>JACYFF010019584.1:27056429-27134651 GCA_017589665.1 Selenicereus undatus
ATATATATCTATTTATCTATATATGTTTGTGTGTGTGTGTATATATATATATGACTTTTACCAAATAGCCAGCATTTTCAAAACTTTTCTACAATTTCAAATGTAACCTATAGCTTTGAAAGCAATATGATTTGTTTTTTAGCGTTGGATTGGTTGATTTTTTTTAAGTTATAATTTCTTTGTAATTTGTATTTTTCCAGGGTTTTGTTTTGATAATTTTTGTTAATTTTTTCTTCTTTGAACTACTCCTTTCCTATGATGAAACTTTATCCCTTTTCTGGGTAGCCAAGCCTTAGCTTTTTTTTTTCAATTTCAAAAATTCATGGATGTCATCTATTTTGTGTTTTTTTTTTCATTCAGTATTTGCTTTTCGTTAGCACCAGACCTCGCAGAAATGAGATCTATATTCGGAATTGTTATAATAACTGTATATTTTTCTAGCAGGCGTTGGTTGATTGATGTATTTCTTACAATGGTAATTGGTCGGATTGCTATTATTTATTAATTTTATGAGAATCTCTAGAAAATCGTTCTTTTTCAATTGTATTATTACTATTGTCCTAAATTCTAAATCAATAAACAATCTAAGATTGCCTTCGAAGGTTCTTCAAAGTAGCATGACATTCAATTTTATTGATTTTTACCATTTAGAAACACTCTGTGCATAAGCACCGATATAAACTGTTGTGATCTCTACATTTTGTTGTATCTCTACATTTTGTGGTATCTCTCTCCAAATCATCAAGTAGCCAAGTCAATTCTATGGTTTCTCTGTCCAGATAGCATACTAACTTGCAAGCATATGCTGTATACAGCACATTTTTCTGAACTCTGGTCCACTTACCATCAAGTACTTGATCATTAATGAACATGGACAGATCATCAAAATCATCTCAAAGGTTTCAGAGGTCATCATTTTACAATTGCTGCACCAAAATGAACTGCTAACAAGCTAGACCAATTTTGGATGCAGCCGTAACCTGACATACAAACAACTTCCATATGGTTTTGTTTGTGTACTTTTGTCATTTCTATTACCAGGTTAATATTTAAAAATCCAACTACGCAACATCAAAATATATCGAAATACTATATAAAGCCAACTTTTTCACCATTTTGAATGCAATTCTTTATTACTTACAGTTAGGAATTACAGCAAACTAATAGCGGAGGCATTAAGATGAACAATGATATTCAAAAGTAAACAACGATAATAAGAACGATAAAGAACACAGATTTACGTGGAAACCCAATGCAGAAAAAACCACAGATGGCAACGACCCCAACCAATCCACTGTGAGAAGGAGTACAAGGGCGATCACAATCACGATATGTGATTTGATCCAGCACAAAATTAGAGCCTTTCTTAGAATCTCTCTCTCACAACTCTAAGAAAGTGGAAACAGAATACTTTATAAGTATTTCTTACTGGTCTGGGATTCAGGGATGATTATTAGGGCATAGACAATGCCCTTTATATAGGGTTTTGATGTCTAAGGATGCAAAAAACCCTAAGAGCAACCTTAGCCGTCAAGACGACGAAACCCTAGCCACCACGATCTGTAACCCAAAGTCCTTGAAGCCTGTGGTGGATCTGCGGAGCTGATTTTGAGTCATTAAACCCAACAATCTCCACCTTGGACCAAAATCACCAACACCAACTCTCGCACACTGTCATAGCACCCGAAGGGTAATGCCCCGCAGGGCGGACTCCAAAGGGTGTTTAAGCGATTCGAATGCCAGTTGAGTTCAAGTGATACTTGAACTTAGCTCTGGGAGACGACTTGTGGGAACCTTTCTTCATATAATCTGTCATAGTAGATGCATGCAAGACATAGAGGCTTCCTTGACTCAAACCCTTCAACAGAATCTGATTGCCCTTCGAAATCTTCAGAACTCCACTTTCAGTTGAATATTTGCACCCCTTGGAGTCAAGGGTGCCTAAAGAGATGAGGTTACACTTCAAGTCAGGAACATGAGGAACATTCGATAAAGTCTTGACAACACCATCATGGATCTTGATTTTAACATAATTGATTCCAGTTACATTACATTGGACATTATTGCCCATGTGAACAACACTTGAGTCAACTGGATCATATGTTAAAAACCAATTATTGTGAGGACACATATGATAGGTACACCCAGAATCAAGAATCCAATCAGAATCGCTTCCCCTTTCAGTAGAGGTAGCAAACAAAACGTCACCATCAGAATCAGATTCAGCAAACAAACCTCTAGCAGGCTCATGATAATTATCTTCTTCTTTCTCCCTCTTGTTTTGCAGTTGCCAACAGTTAGCAACAATATGACCCAATTTACCACAGTAGTTGCATGTCTTACCAACGTGAGGATTTCTAAACTTAGAACGGTTCTTACTCCTATTACCATTCCCCTTTTCAGTTGTTTTACCCCTTACTACTAATCCCTCAAAAGAGTCAGCACGAATGTCAAGATCAAACTTCTCCTTAGACAACAGGTTCGACTTAACATCCTCAAACGATATAGTATCAAAATCATTATATAGCATGATCTCCTTAAAGTATTTATATGAAGGGGTTAGAGACACAACTAACAAAATAGCCTTATCCTCATCCTCAGTTTTCATATCTAAACTTTCAAGGTCAATTACAATCGAATTGAAATCATTTAGATGTTTTTGAACAGGAGTACCTTCTGCCATTCTAAAAGTGTATAACTTTTCCTTCAATCGGATCTTATTGGCGAGACTCTTGATCATTTAGTGTTCCTCCAGCCGAACCCAAAGACCCGCTGCAGTTGTTTTATCAAGCACCTCTCGCAAGACATGTGGTGTCAAGCACAACTGTGTGGCAGAAAGTGCCTTCAGCTCCAGTTCCTCCAATTCGTCGTCCGTCAAAGAACCACACTTCTTCTTTTGTTGCTCTATCCATTGTTCATCTATCATCGTACTGGGCTTCGTATAAGGTCCTAAAAGAACCTTTCACAACCCATGCTGGATGAGAACCGCACTTATCTGCACATTTCAAAGATTAAAACTAATATCCCCATCAAACTTCTGAATATCAACCTTCATGATTGAAGACATCCTAAACCAGGACTCTAATACCACTTGTTAGGAATTAGAGCAAACTAATAGTGGAAGCGTTAGGATGAACAATGATATTCAAAAGTAAATAGTGATAACAAGAACAATAAAGAACACAAATTTATGTGGAAACCCAATGCGGGAAAAACCACGGATGGCGACGCGCCCAAACAATCCCCTATGAGAAGGAGTACAAAGGCGATCACAATCACAATGTGTGATTTGATCTAGCACAAGATTATAACCTCTCTTATAATCTCTCTCTCATAACTCTAAGAAAGTCAAAACAGAATATTTTATAAGTATTCTTACTGATTTGGGATTCAGGGATGATTATTAGAGCCTAGACAAGGCCCTTTATATAGGGTTTAGAGGTATAAGGATGCCAAAAACCATAAGAGCAACCCTAGCTGTCAAGATGATGAAACCCTAGTCATTACAGTCTGTAGCCCAAACTCCTTGAAGCCCGTAGTGGATCTGCGGAGCTGATTTTGGGCCATTAAACCCAACACTTACCTATGACAAGCACTCCATCGTCGTCGTTAAATCCTTCTAGGACAGGCGTAAGGGAGGGATCAAAATCAATCATAAGCTCATTATCTTCATCATTTTCGTGTAGAACTTCATTGCACTATCTTCATCAACATCAATGTCATCTGAAAGTGGATTATCAAGTGCCACAATTTCATTTTGGAGGGAATTTTGTTACTCCACAAATGTATGCCTTGAACGAAGCGTGACTCACTAGATTTAACCCTGTATTTCAAACACACATTAGTTTTAATAATTAAATAACAAGTTTTAAAACATATAATTATAAGCATTAGCAACATTTTACACAATTTAGTAGAATCATAAGCATAATTTCGAAACTTGAAGAATGCAATTGATGGTAGGGACAAAACCATTATAATAAAGCAAACATGTCTGCAATGAAACAAATAACAAGAGGTTTGACAACCACAACCTCGAACAAAAACTAACAATTACACATTTCATGACTCTCCATCAACATTGGCCCAAAACGTAGGATCTCTAAATTCATCCTCATTTCCAATGCTAGAAGGCATGCACTCAGGGTAGAGCTCATCATCAACTTGCGACAATCCTAGACGATGTGTGTCCCTCAGCTTTACTTTAACAACATGCTCCAACCCCTTGTCTTTCTCATCTTTTAAAGTGTATCCTTCATGTATCTTATGCGAGAAATTTAAGAGAGTGAATCCTCTTTTGTCTTTCCTTACACCTCTTGAGTTCACGTTCATCCAATCACAAGAAAATAGTACTACCTTACACTTTGAATAATAATATATCTCAGTGATGTCATTGATTTTTCCCAAGTATGTTTTGCTCTTAGCTTCCACCATGACCTTAAAATTTTGAATTTTCTTTGACTTATCTCTCTTATGAGTGTGGAATTAATATCCATTGATAACAAATGCATTCATTCTCTTTACAATTGGACTAGGACCAGCAGCAACAACCCTAAACAATCTTGATTCTTGATGATCAATTTCTTTATTGTATACCTAATGTATAAATGGCAAACATAATTAGGACAAATGGATAAAGCACAATGCTAATGAATCCACATTATTTATCAAGGTAAAATTACCCTTTCTTGGATCCACCTAGGAAATCCCTCGAGCAACCATTTTTGCTTAAATCTATCACTTGCCATGTGAGGATAAGATGCCATACGCTCATTCAAAAATACCCTATAATTGATCACGTTAGTTAACTATTCTAGGTCATCAAACAATATCTTTATGAGTAATTAGTGACTTCTACTAATGTATGATATTCATCAATATTATCAAGGTGCAAAAGTACATATCTTTGGGCTTGCAAAAGGCTTAATTGAGAAATTTCAACCATTTACACCATTCCTTTGGGTTGACCCGCAGTACCAAATAGATAGACATCCTCATTAGGGCTACTACCATCATTTCGTTCTGGTCGACTAAAAACTGTTTTGACCCCATTAAAGTACCTTGAATAGAAGGTTATACATCCATGTGCAATGTGTCCTTATGTTATTGAACCTTCAAGTTGCACCCTATTATGTACAAGACCTTTCAAGAATGCCAGAAACCTACATAGGTCATATAAGAACTATTACAGTACAACCATTATTACACGAATACTTAATAAAAAAAGAATAGAAAAATATATTTTCTAACCTTTCTATGGGGTGCATCCATCTATAAAAGACAAGCCCTCCGAGCTTTAGGATGAAGTTCTGACCATATTTTCATTAGTTGTAGGTCTTGAAGCGCTTTTAAGTTATCTTTAGATTTACCCTCAACATTCAACAAGGTACCCAACAAGTTATCACATATATTCTTCTTAATATGCATTACATCTAAATTATGGCGAAGAGGATTATGCTTCCAGTATGGAAAATCAAAGAAAATACTCATCTTCTTCCATATTTGCTCCTCATCCCTTTCATTGATCTCTACATTTTGTGTTTCAGCCTTACCATAAGTAAATCTTGACCACTGTAATTGCATCATAACATCATTACCACTACAAGGTTTAGGAGTATGACCAAGCTCGACATTTCCATCAAATCTGGCAGCGTCAAAACGAAATAGATGATTTTCAGGAAGCCATCTTCTATACCGCATGTAGCAAAATTTACATCCATTTTCCAGCCACATCGAATGTGTACCTCTAGCACAAGATGGACAAGCAAAACCCTTCGTACTCCATCCAGATAAATTTGCATATGCAGGAAGTCACTAATAGTAGAATGAAGAACCCTATGTAGTTTAAAATTTGTCTTTGAGTATGCATCAAATGTATCCACCCCATCCCACAACTATAACAATTCTTTAACTAGAGGTTGAAGATAGACAATAATATCTATACTGAAAGCCTTTTCCCTAGGTAAGATCATAGATAGAATGATCAAAGATTGTTTCGTACAAAGCCATGGAGGTAAATTATAAGGAATTAACAATACAAGCCAAGTACTATGTGTGGTACTCATTATACGAAAACGGTTAAATCCATCACTAGCAAGTCCTAACCTCAAATTGCGAGGATCAGAAGCAAAATGTGAATTTTATTCATCAAAGTCTTTCCATGCTTTTGCATCAGCTGAATGCATAAGAATTCCATCTTTAACCCTTTCTTTATGGTGCCAAAGCATATCATCGGCTATTCTAAAGGATTTATACATCCTGAGTAGCCTCGGTATAAGAAGGAAGTGATGCAAAACATTATCTGGCACCTTCTTATCCTTTTCCTTCCATCGGGAAACATGACACTTGTCACACTCATCTTGGTTTTCCCTATCATCCCAATACAAGATACAATCATTAGGACAAACATTGATCTTTTCATAGCTAAGCCCTAAACCCTGCTTCAGCTGCTTACATTTACTCCATGATGATGGAAACAAATTAATTTAGCGGAAAACAGTTACTAATAGTTGGAGCAACATATCAAATGACTTAATGGACCAACCGTGCATGGATTTCAAATGGAATAAGTGCAAAATGAAAGATAGTTTTAAAAAAACTCGATCCTGGATATAGTTCTTGCTCAGCTTGCTCTACTAACCTCTATATCCAGCATCTTCATTGTTTTCTCCCACATTCATTGCATAATTATAGATAAGTTCATCAACAAACTTATCATCTACACCAAACATAGTATCCCCAACATCCCATATGTTGTTAGCATAATTATTTTCAACGTTTCCTTGATTACAGATCCCAAAGATATCATTCAACAATCCAGTAGTGTCGATATTACCCACAAAGCTAACATCAACATTAGTGCCACTGTGGCTTGTAATATGGGGTACTGAAGTAGATTGCATAGAAAGTAGTTCCCCATGATCCACCCATTTCGTGTAGCTAGCCCAAAATCCATAAAACATGAGATGGTATGCCACTTCATCTCTATTAAACCAACAATTGCCTCCAATTTTACAATGATTACAGAGGCGAACTATGACATTACTATCCCCAACGTTGGCAAAAGAAAAATCTAAGAATGATTCAACTTCTTTAATATATTCAGCAGATGTCCTATTCATATTAATCCAACTTTTATCCATTTAACTGATAGGTAGAACCTGAAAAGGGAAGCGTTGTTAATTATTAAGAAACAAATGTTACCTACAACACCCTCTCCATAAACACAAACCAAGAAAAAAAAAACAAAAAACAAAAAGAGAGAGTTCTATACGAAAGATCTTAAACATAACCAGACTATACAAAACTGCACTAAACCAATTATGAAAATCGAGCTATCTAAAGTTTTAAAAATTAAATTTGTGCCAATATTTAGTAGTCATTATATGGAAGTCTTTCACCTCCCAAGGAAGAAAAAAAACCACATATCATAAACACACCTCACGAATGCATGTTGTAATGACCAAAGAATATTTTGTAAAAGGTGGATCAGTTTCCTAATATGGATAAGTGAGCATAAAGCCAAACTAAATGAACATGTCCATGATGTAAGTTAGTATTGAAGGGAAAATGGCGAGGAAACAAACTCCTACCATGACCTTTAGATTGGCATGGATTGAATAGCGGAGGGCGAGAGAAAGAGAGAAAAATACCTTCAAGCAATAAAAGGAGTCAACAACCGTGAAAGTCTCACTAAACACTATCCTAAAATTCCCTACAGTTCACCCTACTGATGCTACCACCTTAGCACTTGAGTCGGAGATACAATAAACCTTAGGAATTTGTTTAAAAAATAGTAAAATTCCCTAAAAACCAAGGCAAACTAAAAAACTAGAAGACTAGCAATTCGCACTCCCAACCTTTAAAAAAAAAAAGGTGCATCAAACAACTAATGATTAATTGTAAAATTTGGAAAATGACAAGTTCATCACAAAAACATAAGAATCAAACTCTCTGAATCTAATACAATCAAACATCAAAAAATAAAGTCCACTAATACCTTCAACAAATACAAAAGTCTGAGAAGTTAAATGGCAAGTCTGCTAAGGCTAATGACAAGTTTGATACATTTCTACAGCATTTAGAGTTGTGCTTGCCCAATGGCAAGTTTTGGCTCCGAAGCATTTTAAATGTAAAGAAGATTTGCAAATAAATGTGAATGTAGCACCATAACAACCTCACCCCCTCCCCCCCAAAAAAAGAGGGGGTAATTACCAAGCTTTTGATGCTCACATCACTGATTAATACAATTAAGCCTCACTCTCATTGAATAAGCATAGTCATACACTCTTTTAAAAAGAATACCATCCATGCAGGAAGGGTTTATTAATTCTGTAACTTACCATAAAATTAAAATTTAGCAATCTAAACTGATGGTAATATTTTGCATATCAAATGAAAATATCACACCAATTAAGTAAGCCAATAAAGGTACATATGTATTTAACCATAGAGAACGGTCATTGGATTTTGACACCGACCGGCTAGTTACTAAGTACAGAACGGTCACTGGATTTTGACACCGACCGGCTAGTAACCCCGGCTATCCAGCACCACCAGCAGCTGCTGCTTCAGATGCCCTACTCTGTTCCGGCTAGCTTGAAGGAAAGGGGGCATTACCAGATCTCAATTCTTCATCTTACAAGACTCTATCCGGGTATGTTGAATTCTCTTGCTTGGTGGTTGGATTTTTAAGCTTTCCAGTGCGATTTTGAGTTACTTCTAGGGGATTACTTGGTTTGTCTCCTATCCTACATCTGGGTAGTTTCTGGGCTCTGCTTGAGTGTGGGAATTTGGGTTTGTTGCTTGATTGCCTCCTTTGCCAAAGTGTTGGGTGTGTGTGACGTGTGGTTAATCCGGTTTGTGTTCTAAGTGCGTGTTGCTTTTCAATGTGAACTCGAGTGTGCGTGCTGGGAGTGTGTTGCTTGAGCGTCGGTGTAGGAATTCGAGTCCCTCAGGCTTGAACTGCTGGGAGTGTGGCTTCACCCATCGTTCACTTTGGCGTCTTATTCCTGCTTGTGTTCAAAGTGCGTGGGTGTGTCTGAGTCTGAATTTGCCAAAGTGCTCGTGTGTCCAGTTTGTGCTTGCGCGCTATTCCCCAGCTTATGTTAATGCCCAGCTTGTGTTAACCCCTTCTGGGCTAGAAATTTTTTTTTCTTTCTAGAGCACTATTTTCATTCTAGTGTTGGTTTATCCTTCGAGTGTCTCTTTGTTAAGACTTCTGTGCAGCAGTCTCGCCAAGTCGTTTTGTTCTGCTAGTAGGGCTTTCTTTTTTAGTTATTTTTAGGTAGGTGTTCATTTTGTTTGGTATTTATTTAATTTGTTTCTTCTTCTTATTTGTTGTTTTGTTTATCTATTTCGTAAGCTTCTTTGTAGTGACTATTTATTTATTTTTAATTTGAGCGTTATCTAATAGTAGATTATTATTACTATTTAGATCTTATATTTCTCTATAGCTTGGGTTTTTTTATCATCACTGATATTGTTCGTATTATAACTAACACTATTATTATTATTATTTCTGACTAATTGTTAGCGTTATTTCTGTATTCTTATTGACTAGTCATTAGCCTCTTGTAACTAATTTTATCGGGCCTTCAAGCTAGCATCCTTTAGCGTTTTTAGCATCGGTTCATTTTTTCCTTATTAGTTGGGCCCACCTAGTGAGTTTTTTTTTTGGTGATCTTTTTCGTTTATTATTATTATTTTTTTATTTTTTTTTTGTTCGTCTGGTTGGATTGCCTTGCTTTTATATTAGCTTCTATATTGTTTACAAATTAGACCTGCTGTAATTATTTCTTTTTGTGGTTGGAGGGTAGTTGACCAGCTTTCTCGGGTGTCCTTTAGTTTGTATACCTTTAGGGTGGTCGTTGGCCTCGTAGACGTCGACGACTGTGGTGGGCCATGTAGCTGCTTCAGCCTGTCCTCCGAGGAGTTTTGGGGTTAGGAGGGGGTTAGGGTTGCGGAAGGTACGCCTAGCATCCTGGAACATTGGGACCCTCACGGGTAAGTCGATAGAATTAGTTAAGTCTCTGCATAGACGTAAGGTTAGTATAGCGTGTGTCCAGGCGACGAAGTGGGTTAGGGCGAAAGCTAGAGAGATTGATGGGTACAAGCTGTGGTACTCGGGGTCAGCCAAGGCGAAGAATGGAGTTGGCATCCTAGTCGGGAAGGATTTGGCGGACCATGTGGTCGAAGTGAGGCGAAAGAGCGACCCGATTATGGCCATTAAGGTTTTGGTGGGTTCAATTTTCATGAACGTGGTGAGTGCGTACGCGCCCCAGGTAGGCCTTCCGGAAGAAACTAAAAAGCTCTTCTGGGAGGACCTAGATGAGGTCACCCAGGAGGTACCTCAAAGCGAGAAATTGTTCATAGGAGGAGACTTTAACGACCATATCGGCGCGGAGGCAGTAGGATACGATGGGGTCCACAGGGGCCTCGGTTTCGGAGAGAGAAATGCGGCAGGGGTCACTGTGCTGAACTTTGCGGTGGCCTTTGATTTGGTGGTGGCCAATTCCTTCTTCAAGAAGAAGGAGAACCACCTGGTGACCTTTAAGAACAATTCTTGCAAGACCCAGATTGACTACTTTCTAACGAGGAAGGAAACTCGGAGATCGCGTAAGGACTGCAAAGTGATTCCTAACGAGTTGGTGGGAACTCAACACAGGTTGCTGGTTTTGGATGCAGAGTTCAAGTATCCTAAGAGGTCAAAGAGGAGAGCAGAAGAACCAAGAATTAAGTGGTGAACTCTCACAAAAGAGAATGCAGGATTAATAGTAGAGAGATTAGCTGAGGAGAGAGTTTGGAGGAGGGCAGGAGACGTCGACTCGATTTGGGATGCTGTGGCGGATTGCATCCGAAGTTCGGCTAAGAAAACCTTAGGTCTTTCCAGGGGAGGCGGCAACAGGATGGAGGGCGCCTGGTAGTGGAACGAAGAGGTAAAGGAGAAAGTCAAGGCAAAAAAAGAGGCTTACGCGGAGTTCATGAGCAGCAGTTCAGAAGACGAGCGGGCTCATAAGAAGATTGGATATAAGGCGGCCAAGAAGGTAGCCAGAAGGGCGGTGGCAGTAGCAAAGAGTCAAGCGTTTGATAGACTGTACTATAAATTGGGGACGAAAGAAGGGGAGAAGGAAGTTCTTAAACTGGCTAGGGCGAGGGAAAGGAAGACTAGGGATTTGCGTGTGGTAAGGTGTATTAAGGACGAAGAGGGTAAGGTGTTGACTGATGATGCTGATATTAGGGAGAGATGGCAAAGGTTTTTTGCTAAACTCCTCAATGGGGAAGGGGGGGAGACGACTGTAGTAGGGGCGGAAAGTGTAGTGATCAGCGTCCGGGCGCCATGATAACAAAGGAGGAGATTAGGGAGGCCTTGAAGAAGATGGCGAAAGGGAAGGCAGTACGCCCGGACTAGATACCAGTGGAAGTTTGGAAGTACATGGGGGAAGTGGGACTAGAGTGACTTACGGAGCTTTTCAATGTTATTTTCAGGGCCGCCAAGATGCCCAGAGAGTGGAGGGCCAACACAGTCATCCCACTGTACAAAAACAAAGGGGATATCCAAGCCTGTAATAACTTTAGGGGCATCAAGCTGCTCAGCCATACTATGAAGCTGTGGGAGAGGATGATTGAGAGAAGGTTGCGAGAGGAAATAGAGATTTCAGAAAACCAATTTGGTTTCATGCCAGGCAGGGCAACCATTGAGGCAATCTACCTCCTCAAAGGGCTCATGAGCTTGTTCAGGGATAGAAAGGTGGATCTCCATATGGTGTTCATTGACCTGGAAAAAGCGCATAATAAAGTCGCAAGGGAGGTATTGTGGAGGTGTTTGGAAGAGAAAAGGGTATCGCCCGCGTACATTCGTATTATGAAGGATATGTACGAGGGAGGGCGGACGAGGGTTAGGACTCCGGCAGGGGTCTCCAATGATTTTGCTGTTAGTTTGGGCCTGCATCAGGGCTCCGCTTTAAGCCCGTTTCTTTTCACATTAGTTTTGGACGAACTTACTAGATGTATCCAAGACGAGGTGCCTTGGTGCATGCTTTTTGCAGATGACATCATCCTTATCGATGTAACCAGGCAGGGGGTGAATGACAGGCTGGAGAGTTGGAGGCTAGGGGCTTCCAGTTGAGTAGATCGAAAACGGAATACCTTCACTGTTGTTTCAGCGGAAGGATAGAAGAGGGGGAGAAATCGTACTGGATGGGAGGGCAATACCGAAGGTCGCCAAATTCAAATATCTGGGTTCGATCATCCAGCAAAATGGGGACATTGACGAGGATATTAGCCAGCAGATTCGAGTGGGCTGGCAAAAGTGGAAGTCAGCGTCAGGGGTGCTGTGTGACAAGAGAGTGCCCATGGGTTTGAAAGGTAAAGTCTATCGGATGGTAGTTAGACCGGCGGTTCTCTATGGATCGGAGTGTTGGTCTCTAAAAAAGGCACAGGTCCAGAGGTTGATGGTAGCTGAAATGAGGATGGTCAGGTGGATGTGTGGTTTTACGAGATTGGACAGAATCACGAATGAGGTTATTAGGGGCCTAGCTGGAGTGGCCCCCATAGAGGAGAAGATGAGGGAATCGAGACTCAGATGGTTCAGTCACGTGAAGAGGAGAGAACTGTGGTCGCCCCAGTGCGAAGATGTAAGAGTATCAACCCACCCGGTGGTAAGAGAGGGAGAGGTAGGCCGAAGAAGAGCCTAGAAGAGGTGGTTAGAGAGGACCTGAGAGTTGTCTGTCTCAGGGAGGACATGACTCAGGATAGGAGGTTGTGGCGGGACAAGATTAAGGTCCCTAATTGTAGGGGACCGGCTCCGTAGAAGGCAGTAGCCTAAGCGGTGTGGGGTGGGGTGGGTTTGGGTGAGCTTGTTTGCAGGTCATGCTTTTCCGGATTGTCACGATACCAAGCGCCCACGATTTGTTGAGGTATGTCTCCGCCTCCTCTTTATTCGCTTATCCGGAACCTTTTCTCATCCCATTTCTCTTACTTCGGTAAATGGTTTTGCAATCGTTTTCTCTCCAAACCTTTTTCTCAAAACTGTTTTGTGGGTCTTATGGAATCAACCTCTCTATAGGTAGGAATACCGGTAGAGGTAAGGTTGCCTACAGCTAGATCTCCCCAGACCCCGCGAAAGCGGGACCCACTTTGGGAGTTTTTTGTTGTTGTTGTTGTATGTATTTAACCATAGAGACAGAGGCAAGTTTCCACTGTTACAAAATATAGCAGCTTGAAAACAAATGATTTCCAACATAGAAGCAAAGGAACCATGACCAAGTCGCTACTTCAACCTATGCAAAGGTTAAGCTTTCAGTATCCCAGCTACTCAAAGTTTCATCACAAAAAGTATACCTCATGTCCTAGACATCTAAAAGAGGGCACGCTTTTTTAGCCAGAACCAGCAACCCATAAAATATAACCATCCCATTCCCCTTAATAGTGGATGCTAATTCACCCAAATCCACGCTTATAATAGAGGAAACCGCAAGTAATTCAGAAATTAGGCAGAATCAAAAGTCAGAGAGTTGATTTTGATTTAATTTGCTAGCTAATGAAGATGAGGGAACATTTTTTTCCTCTTATTTTCAATGACCTGATTATAATAAGAGGTTCCTGGATTATACTTCTTGAATCAATACTGCATATTCAAACCTAAGATTGGTTAAATCTGGTACTACATTACTCTAGTGAACCTGTACTTAAACCATAATTTCCTAGAAGTCCTAAAACAATATCATAATAACTATGGATGAGATCATGTCATTATTACTCACTTGATGATTGCAGGAATGTATAGTGACCTTACTGGTTCTCTCTCAACAATATGAAAGAGAGATCAATAAGGGTGACCATAGTCTCATCACATAGCTATTATCTTTGACCCTCTGATCCTTCAGTATTGCCTTTCATTTGATGTATACAATGAAAGAGACTGAAAGGAGATTGTTTAGGCGGTCTATGTGTGCAGTTGGCCACCAAAACCCTCTGATTCCATCTAGTCCAACCATGTCCCCTTACCCCTGTTCTGCAGCAGACCAAAACCCTATGCCATCTAGACGGTAAGTAGACCTAACAAATAGATTATTCGGATTGGGTACAGGTCGGGTCAAGTTCGGTTTGGGTCATGTTCGGGTTAAGTGACATTTCGGGTCATTTCAGTTTGGGCTTGGTATGGTTCGGTTCGAGTCGTTTTCAAGTCAACCAATTTTTAGTCAAACACGCTCGTCATGCCAAAACAAGCAACTTTGTAAAAAATTTCGGATCAGATATGGTTCGGTTCGGGTCAATTCGGGTTTCGGGTCCACTTTCGAGTGAGTATATTTCGGGTGTCTGGTCGGGTATAGGTTCGGGTCGTTCGGCTCGAGTTTCGGGTCTCAAGTCAGTTTTGCCAGGTCTAGCAGTAAATGAGTTACCAAAACCCAATTCACTTTTCTTTGATCTCTAGAATTTTTTTTATTTCCTTGTCATTTTTTGCTTTCTCTAACTGAATCTCGGTTTGATTCAGAGTAGGCTTACGTGCGATTCTGTCAAATTAGATTTTGTTTCTTGTTAAATAGATGCAAATGATCAAGCTGACCAGACTTCTGGGGAGCCTAGCTCTATCAGTTTATGATTCTGATCATCCAGGAATGCAGCTAACCACTAGACAAACACATACCATCCGGTAAGCTTGCAATCAAACACATACCCTGCTCTGTTTTGCAATCAAACCCATACCACTAGCACCCAATTGATCACTCCAGTTTCCAATTCACACACTTTTTTCAAACAAAGAAATGAAACATCTTAACTCAATTGCATCATACACATTGCATCCAAAAATTCGATTATTTCAGCAATTACACAAAACAAATTGGACAATTCCTCTTCCTAAATTTCAAAGTTAAAACCCTAAATTCAGAGTGTGAGTGGGAGGAATAAGATAATTACCTCAATGAACAAGCCAAAACTAGCGAACTTGATTTCCCTTGGATCAATTGCAGCACAGAAGCAAAGAGAGGAGAGATAGGCGGACGAAACAGAGAGGCCAAGTAAAGGGGAACGACCACGTACCGTTGTCGACTTCAGCCGTTATCGCCGAGTAGCCTGACCGTCAACACCATGATGCCTATTGCAGCCCTAATCGCCTCACAGCACTGGGATGTTGATGAGTTTTGTGGGTATTGGGCCATCGGTAGTATAGCAGGTGTGTGAAGATGAAAGATCAGCAGTAGCGTGAATAACAAAGCCTTGCAGTCTGTTTTTTTATTAATTCAATTAATGATCTCACTAGCTAATTGGGGGTGACAGCAGAATAAAGATGAAAAATTGGCGCTTCTCAAAAAAATATGCCTACGACACTTCATAATCTACCTGATGAGCCCTATTTATGAGATACAAGTCCTTACGCTTAATATGCGTTAACATACCTTAATTAGTTACTACCACTCTTATAAGAGTGGCTATATTTTTCTTCACTTATTAAGTGTGGTGATAGTTCTGGGCGCCTATTTTCGCTTGTTTTTTCGCTACACTTAGTCAAGTGTGGTTAAATAAGAGTGATAACATGACCTTTTTTCTTCTTTTTTTTTTGCAGTGGGATTAATTATATGAGGTTGGATTTTTGATATGTTTATTACTTTTCCAAGTAGATTTTTTTTTAATAATTTGTTGATGCTATTAGTTTTTGAAGTTCATGCTCTTTTGTTATACAAGTTATCTTAAATCTCTTTCGTTAGAATTTGTTTTTTCCTTCACTGCAAAATGTTTCCGCAAAAATGGTCAAATTTTATTTTAAAATTATTTTCCTATTTTCCGTAATTACTTTTTATTAAGTTTCATTTTTAATAAGATTTGTTGATCTCTTAATTGTTTCCTATTTTAAATTGTCAACTCAAAAGGGTATTTTTCTATTTTAGAAATACTTGTAATGAAGCTAAAAAATTATCTTAATTACTTTTTCTAATTCTCAACTCAAAAGAGTAAAAATTTAGAAATAAAAATTAACCTAAAAAGTCAAAACAAAAAGTTAAGGATAGTGATATACTTTTTATGGCAAAATACTTATTAAATGTCTAATAGCAAGGCGGCTCCTAATATGTGATATGATTAAAAATTGTCAAATTTTCAATAGTTACAACTAATTATAAATTGTGATTCTTTAGTATTCTCAGTTGTGGAAAAGGAATTCTTTAGTTGTGGAAAAGGATGCAAAATGACCCTCTAATGAAAGCATCCCTATCCTTATTGAAATACCATATGAGTAATTTTATAATAGCTTAAAATTATGAATAAAAGTTAATTTTGTGCAACTCCTAATTGCCAGCATCCTTCCTTCTAATTAATTGTATAATTTTTTCTACATAATAATAATATAATTTTTTATGATCCTTCAGGTAGTAAATGGAATGTGACGAGTGCTCATTTCTCGGCTTTGCAAGATGGGTGTCCACCCCTCACTGCCTAATTACGACAATTGTGGCACCCCGTTTGTACCATCTGGTCCCTATTCTTAAGGGGGGGGGGGGGGGGAAGACAAAAAAAGGGCACCTCAAAAATATCTTATAATAAAGCCCTCAAATGGATCATCACAACTACAGAAAAACAATCTAGCCACTAATCCACATTAAAAATATCTTATAATAAAACATTTATTATTTTTCAAATATTAATATGCAATAATTCACGAGGTCGAATTGCCCTGAAATTGCCTATATTAGAAAGTCAAGATGCCTAGATCTAAAGCACACCCGGGGAGGGGGGGGGGGGGGGGAATGTTAACACGCTTTGCTCAAATGATCAGGTTAAATCAAACCATTGTCCTATCTACATTCTTACCAAATATTATGGATAAGAGTCCCATATTGTATAAATGATGGGAGGGCCTTAGCCAAATAAGGGATGGTGCTACACGCCTATTAGACTGGTCTTTTGAGAAAAGGGTAATGGCCCCATGACGAGTGGTATCAGAGTTAATCCAAACCCGGCTTCGATGTTTCGCCAAATATTCCGACGAAATGGGGTAGGCAGGGGACCCCACCTATGACGAGGACGTCATGGAATTACTTGGTAGAGAATGCCACAGATAAGAATCCACATCGGATAAGTGATGGGAGGGTCATGGGCTTATAAACGGTGGCGTTGTATACCCCATCAAATCGACCTTTTGGGGAGAGAGTAATGGCTCCGTGACAAGATGCTCAAGAAGAGTCCGGAACACACTAGAACGTTCGAGAATATTCTAGAACCTTTTGAGGCAATTTAGAGTCTTCTAAACTATTCTGGAATATTCCAGAGTGCCTAGGACCTTGTGGAGTATCTTAGAACATTCTAGGTTGTACTAGGATATTCTAGAATGTTCCAAACTATTTTACATATGTATAGTCTCTTGGATACTTGTATAGAACATTTTGGATGTACGATCTTAGCTTTAGGATCAAATAAGATCTCCACCGTCTATTGATGATGTGGATGTGTATATAAACCCCCGAGGGGGCTTATTTATACACCAAGCCATTGAAAACATTGCAAGTATAATACCAAGTATTCTCCTAAAGGCACTCTTTCTCTCTTTCGAAGTTCTCTTGAGTGTGTGTGCTTACTTACCTTTTCAAGTCTAAGTTGAGAAACCATCGAGGCTTACTAGCAAATTAAAATAGGTTTCGAATAAATTTGCTAGCGCCGCATGGACTTGAGTTTGAGTGAAGTTATAAACCTGTGACACAAAGGACATGCATAATATGACAGATGTAATCAATCCATTAGGGTCTTATTGATGTTGTATGTATAGTTGTCGCATCAACCTCTTTAATTTCTAACCAACCACGGTTCTTTTCTTCAATGAAAATGCCGATTCTAATTTAATTTAATTTAGAAAATAAATATAAATAATTTCTTTGCAGGAAATAGCATCAATGACAAATCAATGGTCAAACTAATATTTTCTCAAGATAAGCTGTCTATTTGTGGTGCTCATAGTTTAGGGATAATTTATTAAATTGGTAATATGTGAGGCATAACGAAAGGGACACAAGCACCAAATCATGTTCCATGAATTTCTGATGCCAAGATAGTGCGTATACTTGCCATGCCCATAAGATAGTTCGCACAGCCTAATACTGGAACCTGAAATCCACTCGCTTGTACACAAGTACTCCTGGCGACAATGTTGTTCCATAGGCATTTTAATAAGCCGACCAAATGCATATTATTGATTTAAGACTCATGACCTTTTGTGACATTAAGTTATTACAATTTTTTTTTCATAGGAGGATTACGTTACTTTTCTTTTCTACAATAGCATTATATTTTTGAATTTTGATTCTTCATGGTAACATTAGAAGACCTAGTTACATCTTTAGCCGATTATACTATTTGAATTTTTTGGCCTATAAATGTTACATAGCTAAACAGAAAAAGGGGAAACTGCAAAAAAGTTAATAAAACTCATATTTATGCATCTCATTTACACCTCCAAATCTTTGATCCCTAGCAAAACAGCAGCACGTTTCAAATGACGGCATAAGAATGAAACATTTTCTTCATGTTATTTATATGATAAGCAAAAGAATGTCATATACGACTCAAAATATAAATGAAAAATCAAGTGTGACTGGCTACTCAGGTACTTAGTTTTTCAATGTCTCTTTGGACTCAAAGTGAAAAATATATTGCTACTATGGAAACAAAAAATAACTTAACCACACTATGAAAAAAAAAACCTAATAACTTGATGGCAGAAAATGCCAAGAACTCGTTAATTTAACATTAAAATTTTGTATTATTGTTGCTAACTATTGAATTTAAATTCTATTTAAATTCAACTTTGCATATCTCTTCAAAATCCAAAATATATATAACTAGAACTATCCTTTCGAGTTAAGTTAAAGAATATATCAATGTTTAGGATTACAAGCATTTAATCAACAATGTTATTTTCATTGTTGATATGTCATTTTTCACATGCGACTGAATTGTTTATTGATGATATTTCTAAATAGACGACTAGGGAGAAGATGAAAGGTCTTGAAGGTGTACAAGAAGTTTTTAAAAAAATGAATTATGTGCATGTAAAAAGACAAAATGAACTAAATTGAATATGTATCCTGACCAATAGAATTATGACATTTAACAAAAGCATATGAAGTCACTCAATTTTAGATATAGTTAGTTAGATTAGATAGATAGATAACTAGATAGATAGATAGACAGGGATTACTTGCCTTCGATTGCGACCCTAACAATTAGAGGTGGTGTAGTGATTTCAACTTATTAATCACCACAAATCACCAATAACAGCTTCAAGGATCGTCGACTGGCCCCACAAATCACCACAAGTCTTTCCGGCGTACTTTGCCCTCCTCACACGCTGCCCGAGAAACATTCCAGGAGGTCGCCTATCCCAATATTGCTCCCCAGCAAGCACGCTTAACTGTGGAGTTCTTAAGAGTGAACTTCTTGAAAAGAAAGGTGCACCTTTGGTAGTCTAAGTAGCCATTACGATCCTTTTAAGCCACACTCGGGGTGTTACAATCATCCCCACTTGAAGCGCACAACGTCCTCGTTGTGCCTCACTAACCGACCGACCTACGAATCTTCTTGACTGGCGGTCCATACTCAATATCTTTGCTCTGCTAGGTGACTGCCCATGGGCTCTCCATCCACTGGCGCAGCTTACGGTCGCGGGTCAGCTCTGATACCATCTATAATGCCCCCACCCCTCTTGGCGGCAGGTCTTACCAATAACAGTTTTAAGGATCGTCGACTGGCCCCACAAATCACCACAAGTCTTTCCGGTGTGCTTCGTCCTCACTTACACGCTGCCTGAGAAACTTCCCAGGAGGTCATCCATGCCAAGATTGCTCCCCAACAAGCACGCTTAACTGTGGAGTTCTTAAGAGTGGACTTCCCGAAAAGAAAGGTGCACCTTTGGTGGTATAAGTAGTTACTTCGATCCTTTTAAGCCACACTCGTGGTGTTACAATCTGTAAAGCCCCAACCCCTCTCGGTCGTAGGTCCTACCAATAGCGGTTTCAAGGATGGTCGATTGACCCCACAAATCATCACAAGTCTTTTCAGCGTGCTTTGTCCTCGCTCACACGCTGCCTTAGAAACTTCCTAGGAGGTCACCTATCCCAAGATTGCTCCCCAACTGGCACGCTTAACTGTGGAGTTCTTAAGAGTGGGTGTCCCGAAAAGAAAGGCGCACCTTTGGTGTGGCTTAAAAGGATTGAAGTGACTACTTATACCACCAAAGGTGCACCTTTCTTTTTGGGAAGCCCATCTTAAGAACTCCACAGTTAAGCGTGCTTGCTGAGAGCAATCTTGGGATGGGTGACCTCCTACGAAATTTCTCACGCTGCGTGTGAGCGAGGACGAAGCACGCCGGAAAGTCTTATGGTAATTTGTGGGGCCAGTCGGCGATCCTTGAAGCCGTTATTAGTAAGACCCGCGACCAAGAGGAGTTGGGGCATTGCAGATGGTAACAGAGCCGACCTGCGACCGTGAGCTACGCCAGTGGATGAAGAGTCCATGGGCAGTCACCTAGCGGGGTAAAGATACTGGGTGTGGACCGTCGGTCAAGAGGACTTGTAAATCGGTCAGTTAGTGAGGCACAACGAGGACGTTGTGCATTTCAAGTGGGGGTGATTGTAATACCCTAAGTGTGGCTTAAAGGGATCGAAGTAACTACTTATACCACCAAATGTGCACCTTTCTTTTCGGGAAGCCCATCTTAAGAACTCCACAGTTAAGCGTGCTTGCTGGGGAGCAATCTTGGGATGGGTGACCTCCTGGGAAGTTTCTCAGGCAGCGTGTGAGCGAGGACGAAGCACCCTGGAAAGTCTTGTGGTGATTTGTTGGGCCAGTCGACAATCCTTGAAACCGTTAGTGGTAAGTTTTGCGACCGAGAAGGGTCGGGGCATTACACATACATATTCCCCTATAGAGTGGTTGGAATCTCTTTTCGGTTACAAATCAACGGGGGATTGAATCTTTGTTGTGTGTCCTTTCCCATGCATCCTAGCTTCCCCTCATCCCACTGGTTCCCGTCTCATCATTTGCTCCTCTACCTCAATTTCCCCCAAAATTTCCCTGCTTTTCTTCAAATCCGCTTTTGCTCGTTCAAATTTCTTTGTTCTCAACCTCTAAACACGAAAGCTTGCCAACAAACAATCCATAATCTTATTGTGTTTTGCACATAATAGTTAGTTATGTGGTTATTTGATTGATTTTCGTTGTAGTTGTTGATAAATTTGTTGGAGAAATGAAATCCTTTATTTTTGGTGAGCATGAAGGTGAGTTTGGATCCCACGATGAAATCCCCTTCACTCTTGAATCAATTGTTGGACTTTAAGGTAAACCTTTTGTTCGTTGTAGTCAATAATAATTTTTAGCAAATATGATACTAAAATAATGAATCATTCTTACACTTTAATGAAACTAACATTCAAATGATGCATATTTTTTTTTAAAAAAATGAACCATTAGTTTGAAATGATGATCTTTTTTGTTTTGAAATGATGAATCTCATCTTTTATACGAATTTTAAGTTAGGGAACGTTGTGTTTGAAAATTGTATTACTTTTGTTTCCATTACAAGATAAAAGAGAAATATAAGAATGTTTTTGTTATGCACTATTTTAAGTTATGAATTTATGATATTAATAATGAACCTTTCATATATATAATGTAACTTCAGTTGTAAAGGCTAAACCATTTCATTTTTGAAACAATGAACATTTTTCTATCAAATGATGAACCTTTTTTTTAGGGGTGTATCTAGCTTCATGCACATTGGTGTAAGATAAACATTGGGACCAGAGAGAATGCAACTCGTAATAACCATGCATATTTCATTCAATTTTTCGCGTTCTTCTTTTAGTAGTTTATGTCATTCCATTCTACATTTGGCTCACAATATGTCATTTCATTTTAATTTGTAAACTTGATTACAAAGAATTTAAGTTTTAAATTTGTAACCTTAAGTGTAAGGTTTATCACCTAGTACTTGTGGTATTGTCAACATGGATTGGGTTTCAAGTAATGAAATTCACTCAAGTGTTTCAAACTATGCTAAGTGAAAAGGGAATGCAAACAAGCTAAGTGAAGCTAACAAACACAAAAGAGGGGTGGCTTGGGATTATGATATGACTAGGAGATGAACCAAGTAGCCAAGACAAGCTCTAACCTACAAAATATATATTGATAGTTAGATATGGTCGGTTGTACCATCAAAGACCACCCAAGCCCTCTTTAAAGGGTTATGAGCTAGTTTAGGTGGTCTAACCACCTATTTTTATGGTTTTGGCACAATTAGATTACCAGGTTAGCAACCCTTGAACCTAACTAGGATGCAGACTAATTTCATGTCTAAATCCTACCTATTCTCTCGCCTGAACTAGTAAATTGATCTCACCTTTCAGCAAAAGTCAATTGCCTGAAAATATGGGTGAAACGTTTTTCAAGCATTTCCTCGAACACGTGGCGAACACGAGAGGAAACTCTTAATTGCAAGCGTAAATAAGGAGTGGTTGGGTCTAATTGAAGACTAATTAGCCATCAAAGGACTAAGAACAATCCAAGCCAACAAAAAGTAGCTCCTAATCGTCACAAGAACACCAAAAAATCTGGCTACACCCACACTAGCAAACAAGTAAACAAACACAAACTAGAGAGGAGAGAAAATGAACCTAAGCTAATCTAACAAGCTAGTTAAACATGGATTAACAATAAAAACTAAACATTTGACTAAACAAAACCAAACATAAGAGTTAAACTAACATAATCTAAGCAAGCATGAAAACATGAAATAGAGAGAGAAAAGGAAGCGAAAACTTAGTCTTGATTGCTTGAATGAACTCCAAAATCTACAAGCCTAAATCAAAATCAACGAAAATAAATCCTATTCTACCTACTTTATTACCACTAATGGTGTTTTTAATGACTAAACCTAACCTAAACATAGCTTTAAAATCTTCTAAAAAACCCACATAACCACTCGAAAAGCTACTCTTAAATAGAAGTTGAACTGATAGGGGACAATTGCTGTGGCGAGGCTGGGTTGAGAAGAATTGGGTGGCCATGGCTGGCTGTGGCCACCTCCTGGATTTTTGCCTTGCAATTCCTTGAGTTGCAGTGTTTGTCCAGAGGGGGTGGTGATGGCCACTGGCAGCCATGGCCAACTCTCCACTTCTTGCTTCTTCAATGTTTCTTCGTGATCTTTGCTCCTTCTTTGTTCTGCCAGATCTGGATCCCTTCGCTTGCATCTTCTCATCTCCAAAACAAAGTACAATGCTATCTGTTAGCACCGTTTTGAACTCAATTTCCACTAACTTGTGGATCAACGTTATTTCCGACAAAATAATCAAATACCAAATAAGAACTCTAGAAATTAAAACTTACAACAAAAAAATGGGTAAATAAGGATGTCAAATATGATATTTGTATAGACCAAACAAATACCCTTGCACCTATCTTTTGCTCATCCTCGAACAAAGCAACGAAAACTACCTAACTCACTGTCGTATTAATTATGATCACATTTAGCATGTGCAACAAGCCCTTTAAACCCCTTGGTTTTCCCAAGTGGACGAGTGACCTCGCAGTAGGGCTTATAGAGGATATACCTACAAAATCTTTGAAATATTTTTGGATTTTTTTAAAAAAAGCGTATATACATGGCAAAGGAGAAAATAAGTACACATCTTGAATCGATTTTATCACCCCAACAAACTCGCAACCCAAGTGGAGCTGGAAGTCAGCTAAACATATGGACTGTCCTCCATCCTAAATTTCAACAACTAACACCAAAAGTAAATGGTCAAGTATACAAGATAGGCAAAAAATCACAGATGTGAAATAGAGTTATTATGAAAACTTAGGGAATTACACCCTAGAAAAACGTTCGATCATGTGCATTCTACCTATATACAAGCTAGCAACCAAGTTATTAGAGATAAAAAAACCAATCAAAAAGGAAAAAGTCCGCAAAGCCAAGAAAAACAACCTAAAAGTCGAAAACTCTTCAGAAAAACATGTACATAAGGGTATATGACTTCTCCAACCCCCACACCCAAATCTCATAATGTTCTTGTCGGGAGCCGATAAGTCACAACCAACCATGAAACACACAATAACTACAAAAAAGGCCTCAAATGACATATATGCACAACGAAAAGGCCAAAGAAAAAGAAGTATGAGATATATACAAAACAAAAATAAGAACAAAAAGAAAAAGAGATAACTCTAAACCATTAACATGACACACGCATATATCAAAAACAACTACAAAACCACATAACCAAAAAACAAAACACACAATCACCAATACAACACCACCAACAAATATATTAAAAACCAAAAATAAATAGGAATAACAAAACAAGAAATTATACATAAGGGGCACAATGGCGATGGGGCCATCAATTAGCTCAACAATGTCTTAAGTTTCACTTCAAAATGGATCACCTATAAAATCAGAACCTATTATCCATAACTAAACAACAAGAAAAAGAAGGAAGATAAAAAGGGAAAAGATTTTGAACGATTATACCAGGTCAGGTACTGATTGTTCCTGAACCATGGCTCCGAAGATGGGGCTACAGAGGCTCGAGGAGCATCAGTCACTCCTTTGCATCTCTCAAGACTCAAGTCTTCAATGCGGATGGAGTGAAAGCTTGCAAAACCTTGTCAAAGGCAAGTGCATGCATATTAGAATGACGTAAATAAGCGAACACTTGTAAAATCATAGTGAAAGTAGTCAGTGTTCTCTTAGACTTATCAAATGCCAAAGAAAAATTGAAAGTATGATAAAAGAAAGTACTTCTTATGATTTTCCTAGGCGCGCCTTTTAACTATCGTTAATAAGGGTCAAAGGAGGGATTATACCTTTTAATGTCAGCTAAGGACTCGTGAAATGCATGTAAATGAGAGGGGGTTGTGGGAAGTAACAGGGATGAAATAGGGATCAAGTCAAGTGGCTCGATGCAAATGAAGTCTATATGATCAATGCTAGGAGTGGCACCGACCACCACAACATACCACATAACTCCTCAAATGGAGTCTCGTCAAGATATGGCTCAAACAAGGGTTCGATTAAGCAACCAAATGATCCTCACCGAAACTAGCATCACTCTTAGAAGGCTCACCCATCTCTAACCTTATGCACTAAGTTAAAGGGAGGGGAAAAGCAAGTGAGGTCAAATCACTAATGGTAGTGTCTCTAGGTGTGCTAGAAAAGGATGGAGCAACAAATGGTGAAGAAGAAGCGAGGGTCAGGGCCTTCCTCCAGCTGGTAAAAAATGTATTAAGAATACAATTGGGCTCTAAGGAAAGGGAAAAAGACACAATCATAATAGAGACTAGCCTTAAGTATAGGAGAAGATAGACTTAGGGTCGGTCTCATGAAATAGGCCACACTTCCTCATCTCACAAACAAAGTGCTTATGTTACTTATTCAATGTCTCTTCATAATAATAAGTCTAGCATAGCATTCATTGAAAATATCATAACAGAAATAAGAATTCATATCATGGTCAAAAGATTGGCAATAGTAGGACACAACATGAGGATGAGAAGAACGCTAATTACATATGTCCATAAGTTGATCTACATATGGTGATTGAGCATGCAACCCATAGGAAAGTGGGGAACGACACAAAAAAGACTCACTATCACTCTCATATTGCCATCGATACCAAGCTAAAGACTCAAACAAGTCACACATGTCATAAACATTTAAAGAGCTAGTATCACCATAACACATAAACTTAAGGATGGCTCGAGTCTCATGTTTTATCCCCTCAAGCACAACATTACATATGTCCCATTTTTTTATACATGAGATGCACATATTAAGTTCAATAGTCGTTCAATCTAGAGAAGTATTATAAAAAAGGCTCATGCTCAAATTGAGCTAAATGAAAAATAGCCATTTTTTTTTTCAAAATTTTAATTTTTTTAGCTTTTTTCAATTTTTGAAAGGCTTAGCCTTGAAGGCTCAAGCAAACCCTAATATTAAAAGCATCAACTCCCTGGCAACGACGCCAAAAAACTTAATAAGACGAATTTAAGTTTTGAATTTTAACCTCAAGTACAAGATATATTGCCTAGTACTTTGGTTATTGTCCATAAGGAGTTGGGTTCTAAGTATTGAAATTCACTTAAGTATTTCAAACTATGTTAAGGGAAAAGAGAATGAAAATTAAGCTAAGTGCAGTTAATAAACACAAAAGAGGGGTTGCTTCGGATTTTGATTTGTTCAATTGATGAACCAAGTAGTCCAGACAAGCTCTAACCCACCAACCCTATGTTGATAGTTAGAGATGGTCATTTGCGCCATCGACGACCACGCAATCCCTCTTTCAAGGGTTGTAAGCCAATTTAATTGACCCAACTGCTTATTTTCAAGGGTTAGCCCAATTAGACTATAAGATTAACAATTCTTGGGCATAGCTAGGATATAGACTACGTTTATGTCGAAATCCTAATTGTTCTCTCTCCCACACAAGCAAATTAACCTCAACTTTTGCCATAAGCTAGCCACCAAAAATATAGATGAAAGCTCTTCCAAGCATTTCATTGAACACATGGTAGTTGTGAGAAAAAACTCTTAATTGAAAGCATAAATAAGGTGTGCTAGACCTAGTCCAAGACTAATTATTCATCAAAGGGTTAACCACAATCCAAGCTAACAAAAACCAGCTACTAATCATTGCAAGAACACTATAAAATCTATCTACACCTAAAGGAGAAAACAAGTAAACAAACATGAACTAGAGAGAAGAAAAGGTTAACCTCACTTAATCTAACAAGCTAATTAAACATGGATCAATCACAAAAAATAAGCATTGAACTAGACAAAATTAAACCCAAGAACTAAACCACTATAATCTAAGCAAGTACCAAGTATGAAATGAAGAGAGAAAAGGAAGAAAAAACCTAGTCTTGATTGCTTGGGTGAACTTCAAAACCTCGAAGCTTGAATCAAAATCAACCAAAAATAAATCCTAATCTACCTGGTTTATTATCCCCTAATGGGGTTTTTAGTGACTTAACCCTAAACTGAACCTAGCTTTAAAATATCAAAAAGGCCCACCAAACAACCTGAAATGCTACTCTTAATTAAGTAGAAGTTGAACCAACAACGGGACATAGGGGTGGTGGTGAAAATAGGCTAGCATGGCAAGGCTGGGTTGAGAAAAACTAACTAGCCATGACTGACAGTGGTCCTGGGCACAACTGGCTGTGGCCACTTCCTGAATTTTTGCCCTGTAATTCCTTGAGTTGTAGGGTTGGTCGAGGGGTCGTGATTGCCACTGGCACTTGTGGCCAACTCCCCTCTTCTTGCTTCTTCAATTTTTCTTCTTTATCTTTGCTCCTTGCTTACATCTTCTCATCTTCGAAAGAAAGTACCATTCTCTCAATTGCACCATTCTACACTCAATTTTTGCCCACTGTTGGATCAATGTTATTTCTTACAAAATAATCAAACCTTAAATAAAATCCTAGAAATTACAACTTACCATGAGAAAATGTTAGCTAAATAAGGATATCATATACGACAGTTTGAGACCAAACAAAACTCAACATAATAAATTTTATATCATGCAAGGCCAACATAGAGGATGTTAGGGTTATAAAAGGGGAGTTGTTCCACATTAATAGATAAGAAGACCTTGAACATGTATATACAAACCAGTGAGTTACTCTAACTATTGCCAATTGATTTTTGGTTGAAATCTTACTTGGACTTGTGTGCATTGTTGTTTGTTTAAGATCCATTTACTATATTCAAAATAGAACATGGAACCAGAGTAGGTTCTAGTTCTTGGTTTACTCTAACCTCATATAATTGGTTGTGTGCACAGATTGAGCCATGTTTGCAGCCTACACTTGAAGGATCACGTCAGAGTAAAGTTACCAGTAGAGGATATTATAAGGATACTTTTGTAATTTGGTAATGTCGGTATAATTTATAGACCTAGGGGCTCTTAGTGTGTTGAGTCATACATTTCCAAAATAGTTTTACATGGCATTACAACTACTCTAGAAATCCTAGCACCGCTTCCAGCTTTTCCTCCTTCTCTCACCTTCAAAGGCCCTATCTTACTTTCTTCCACAGGAAACTCACTCATTGTTGATTTTAGCTGCTGACCATATGTCATCCCCTGTTCTAATTTTGATCTTGAGGACCCTATCTCCTTCACCAAAATTACTACCCCTATCGCTCCTCAGAGCACCATTTACAACAACACCCTTTGTCATTTAGTCCAAATCCCTTTGCCAAGTAGCCTACTAGCTTCTCCGATGCTAGCCATGTGGAGTCAGTCTGCCCACTGTCTTTACCGATAGGTTTTTTGTTTTCTATGCTTCCTACTAAGTCTATTTTCCTTGATAGTGTGTTAGAGGTTGGGTCATCTTGTTATGAACTTCCAGGGTCTTCATAGGTAATACCTTCCCCTGACTGCTTGTGTTTAATACCTAAGCTTTCAATCTTGGTTTCACCTTTTCTATGGCGATGCCTCAAACCTTCATACCATAAACTCAAATCACGATGTCATGTTCCACGCTACCCATAACCAACACAACTACCTTCATTAATCAGTTTCTCATAAACCTGAACAAATCCTCAACTAGAACCATTTACTGCTTTTCTAATTCCACATAGTCTACTTGGGTTTGTCGATGGCTACTGTTAGCTTCTTAAGCTTACAATGTATTTTATGACTATGTTTTGATGAAAGACAAAAATAAGTTGGTCCATTGGTGCGTTTATTATACTATAATAGGATCTACCTTAGAATTACTATTGTTTACATGTGCTATGTTTTTGAAGTGGATATTGGCATGTTAGTGTTGCTTAATGGATTTTATATAAGGTGTCATAATATCTTTGAAATAGTTTAGCATTCAAATTTGAATATGCGATATTTATGATATTATATATTGTGAGTCAAATTTGATTATGATATTATGAGATAAGATATGCCATTTTATTAGGGATATTTGCTTAATAAGAATTTGACTTACCTCGATATTTGCTCAACAAGATTTTAGGATCAAGGATTGATTTGGTGCTTGATACTTGCTTTAATCATAAAAGGCATTTGCGATTATTCTCAACATACCTCTGATCAACCCAAGAATAACAAATTAGCTGTTGGAGGAAAAATTGAACTTACTTGCTTTAGTTGTATATTTTTCAAGGACACTGAGCTATTTTTCAAGGCCTTGAATTGAGCTGAAATTTCGAATGGCTCTAACAGCTAGTTTCTAATGGCTCTCTCAAGCTTATGCTACAAATACTGAAGCTGCTTGAAGGATGAAGAGTGCAGAAAAGCAAGCACAAGCATGCCTCTTACTCATGGACTCATTGGCATACATTAATCTTTAATTTGCTTCTATTTCATTTGATTTGTATTGTTCAAGTTCTAATTGGGTGTGGGATTATAGAGTTGAATGGTCAAATCTATCAAGCCTTGTTAAGGGTATCATTATGAAACTTGGAACTTAGAGCAGGTGTACTCTAGAGTTGTGTAATCATCCATTCTAATAAAAATTCACGTTAATCCCAGAGTTAGGGAACTCTAGGCGGGGACTAAGCCTAGTTGGGTCTAACCTCATTAAAAATTACTTTTGTTTGTGATCTTATAGCCTTTGAATCATTAGCTACATCTCTTACCAACGATGTATGATTCATGGTCAATCTAGATGCCCTTATTACAATCAACATTTAATGATAGTGTAGTGTTGACCAATAGATTCAATCTTGGCTACTCGTGATAATCTCCTATGATGTGCTCATGGAGGTGCGAGATTTGATGCATGCTTGTTAAATTGGGAAGAGGTTATGACATTGCTTCTTAACTAGTAGTATCGCTAGTTGCTTGAAATTAAAAGGACAACTAAGTAATTCAGGTAGCAAGAAGCCCAAGCCTAACGTGGATGACTGCCTTTACGAAATAAAAGTGATAGCTTACTCTCTTGCTGCAATCAATTATTCTCTTAGTGGTTAATGTTAGGATCACTTAGGAATCAGATGGAAATAATAAAGAATCACAAAGTACGATAATAAAGAACAAACACAAATCAACACCAAGATTTAGGTGGAAAACCCAACGTAGGAAAACCCATGGATGACGATGAGCAAAATCTACTATAGAGATGTGAGAGTACAGAATTGATCTCAGAGCGATGTGCTCTAAGGAGATATCAATTAGTGATTACAATTCACTCTAGAACACTCTCTCACAAGGCTAGAATAACGGAACAAGAAAGCTCAACAATTTTGTGTGTGTATTACTGTATGTGGATTATTATCATGGAGGCTAGAGGTGTGCCTCTAATAAAGGGATCAAGCAGATAGGTATGAGGAAACCCTAGGCATCATGATATTTGGGCCATAAACCTAACAACCGAGGACATCCTAGCTGTTATGATATTTGGTCCATAAACCCAACAATCTCCACCTCGGACCAAATTCACCAATTCTAGAACAAACACATCACCAAAGGATCCTGAAGGTCAGTGTCCCGCAGGACGGACCCCGAATGGTAGTCAACAACATTGAACACCAACTAGGTCTAAACAGTGCTAGAACTTAGTAATAGGGAGAGACTTTGTGAGCATATCTGCAGGGTTATCTGTTGTATGTACTTTCTTCACAAAAATATCCATTATAGCAATAGTATCTCTGATATAATGGTATTTGATGATGATATGCTTGGTCTTGAAGTGATAGACATCTTTCTTGGTGAGATCGATAGCACTTTGACTATCTGAAAACATTGTAGTGACACCATGTGGAACACCAAGCTCTACAATAAGGCCTTTCAACCACTTAGCTTCCTTCACTCCCTCACTTGAATCAATGTATTGCTTCAGTGGTGGATAAAGCTGCAATAGGCTGTAGGGATGCTTTCTAAGAGATATCACCTGCCCATATAGTGAAGATTTAGCTAGAAGTAGAATGCCTATGATCAAGATTGACCATAATTAGAGTTAATGAATGTTGCAACATCATAAGTTGTAGTCTTAGACTCGTCAAACAATAGACACATGTTGAGAGAGCCTTCACATAACGAAGGATCCATTTCACAGCTTCCCAATGATCCTTAACAGGATTATGCATATAATGGCTCACCATGATAACTGCATAAGCTAAAACTGGTCTAGTGCAGACCATAGCATATATGAGGCTCCCAACTACAATAGATTAAGGAACATGAGACATCTTCTCTATTTCCTCTTTAGATGTAGGATAGGACTTGACTGATAGTTTGAAGTGAGCAGCTAGAGGAGTAGTCACTAGTTTGCAGTTACTCACACTGAACCTATCAAGGACTTTTTCAAGGTACTTCATTTGAGATAGGTACAACTTACTGGCCTTTCAATCTCTATGAATCTCCATACCAATTACCTTTTAGCTATCCCAAGATCCTTCGTCTCAAATGCATTGCTAAGTTGAGATTTCATCTTGTTGATCAAGGACTTGTCCTTGGAGGCAATGAGCATGTCATCCACATATAGTAATAGATAAATGAAGGAACCTCCAAATTCTTGAAAATATACACAATTGTCATATTGATAACATGTATAGCCTTGTCCTATCATGAATGCATCAAACCTTTTATACCACTGCCATGGTGCTTGTTTCAAGCCATAGATAGAGTTCTTCAAGCAGCAGACATAATTTTCCTTTCTAGGAATTGTGAAACCCTCAGGTTGTTTTATACATATCTCTTCCTCCAACTCCTCATAAAGGAATGCAGTTTTCACATCAACTGGCTCTAATTCTAGATCAAATTGAGCAAAAAATGCAAGCAACACTCTAATGGAGGTATGGTGTACTATAGGAGAGAAAACTTCATTGAATTCAATACCTTCCTTCTTGTTCCAGCCTCGAACAACCAGTCTCACCTTCCATCTTGCAGCTTCAACCTCGGGAATGCCCTCTTTTCTTTTGTAGACTCATTTGGTCATTAGGGCACGACGACCCTTGGGTAGGTCATACAACTTCCAAGTCTCATTCGTGCACAAACTCTCCATCTCTTCTTGTATTGCGGTAACCTAGTTTGATGAATTGGGATAGGAGATGGATTTAGAGTAGGTAAAAGCTTCAATACCTTTAGATATCCCCTGTGCAACAACCACTACTAGAAATTCATTTTTTAATGACTGGTTATTAACAACCTCATAAAAAACCATCATTAAAATGCAGTAGTAATGATCAAAATTTATAATGGTTGTCTAAGTTTACAAAAATATAATTATTAGATTATCAATATTCTTAGTTGCCAATGTTATTTATTAATTATAATCAAAATAGGCTCACTATAATCAAAATAGGCCTGATAACTTGCAATTTTCACTTGATTTTTTGGGGACCAAGTCTCCCTCATAAAATCAAAATCAAACACCAGTGAAAACACTGCATATAGTGTTTAATATTTTAATACTTCTATGAAAAGCCCGAAAGCCCACAAAATATACCCTAGAATACTCTATGCTAGTTCTCAAGATTGCTCTTGTGAATCCCCTTGTTCTCATCACCCTTTTATTCGATCTATCTCTCTATCATTGAGTTATGCATTCTAAAAGTCGATTGATTGATTCATGGTATCTTCAATCTCCTTATCAATTTTGCTTCATTGTGGCGATGTTAGGGACTCTTAAAAATCAACATCCAACATCAAAGCTTCCTTCAATCTACAAGTGAATTAGTGTGTTGCTAGTCTTCTCCTTATTGAATTAAGGTACATCTCTGCCTCATTATTGTACTGAGATTCATCGAACTCCTTATTGTACTAAGATTCAATAAATGTTTATACATACACCTGGGCCTGGCCACCTAGGGAAGGTTTATGCAATTCCAAGCAAATACTTTTTTCCCCCTATTTCTCAAAAATTATCAATGATTCCGTCCAAAATCTAGTTGATTATTTTCGATTTGGGCTTGATTCTTTTCTCTTTTTTTTTGGGTGAGAAAGTATATTGAGGTACTTTTTGGCTATTTTGGCGTCGGTTAATTTTGTTGAATTTGTCGATTTACAACTTGTGGCAATCAAATTTAGGTATGACATGTGCATAACAATGAGTTTTATTTTAATTTGGTAAGGTCTAACCTAAATTGGATCTTGAATAAAATTTGCTCAATAAGCTTCAACTAGGACAAGGTCCATGTTCCATGTCTCTGTCGCTATCTGTCTTATTGGTTTTTGCTTACTCGTTGACCTCAATGTGTTTAGGTTACTACCACTCAATGACATTGCTCATGACACGATTTTTCTAAGTCCCGCAAGTGGTGCATAAGCTTGCGGTCAACACCCAATTGTATTTGAAATTGCAATTATATGATTTATGGTATGCTTGATGAGAATAGCGAAGCTGGTCAATGTTGAACAATCCTATGCAGTTATAGTTGAGCTTGCTCAAGCTTTTTGTTTTGGTTATTGTTTAGTGCAGATTCAACATAGTAGTTGTATTACAGGTATGATCCCAATCGCAGATTTCACTTTATCCTCATATTATTATGTTATGCTTTGTCAATATCTAATGGTCTACAACAACAACAACAACAACAACTCCCAACGTGGGTCCCACTTTTGCGGGGTCTGGGGAGATCCAGCTGTAAGCAACCTTACCTCTACCAAAATTTCTGCCCATAGAGAGGCTGATTCCAAGAGATCCACAAAAATCAATTTTTTGAGAAAACATTTTATAGAAGAAAGGTTTTGAGAAACTGGTGAGAGCTAACAGAAATTAACAGGGAATGGGTTATGAAACCATCAGTGCAACAGAGTAGAGGGAGAAACTGTACCTTACCAACCAAAAGCAGGCAAACGTTGTCTCTTCCCACATGCAAGAACTACCTGTATGTAAACAAACCATACAAAGAAACCACAACCAGACACAAACTACTGCCCCAAGTAACGCACTACGAGGCTAACTCTCTGCGCTCTAAGATCTTAATCCTATCCCTCCATAATCTCCTATCTTGAGCCAAGTCCTCCGTTGACCCTACAACTTTCAAGTCCTCTCTAATCACCTCACCCAAACTCTTCTTTGGATGACCCCTTCCTCTTTTTCCTTCGGGGATGTTGATCCTCTCACACCTCCTCACTGGAGCATCCACACTCCTCCTTTTCACATGGCCAAACCATCGGAGTCTTGTTTCTCTCATCTTGTCTACGAGGGGAGCCACTTTAACTAAGTCTCTGATCACACAATTCCTAATTTTGTCTACTCTCGTATAATCGCACATCCACCTAATCATCTGCATCTCTGCCACCATCAACCTCTGACTTACGACTTTTTTAGGGGCCAATATTCTGATCCATAAAGAACAGCCGGTGTAACTACCTTATGATAGACTCTACCTTTCAATCCAATGGGCACCCTCTTATCACATAGCACACTTGAGGTAAACTTCCATTTTTGTCAGCCCACCTTTATTCGATGGTTAATATCTTCGTCAATATCCCCATTCTACTGAATGATTGAGCCTAGATACTTAAACTTATCGACTTTAGGAATCGACCTCCCATCCAGGGAGACTTCTCCCCCCGTATCTAACTTTCCACTGAAACAACAATGAAGGTATTCCATTTTTGATCTACTTACTCTAAAACCTCTAGCTTCCAGCGAATGCCTCCAACGCTCCAACTTGTCATTAACTCCCTGACTGGTCTCATCAATAAGAACAACGTCATCTACAAAAAGCATACACCATGGTAACGCATCTTGAACCTCTCTAGTGAGTTCATCCATAACTAAGTTGAAAAGAAAAGGGTTTAAGGCAGAACCCTGATGCAGACCCATACCAACAGTGAAGTCATCAGTGACCCTTGCCGACATCCTAACACTCGTCGTACCTCTCTCGTATATATCCTTAATAACTCAAATATACAAGGGTGACACTCGTTTCTTTTCCAAACTGCTCCATAACACTTCACGCGGGACTCTATCATATGCTTTTTCCAGGTCAATGAATACCATGTGAAGATCCACCATTCTATCTCTGTACAAACCCATGAGTCTTCTAAGGAGGTAAATTACCTCTATTGTCGACCTGCCTGGCATAAAACCAAATTTATTCTCTGAAAACGAGACATCCTTTTGCAACCTTCTCTCAACCCTCTCCCATAGCTTCATAGTGTGGCTGAGCAACTTTATACCCCTAAAATTATTATAATCTTGAATATCCCCTTTGTTTTTGTACAGAGGGATGACTATACTATACCTCCATTCTTTGGGCATTTTCGCGGTCCTAAAAATAACATTGAAAGGCTCTGTTCGCCACTCTAATCCTTCCTCACCCAAACACTTCCATACTTTCACCGGTATCTGATCTGGACCCTCTGCCTTCCCATTAGTCATCTTCTTTAAAACCTCTTTAATCTCGTCCTTTGTGATAAGCCCACAAGTTCGCGGATCAAGACACCTGTCATTACACTCTCTGCCCCTACTACGAGAAAATTCCATCACTTCCCCATTAAGGAGTTTGGAAAAGTACCTTTGCCATCTCTCCTTGATTTCTGCAACCTCAGACAACACCTTTTCATTTTCATCCCTGATGCACCTCTCAACACCTAAATCCCTTGTTTTTCTTTCCCTGGCCCTTGCCAGTTTAAAGACTTCCTTCTCCCCTTCCTTGGTCTCCAATCTATGGTATAACCTATCAAAAGCCAAGTTCTTAGTTACCGCCACAACTTTCTTGGCTACCTTCTTAGCAGCCTTATATCTAACTCTCCTAATCTCTCTCTCTTTATCCGTTCCACTATTCATGACAGTTGCTTACGCCTCTTTTTTCTTCTTGACTTTCTCCTTTACCTCCTCGTTCCACCACCAGGCACCCTCCATTTCGACACCCGTATTCTTGAAGTACCTAGGATATCCTTGGCCGACTTACAAATGCAATCTGCAATTACCTCCCACATTGAATCTGCATCCTCTAACCACCTCCAAGCTCCTTCTTCAGTAATCCTCTTTGATAATAACTTAACGTTCTCCTTTGTGAGGGTCCACCACTTAACTCTAGGGTCCCCGACTCTTCTCTTCTTCCACTTTGAACACTTGAACTCCATATCCAACACTAGCAACCTATGCTGAGTCCCTAGATACTCACTAAGAATCACCTTACAATCCTTACAAGACCTCCGACTATCTGCCCTCATCAAGAAGTAATCATTTGGGTCTTGGAGGAGCCACTCTTAAAGGTCACCAAATGGTCCTCATTCTTCTTGAAATAGGAGTTTACCACCCACAATTCATAAACCACCGCAAAGTCCAGCAGAGAAACACCTCCATTGTTTCTCTCCCCAAAACCAAAGCCCCCATGGACCGTATCATACTCGTCTGAGTTCACACCGATATGACCATTGAAGTCGCCTCCTATGAAAAGTTTCTTGCTCCGAGGTATTTCTTGGATGACCATATCCAAATCCTCCCAAAATCGCTTCTTAATATCATTCGGTAGACCTATTTAAGGAGCATAAACACTAACCACATTTGTGATTTCTGAACCCTCCAAAACCTTAATGGCCATTATCCGGTCGCTCTTGTGCCTCACCTTGACCACAAAGTCCACCAAATCCTTCTCAACCAAAATGCCAACTCCATTTTTTTCCTTGATGGACCCCGAACACCATAATTTGTACCCATCAACTTCTCTAGCTTTAGCACCCACCCACTTCGTCTCTTGAACACAAGCTATGCTAATCTTACGCCTATGCAAAGATTTAACTAATTCTATTCACTTACCTGAAAGAGACCCAATGTTCTAAGACGCTAGGCGCACCTTCCGAAACCCTACACCCCTCCTAACTTCATTACCCCTCGGAGGACTGGCTGAAGCTGCTACATTGCTCACCACAAGCCTAGAAATCTATTGGCCAAGAGAACAACAAAGATAGAAACGAAGGCTAAAAGTCTACTAGCAAACTAATCAGCAGAGAGAGAAAGGGCACAGAGAGCAAATAACAAAGGGCGAAAGACCCTACGTAGAAACAAAAGACACAAAAAAAGGGTAAACACTAAACTACGCAAAAGGAAACCAAAACTCTGATTAACAAAAAATTGACTCTCACATTAACGCAACACTGGATTAAAGGCAGCAAGGTGTACGCAGGAGCACAGTAAAACAAAACCAATAGGAATCACCGAGACCCTAGACAATAACAACCCAAGATCTAATGGTCTACATGAAGAAAATTATAGGAAAATCTTTTATATATTACATATGATTATTTTGGAGCTCATTTCTGTCAAAATAAATTAACAGGTTCTTACTAAACATGTTTTCATAAAATGTCATTCCAGCCAAATTAATTTTATATAAATTAGTTTCTCATTGCAACTCATTTGTTCTTTTCTGTATTCTATATTCTATAGGATCAGATTAGTTACAAAAGTTCATTTTAAATTTGTCAGCTTAGCTTGCATTTTGTTAGTTATTTAGCCTAGTTCTACAGTCATTTTGTAGATAAAGAAAAGCAAAAGTAGTTATGCAATGCTGATGATGGATATAGATTATCACTTCTATTTTCGGTGAGTCCAAAAGAACTTGTTTGATGTATTTTTCTTTCTATGTTTGTTTTGGGCAATAATTGTATAATTGCTTATTTCTTTTAACCACCTTTGCCTGTCTACCTTATGCCATTATATCAGCTGTTTCATGAAGATGATCAATAACAACAATAAGGTCCACTGAAAGGTTAGCAGTATTGTAATATAGGTTTCTTTTCTATGATGTTTATCTATGTTAGTAAAGGTTGTATAATGTTATCCACATACTATGGTGAATTATAAGATGAGTCATAAGCCCCTTAGAATTTTGATTAAATTGATAGCTCGTATGAAAGTTTATCAAGAGTGTTAAGTACAATTGAAATAGTGGCTCAAGGGGATTGTAAACTACATGGATTTACAGTTTGCAACTCTACAAAACTTTTCAGACATGTTTGAACACTTTTTGCCTTTTTATTCAATATTTTTATTATTCTATCCTTCCCTTCCACCTTTATATGTATTTTTTTTTTTTGCAGGTAGTTGAAGACAGTATTTTCAGTGATTTCCAAGAGTTTCAGTTTTCTTTTAGGTTGTCACTTATTTATTTTCTTAACTGTAATTATGATGACACATTATTAGGCTCTAGGTTGACGTACTCTATATTATTAGTTCTTCTCATTATAATGCATACTTGTGGTTTGTAACTTTTTGGTGATTAATGAAAGTATTTTAATTTTGTCTTAATATTATAGGTTTCTCCCTTAATTCTTTAGGTTTATACATTGAAAGTATTAATTGTACGAATAATATGGCTTCTTACGGCTATTGACTAAAAATAATAATTTTACGAGGAATTTGGTTGTTATTATAAGACTAATAATTCATTGCTATATATTGTTCCTCAATTCAATCACAAGTAATTGTTAATCTATGGTCTAACCAACGATTTGGTCATTAATGATTTTAAGTATAATGGTAAGTAGTCGTTGATATATAGCTTAGGACCAACAATTTTGTTGTCATCGTTCAAGAGTTCGTCGTTATTGACTAAACAATAACGACCAGAGTCGACATCATTATTATTGATAGTGATGATGAAATTTTTGAATTGTCGTTAAAAATTTTAATGACGGGACCAACAACGATGAACGACGACCACCATTTTTTTGGTGTTTGATAGTTTTAATGACAATAAAATAATCCTTTACCGATGAAATTTTTCGTCATTAGAAACACTTTTTCTAGTAATGAGTTAAGACATATGCTATTAGTCCATCTTCATTATCTGCGAAATAGTGTGTAGGCCTTTTGATGGTTCTTCGCAGCCTGTCACGGGCAATGGAGTTGTTATCTGAAGTCTGTTGCTCTTCAGAACTTTGGATGTTGTGGTTGTCAGAGCTGGTTACTTCATTATGGTCCTCACTACTAGAACGAGGTATTGTATCTCTACCTTAAGGGACATTTGAAGGGACCTCTAGTTCCACCTTCTCACTATTATCCTGTTGATCACATGTAGGGATAGCATACTCTTTTCCAGGGAAGAACATAACAGTTTCACTAAAGATAATATCCCGACTTTGAATGATCTTTTTAGAGTCTGGAGACCAAAGACGATATCCCTTATATTCAGTGCATAGCCTAGAAATATGCATTTAGCAGCCCTGAGAGCTAGTTTCCCATTGTTGACATGTGCAAAAACAGAACATCCAAAAACTCTCAAAGTAGAGTAGTCAATAGGATTACCTAACCAGACTTCTTCTGGAATTTTGAATTCAATAGAGAAGTGTGGAGACCGATTCACTAGATAGCATGTTGTAGAAATAACCTTTGCCCAAAAATCTCTGTGATGCAATAGATTAACATTAGAGAGCATACAACGTGTCTCTCAAGTAAAGTTCTATTGATGCATTATGCAACCCAATTCTACTGAGGTTTGTTAACCAAGGTCTTATGTCTAGTGACACCTTAAGTAGTGTAGAACTCATTATACTTTGACTCACAAAACTCAAGGCCACTGTTAGTCCTGAGCTTCTTTATCTTCCTCCCAGTCTAGTTTTCAACGAGTGCTTTGAACTTATTAAGCATAGGGAAACCCACGTTCTTTTACCTTAAGAAATAAACCCAAACCTTTCTAGAGGAATCATCTACAAAGGTCAGCATATAATGTTTTCCTCTAAAAGAATGAACTCTAGAAGGACCCAACAAATCAAAATGAATATAATTAAGGGTACCTTTAGTGTAGTGTGTGGATGTAGAAAAACTAACCTTCTTTTGTTTTCCAAATACACAATGATCACATAAATCAAGCTTGCTTGGACCATCGCTGACTAGTAGACCTCGCTTACTTAGAGTTGTTATTCCCTTCCTACACATGTGGCCCAACAGAGCATGCCACAATCGAGTATGGTCTTCAATAGATGATGTGGTAGTGACTATAATAGAACCTGTCACTGCAGATGCTTGGAGAATGTAAAGACTTCCCCGTCTTTCTCTTTTCATGAGAACTAGGGCACCCTTGGAGATCTTCAAAACTGCACCTTTAGTGGAATACTTGCATCCATTGGATTCAAGGGTGCCAAGTGAGATGAGATTACACTTTAGGTCAGGAATATGATGAACATTAGAAAGAGTCCTCACTATGCCATCATGGCGAAGAATGCCAATGCCAGCAACATTACATTGGGCATCATTACCCATGAGTACAGCACCAGCATCTAATGCCTCATATTTAGAGAACTTGTCTCTATGGGGACATATATGGTAGGTACAACCTAAATCAAGAACTCACTCAGTAGCACCTCAATTATCCATGGTAGTGACAAGTAGAACATCACCATTTGACCCTGAGTCAACAACTAAAGCTTCTGCAGGTTGATTATTCTTCTCTTGTTTTGCCTTATTGTTCTTCAGTTTGTAGCATTCAGCTACTAAATGTCTTGGCTTTCTATAGTATTTGCAGAGCTTGTTGGATTTATGTCCCCTGGACTTTGATATGGTATTTCCCCTATTTGTGCCCTCCTTTTTAGAGTTCCCCTTCTCACTGACAAGCCTTCATCTTTGTTATCGTAATGCACTTCAAAATCAAAGTTTTCTTTCGATAACAAGTTAGCCTTAACGTCACTAAAAGACAAAATGTTGTTAATACTGTATAACATAATTTCCTTGAAGTGCTTAAATGCAGGCGGCAATGAGACAACCAGCTGTATTGCTTTATCCTTATCCTTAAGTTTCACATCTAGACTTTCAAGATCAATAATAATAGAATTAAACTCATCAAGATGATTCTGAATAGGAGTACCTTCAGCTATGAAGAATGTGGACAGACATTCCTTCAGTCGAATCTTTTTTGCTAGGATTTTGGTCATGTATAGGGACTCTGATTTGATCTAAGGAGCTACTGTGGTAGTCGCATCCAAGACTTCATGGAGAACATAAGTAGCGAAGCACAGTTGAATCGTCAACAGAGCCTTTTCATCGAGCTCCTCCCATTGTTCGTCCGTTATGGTTGAAGGTTTCTTTGTTTTTCCAGCAATAACCTTCTTTGACCCATTCTGGGTAAGAACCACCATCATCTACATCTTCAAGATGTTGAAGCTCATCTTTCCATCAAATTTGGTTATATCGAATTTTGTGACTGATGACATCCTATAACCAAAGTTCTGACACCACCTATTAGGATCGGTTAGGAATTGCATGGAAATAACAAAGAATCACAAAATACGATAATAAAGAACACATACAAATCAATACTAAGATTTACGTGAAAACCCCAAAGTGAGAAAAACCACAGACGATGATGAGCGAAATCCACTATAGATATGGGAAAAACACTCTAGAATACTCTCTCACTAGGCTAGAATAGCGGAACAAGAAAGCTCAACAATTGTGTTTGTGTATTGCAGTGTGTATATTATTATCATGGAGGCTGGAGACATGCCCCTAATAAAGGGATCAAGCAGACAGATACGAGGAGACCCTAGTCGTCTTTATATTTGGGCCATAAGCCCAACAATCGACAAAACCCTAGTCGTCACAATATTTGGGCCAAAAACCCAACAGTTAAGAATTGGTGTAATATACTTTGTTTAGGCTAGATGGTGACTATGAAAGTTTGATATGTTTTATGTAATACAACTTTTGACAAATGACACTCTAAATTAATTTAATATAAGTAGTGTACTTTGCTCTTGCATGACCAAAGTACCAATCTCAATGCACACCAAGCGTTCGCCACCTTAACTACGAGCAATTCAGTTGCAAATCACTGCAATAACAATGGTAAAACCTCTACCAACAATAACAATTGAGGTGGCAAAAATAACTATGGGAGGTCATAGATGAGGAGGTAGTGGTGTCTGGCTTTCCAGTTCAGGGGTGAGGGAGGCACCAATAAGCAAAGTGCTTAGCATAATACATGAAAAATGACATACCAGAAAAGTGACTTTTACGAACAGAATCATTGTGACAAAATCTATGTTCTATTGGTAAAAGTAAATATTACTAACAGATAGAAAAATTCGTTGGTACTTATTAGAAACTAGCACGGAAGGAACATACATCCAATAGAGTAAATTTCATCTGTCGGTATTACTATTTTATTAGGAACAAGGTTTTACCGAAAGATATTTATGTTGGTATAACTCATTAAAAAAGTTTGATTGCCCAAGCCATCATATTTGGGTTGTGGTTTAGATATTGCATTCACTATGTTACCCATGTAATATTTTAGATTACGTTATCACGAAAGGGGGGAAACGGTATTCTCCAATAACCCTAATCTATATCTATATAATACATAATAATAAAGTTTTAGTAACTACCCTTTTCTAAATTCTTATTAATTAGGACTTTTCAGCCATTAGATCCGTAAAATAAATTAATTACAACCGTCAATTTAAATTAGCAAAACAATAAATAACGACATAAAATTTGAAAGCCCCCTTCCCAGGTTGCAAAATGTGGTTGTCAACTTCGCATCTTTAATTCTCTAGAATCCTCTTTCTTCTCTCTCTGTCTTTATCTCTCCCTTGCTTTCTCTCACATATTTGCCTTTCTTTGATTTCACTCAGTGAAATGCTATGGATGTACAGCTAAAATCCTATAAGGAAACACCTTGCTAGTTCAAATCTCTATCCTCACCCACTATAACTCCATCTCAAAATCTACTCAAACCGAAAGTGCATGTACTGTGCTCCAAAATTAGGGGTCGACTTAGCTGTGCAAACAATAGATGCATAATAGAACAGAGGAGGAGGTAGGGTCAATGTTTGCCGAACGACAGCCTTAGTTGGAGGAGTAAGAGCAGAAAGGGTGGGTTAAGAGGGATGAAACCTCTGTTCTGCAGCCCTCCTTTGTCTCTTTCTATCTCCCCCTTTACCTCTCCATTTCAAGATATGCGATACACCTTCTTTTGTATCTGCATTATGTCCATAATTGCAAGAGGAGCAGTACACTAGGTGCAAGAGGAATATAAGCAATGCTGAGCATCGACAGAATTCGGTGGAGCAGGTGGCATGCAGTCGACATATACGGAGCAGAACAGAGGCAGTTGTTTCCCGAAAAAGTTGTTGAGTGTTTTGAAGCAGAATTGCTATGTTGATTGCAAATTCTTTAGATTTGTGGCAAAGGAATTCTTTTTTCTCTGCATCTGTGGAGGTTCAACAATCTGTTGACATGTATTTTCACTGTCCTCTTCTTCTTTGTATGGATCTTCTTTCAATTTTGTTTGAAGTTCCTTTTTTCCATCATGTGGCTATCCGTTTTTTTTTGTCAACAAAATCTTTATTTCAATTTATTTTTTGTTTTTTTTTAAAATTGTTAGTTAGTTATAATATGGTTCCCACTCCACAGGACTCCTAAGCACTCCCAAACTTCTCCCCCACCACTCACAACTTGCTCACTGCTCACTGCCCACGTTCTCGTCAAATGGCAACGTGATTTTGTTTTTAACAGTCTATCAATTCCCCCAGTTTCACATCTATCTCATAACCTCTTCCTCCATCTCCTATATCGTATCCAACTAATCAATTGAATTCTTGCATACATATTTCCAAAGCGTCCGGATCTTTCCTAAATTATAATATTAACTATGTCTACAATGACTATCAGTTCATTACTTGCATTGTATATGTCATGAAATGTCTATTTTAACATACACCGTGCATAGCATGGGTCCAGACTAGTAATTAGAAAACAAAAAAGTTAAAGGGTATAGCTACAACTTAGGGGTTAACTTGCGGTCAGCCATAAGTCATAAGCGCCCAAACCCAAGCTTCCTGCTTTGTATGCGTGTGTGAATGTGAGAGAGATAGAGAGAGAGCGAGAGACTTATAGTGATGGGGTTGGCCACCACAACTGATGCTCAAACGGTATTCTCCAAGAACCCTAATAATTTGAAAAGAAAAAAGCTCAAGGGTATAGCTATAGCCTAGGGGTTAACTTACGGTTAGGCATAACTCATAAGCACCCAAACCCAAGCTTCTTGCTTTGTGTGTGTGTATGAATGGGAGAGAGATAGAGAGAGAGCGAGAGACTTACAGTGATGGCGTTGGCCACCACAACTGATCCTTGAAAAGCAATGTTCAAGATGAATATAATGCTACTCATTGATAAATTCCGATGACTCTACTCTCTCTCCAACATCCCCCTTCCCCCGTGCGTTAGCCTTGATGAATACACCTTTCACATCACTATTGACGATCAACGACCTATCGATAGTAAGTCATCCAGATTTAGATTGTAATTGATTGTTATAAAATCAAATTTACCCTCCTAGTTGCTTTGTTCCGCTCCCTTCAATTTTATGTAGAGTGAGTCATAGACGTTTTTACAACCTTTCTTGTAACTGTTCATCATTCTTTATACACTGGGCTATGTATCCTTTGGCTAAATTGTATCTTATTTTTTGGGTATTATTTTGATTTTATTTAACTTGGCATTGTAAGATTCATGATACTAGACCCAACATATTCTGTATGTGCGTTTTTTGGGCTTGTGCCCAAGTGTTTATTGAATTGGTTGTCTTTGGGGGCATTTGATTATGGTAACCGAGCTTAAGAACAAATCACTAATTTGGAGCCTTGAACGTGTTGGAACTGTGTAGGATTCCTTCAAAAAAATTATTTTTTTATATTATAGGGTTTTAATTGACAATTGATTTGTGAATGGATTTTGGAAGTGGTTGTTCAGTTATAGTCAAAATTGTATTACTTGAGTTAGGTAATTCTTATTTTAACTCTCGAGATTGAAAAAGTGCAAGGATTTCTAACCAAAAATAGAGCATTTAGTTCTCATCTCCTTTGGAACAGTTGCAAGTTCAATGATAATGTTAGTATATCTTTGTAATAAGGATAGCATATATTGTAGATATATGATACATTTTGTTGATATATTTTTGAAATATTTTCTCCTTGATTTTTGGTAACTTGCCATCCAAGGCACGACTAACGTTAGGAGTCTTTGATATTTTCCTTGTATTTAACCATGTATAGTCGTGTGACATGAATGAGAAATAGTAGACCATTCTCCTTCTATTTGCCCTCTTGACATGGTATCAGAGCCAACAAGCCTAAAAAAAAAACCCTAGCACAGGTTTGCTCTTGAAGGCGGAAAGTCATGGGGAAAGATGATGAACCCGAAGACATAGAACCAAAAATTAAACCTTTCGTTATTGATAGTCAATCTCCTTATTTCCTCCATCCTTTAGATTCACCTAGAGCAATAATCACCATGGTCGAATTCAATGAAAAAAATTATGACTTGTGGGAGCAAGCGATACGGATCGCACTCAAAGCTGAGAACAAATTAGCATTCATTTTGGGTAAAACCAAAACTCGAGAACAAGAATGGCGACCAATCCACAGAGGTTAATGCGTGGGATATGGTCAACTCTATGACCACGTCATGGATCATGAACGTGATAGATTCCAAGTTGCATGCCAGTGTGGCATATGTTGAATCTGCGCAAAAGATGCTGGACAACATTCGGAAGAGGTATTATGTCCTACAATTCATAAATTAAAAGCCGACATCGCCTCATATAAACAAGATAGGAAGGAGATAGTGGGTTTCTTCTCTTGACTTATCTGCCTTTGGAACGAGCTCGATAATTATGCAAAGATGTTGACTTGTACATGTGGTGTAACGGAGAAAATTGCCGAGGTGATGGAGGAAGGTACACCAATTCCTTATGGGCCTCGACAATGATTCGTTTTCTATAATTCAGAGCCAAATCTTGGCTTCAGACCCGTTGCCCTCACTTGATAAGATCTTTAATATGGTTCAACAAGAGGAGAACCGTAAGAGGATGATGACTACTAGAGCCCACAAATATGACGGGATGGTTACCTCCGATGTGACTCAACCCAACAAAACCGCGTTTCAGTTGCAAGGGGACAGACCCATATGTGGGCACCTCGGGAAGACGAGGCACTTGGCAGCAACGTGCTATGAGCTAATTAGGTATCCATCAAGTTGGAATCTCCGTGGAGGCCGAAACAGCCACGATAGAGGAAGACCAGGTCGAAAGGGAGGACGAACCAATCTTGGCCGAGGACGTGGAGCTGCATCATACAGTTGACTTAGGGGGAGTTCTCAGCCACGGTAGCTTCGAAAGATAATGGAGATCCTCACACTACCATGCATAGTTTTACCCCGAAACAGGTACAGTAACTGTTAAGTCTCACTGGGGCTCCAAAGTCGGGATTTGAAAAATTGTCAAGTAAGAAGGCATGGTTGTTTACAGTGGAGCATTGTACTACATGATAGGAGAAATTCATTTATTAAATAATGTTATTAACATCGACCTGATTCCTATTAGCCTGGCAAATGGATCCGTGACGTACACAATTAAGAGGGGATATGTTAAGTTGAATCCTAAGCTAATCTTGCAAGATGTATTATATGTCCCAAGCTTGGATTGTAAGTTTTGGATGAATTGTGTTATATGGTAACATTTACTAAGAAACTTTATGTGATACAGGGCCTTACTATGAAGAACCTAATTGGAGTGGGTGAGCCTTTATGTGATACAGGACCTTACTACAAAGAACCTAATTCGAGTGGGTGAGCCCAAGAAGGAGGATTTGTCTACAAGGAAGGTCCAAAAGCAAGTGCTCAAGTCAACAAAGTTGTCTCACATGAATGAAGTATGGCATCTCAAGATGGGGCATCCTTCAAGACTAGCTCTCTCTAAAGCATCTAGTCATATTCAATTAAACCTTAGCAGTAAGCATAAAGAACTTTGTGATGTGTGCCTACGTGCAAAATAGACTCGCATTCCTTTTCCTATTAGTGAAAATAAAGCCTCAAAGTATTTTGATCTTATACATTGTGATATATGGTGTGGTTATCGTGTCAAATCCCCTTGTGGTGCTAGTTATTTCCTTACCATACTTGATGACCCAATGTTTGAGCCAAAAATGTGATAATTTTAAGGTACTTTTTCACCAATTTTATGCTCATTTTAACAATAATTTTTAGGTTCTTAATTGATTTTATTTTATTTTTCAGATTTTGAATAAATGCGGAAAAGGGTTTAGAACGGCGGAAAAGGCAAAGAAAAATAGAGGAAATGTTGGAGATTGAAGGAATGGGCCAAAATCAATAAAAAAAACCGGCCAAGAAAGAACAGAAATAAAAAAATAACCAGACCGGTCTAGTTGAACTGGACCGGCCCGGTTCAGCAAACCGGTTCGCGTGAACCCGCATCCCCCTTAATATCGCTCCCCTTCACACGCTCTTTCTCTTTCTTCTTCGTCTTCTCTTCCCCGACCCCGTTCCCAGAAACCCTAGAGAACCCAGACCTTCGACCCATCTTCCCAGAAACTTCCTCTCCCATTCCCATCTCCTTCCCTCTTCTCTCCCTACCACGTCATCACTCTCTCTCTTCCAGCACACTCTTTCCCGAAACCAGAAACCATCCTTCTACCCACGGTTTTCTCAAAAACCGAAACCTAAAAACCCATCCCACCAACTAACCCACCACCTCTGACAACCACCAAGCCACGTCCCACCTTCGCTGGCCTCATCTGAACCGTCCACGCACACCAACACCAGACGGAGGGTCAAGATCGAAAGAGGGGGGCGTTGAGTTCCCTACTTCGAGTATAAGAAATCAGGAGAAGACACCATGGAAAGGGGGGAGACTAGGTAATTTCTGGGCTATGTGGTTTTAGGTTTAAGTTTTAATTTCGTATTTTCAGGGTTAGAATTTCAGATTTTGCGATTAGGATTCTTGTTAGTCGGTGACGAATTGATGTATTAGGGTGGAATTTTTGATGTAATTCGAACTGTTAAAGCAACTTTTATTGAAATTTTGTTCAATTTTTGAAGGATTTTCGCATTTCGTTGTTACTCTTTCTTCCTCTACTTCATTCGGTTCTGTGGTTCATAGCCGTGAACTTGGATGCGTGTCAATGGCGATTCAACCATTGAGGTGGTGTTAGCTAAGGCTGAGTTGCAAAGCATTGAGGCCTAGGCTAGCATTAGTTTAACCCCCTTCCCTTTCCCTTGTTCACTGTTCGGTTAGCTGGTACTACGGTTGCTGCTCGTATTTCGATTCTGTTCATCTCCCTTGTTGTATGGCTGGAAATGGGGACGCACAATTTTGATGTTCAGGCATTCTGGGTAACCTCTTTTCCCATGGTTGCTGCTGCTGATTTTGTTCTGTTTTGAATTGACTGCTTGCTGCTGCTGTGGTGTTCTGCGTTGAGTTTTATATCAGCCTGTAGGTTTAATGTTAGAATGCATTTTGTTTTCTCTTGTAGCAGTTAAGCTTCGTAGTTTTGATTTAGAATTTTACGCTGCTCTTTTTCGTGCTTTGCTCCTGAATATCCCTTCCCTGTGCTCAATTGCTTACTGGAACAATTCAATGTTAGTTGGTTGCTAGACTAATGGTGGATGGTTATTAGAAAAGGATTGAGTTAGTTGTACTCCTGAAGAATGCTCTGAATCAACTCTGTTTAAGTCAACTTTAGTTTAGGTCTAGTCGTTGAGGTCATTCAATTAAAAGCAATTAGTTTAGGTTCCATTTAGTTTAGTTAATTCACTTTTAATGACCATAATCAAACGTTTTCCCTGATGATCGACCCTTTAAGTATTACAATGATATTGTAAGCTTGAGGTTTAAATTCAGTTAATTCACATTTCCTAAAAAAAACACCAACAATTTTGGCGCCGTTGCCGGGGAATTACGGTGCGATTTGGTCATTTTCTTACATTTTTCTTTTTTTTTAGTTACTTTCATACTTGTTTTGTTTAGTTGATACTTTGCTTAGTGTTATTTATTTAGTTCATCCATGTTTAGGCTTTAGTTTTGAATCAATAGTTATTTTTCTATTGGTGCCAATTTTTTGTTTTCATTAGTTTAGTTTAAAACAAGGAAAATCCAAAACATTTGAAAAACCCAAAAAAAAAAAATTGAAAAAGATTTTGAGAGTTGGATATGCATGACCAGTTGGATTAGAGACCCCGAGAGTGGACGATTAAGAAGGACTGAATTTGAGCCTGACTTAGTACCTGAAATTGAGCCTCAACTTGACTTAGGAGAAATGGCACAAGAAAGAACTTTGAGCGATATTTTCTATCCTCCTAGAACTGCTTTGCCATCATGTTTTGTTGTGCCTGCTCTTCCACCTAATGTCACCTTCGAATTGAAATCTCATTATACCCAGATGCTCCCTAAATTCGTGGGTTTAGAGGATGCTTATCTGTTTTTAAGAGAATTCGAAGAAGTTTGTTCTATGATGCAATTTCCTAATGTTCCCATTGATGTTGTACGAATGAAATTAATTCCTTTTGCTTTGCGAGATTCTGCTAAAAGATGGATGTATGGCTTAACTGCTAATTCTGTGACTTCTTGGGATGATTTTGTGAAATTGTTCCTAAGAAAGTATTTTCCTAATGCCAAAACTGTCAAGCTAAGGAATGAAATCAATCAGTTTGTACAACTTGATAGGGAATCATTTTGGAAATATTTGGATAGGTTTAAGACCTTGTTGGCTCAATGTCCTCACCATGGTCTAGACCAAGCTCGTTTATGTCAAATTGTATATGAAGGACTTGACCAACAAAGTAGGACCATGGTAGAATCCATGTGTCAGGGGGGCTTTCTCTCTAAAAACCCTGCAACTGCTTGGGAGTTTCTAGAGGACTTGGCTGAAAAAACCATGCAGTGGGAAACCGCTCGCGATGACAGCCTAAATTCTAGGGTACTAAGGGGTGGTTTACATGCAGTCTCTGATGTGAGTCACTTAGAGTCTAAGATAGCTGCCTTAGAAAACATGTTGAAGGGATTATCTCCCCAGTTGTCCTCACTATCTCAGACTTCTACAGTGTCTTGTTCACATTGTCAAGCTTTTGACCATTCACTGAGTGCTTGTCCTTATTTTGCTCATCAATTAACAACTGAACAAGGACAAGCAAGTATGGTGACATAGAGACCAAAGAATGACCCCTATTCCCCTTATTTTAACCCAGGGTGGAGGAATCACCCTAATTTGTCTTGGGCTACTGGACCTAATGCTGTTGTACATAATTCTCAACCAGGGATGATTCATGGAAACAATTTTCAGCCTCCACAGTCTTTTCCAAGACCCACTTTCTTAGGTGTGCCTAATGGCCCTAGACCTCCACCACTTGTAGCTCAAGGGCAACCTCCTCCTGATTATACTGAACTTGACAAGAAAATTAATAATGTGGAGAGGATGATCAATGCTAATAAAGCTAACATGAAAAAAATGATGAGAATAATGACTGGACAGTTCTCCCAGTTAGCATCATCTTCTAGGGAACCAGGTACTTTTCCAAGTCAACCTGAAGTGAACCCTAAGAGTCATACCCCTTCCCCTTCTAGTGGCATTAATGAGTCAGTAAGAAAAGTGAATACGGTTATTTCTCTCCGTTCTGGTCGAGAGATTGATAACCAAGTGAGGAACCCTAATGAACCTTGTAGGTATCCTCATCAGTTCTTTCAGAATTCTTCCCCATCCTCTGCACATGAGGCTGGTTCTTCTAATGGGTCAGGAGATGCTCCTGATAGTGTTCCCAATGCATCTAAGAGTCCTTCCTCTTCATCACCCTCCGAGGAAGAGGAACTTCAAGAAAAAGACTCTTCTGATTCAGTAAAAGATTCACCTTCTAAGAGTCCTTCCTCTCCTCCTTCCTCCTCTTCTCAGAAAATCCAGATGCCTTTACCCCCTTTCCCTCATAGATTGAAGAAGAAAGATCAGGGCAATATTGAGAAGATAAGGGAAATCTTTTCTCAAGTCAAGATTAATATTCCCTTACTTGATGCTATTGAGCAGATGCCTCCTTATGCCAGATTTTTGAAGGATTTGTGTACTCCAAAAAAGGCAACTAGTGTACCTAAGAAGGCATTTCTGACTTCTGGAGCTAACTCCATCCTTTCTCAGATACCAGCAAAGTATAAAGACCCCGGTTGCCCGACTGTGTCCATAGTCATAGGGGACCAGCTCATTCATAGAGCATTGCTTGATTTAGGGGCTAGTGTGAACTTGATTCCTTTTGCTGAGTATGAAAGGTTAGAGTTGGGTGAATTGAAACCTACCAGGATGGTCATTCAGTTGGCTGATAGATCTACTAGAATCCATCGGGGGATAGTTGAGGATGTATTGATTAGAGTGGGTGACTTCATCTACCCAGTGGACTTCGTGGTGATTGAAACTGAAAAGGGAATACCTAGTCTTACCAGCCAGATCCCTGTGATTCTAGGGCGTCCATTTTTAGCTACTGCTAATACCCTTATTAACTGTCGAAATGGTATGATGAGACTGTCTTTTGGCAATATGACTGTGGAAGTGAATGTTTTTAACATGCAAAGACAGCCATCAGGATATGATGATATGGACTTTTCTACTCTTAATTGGATAGAGAATCCTGTGTTTGATGATTTGGATGATGCAATTATTTCTGAGTATGAGTCATTTCTGATGAATGATAATCCTGAGTATGATATGTTTGAATTTGATGACTTATGCTCTGATGTTTATTGCTTACTCACTGCTATGACTGAATCTATTAATGAATCTGTTGTCCCCAATGTTCTTGAATTGAAACCCCTCCCCGATTCTCTTAAGTATGCATTTTTGGGACCCGATGAATCCTTACCTGTTATTATAGCTTCTGACTTGGATCGGGACCAAGAAGACAAACTCATCTCTTTGCTTAGGGAGAATAAGGAATCATTGGGATGGACTTTAGGGGATATTAAGGGGATAAGTCCTTCTGTTGTGCAACATAGAATCCATCTAGAGGACCATGCTCAGCCTTACTGAGATTGGCAAAGGCGTTTGAATCCTACTCTTTAGGAAGTGGTCAAGAGGGAGGTTTTGAAATGGTTAGATCATGGGATCATTTATCCAATATTTGATAGTGAATGGGTTAGTCCTGTTCAAATCGTTCCTAAAAAGACTGGCATAACTGTAATTAGGAATGATAAGAATGAACTAATCCCTACTAGAGTTCAATCTGGATAGCGTGTGTGTATAGACTATAGAAAATTGAATGCTGCCACCAGGAAAGACCATTTCCCCCTTCCCTTCTTAGATCAGATGCTAGAAAGGTTAGCTGGACATTCCTTCTATTGTTTTTTGGATGGATATTCTGGCTATACTCAGATCTCAATTTCTCCTGAGGATCAGGAGAAGACCACTTTCACTTGCCCATTTGGGACATATGCTTTCAGAAGAATGCCTTTCGGACTGTGTAATGCCCCTGCCACCTTTCAAAGATGCATGATTTCCATTTTCTCAGATTTGATTGAGCAATGCATGGAAATTTTTATGGATGACTTCTCTGTGTTTGGATCTTCTTTTGATCATTGCTTGTGTAATTTGAGAAAGGTCTTAGAAAGGTGTAGGGAGAAAAATTTGACTTTAAATTGGGAGAAATGTCACTTTATGGTTAAGAAAGGTATAGTCTTAGGTCATATTATTTCCAAAGATGGAATTGAGGTGGACAAAGCTAAGACTAACCTGATCATCAATCTTCCCCCTCCCAAAAGTGTGAAAGAAGTTAGGTCCTTTCTTGGACATGCAGGCTTTTATCGACGATTCATTAAAGATTTCAGTAAAATTGCCAAGCCTTTGTCCAATTTGTTAGCTAAAGATGTGCCATTTGACTTTTCTGAAGCATGTCATGAGGCATTTTCTAAGCTTAAACAGGTCCTTACTTCTGCTCCTGTCATTCATCCTCCTATTTGGGGGGAATCTTTCGAATTAATGTGTGATGCATCGGATTTTGCTCTTGGGGTTGTACTTGGACAGCGCATTGATAGAAAACCCCATGTGATTAATTATGCAAGTCATACATTGAATGATGCTCAATTGAATTACACTGTTACTGAAAAGGAATTTTTGGCGGTTGTCTTTGGTTTTGAAAAGTTCAGACCATATCTGATTGGTTCCCATGTGATTGTTTACACTGACCACTCTGCCCTTAAGCACCTTCTCTCTAAAAAGGATGCTAAACCTAGACTTGTAAGATGGATTCTGCTTTTACAGGAATTTGATTGTGAAATCAAAGATAGAAAAGGGTCTGAAAACCTTGTAGCTGATCACTTGTCTAGGATTACTTGTGAGAGTGAGTCTAGTGTTTCTGAATGTTTCCCTGATGAGCAACTGTATGCTGTGCTTCCTGATCCATGGTATGCTGATATTGTCAACTATTTGGTTACCAATAGGATTCCTGAGGAATGGACCAAGCATGACAAGGATAGATTCTTTCACCTGGTAAAGTTTTTCGTTTGGGATGACCCTTATCTGTTCAAATACTGTTCTAACCAAGTTTTTAGAAGGTGCGTACCCGACCATGAAGTGAGGAATGTACGATCTTTTTGTCATGACCAAGCTTGTGGGGGGCATTTTAGTGGGAAGAAAACAGCTGCTAAGATTCTTCAATCCGACTTTTATTGGCCAACTTTGTTTAAGGATGCCATTGAATTCTGCAAGAGTTGTCCCAGATGTCAACAATTAGGCAAGATAACCAGGAAAGACATGATGCCATTAAACCCCATTATTGTACTGGAAGTTTTTGATGTATGGGGTATTGATTTCATGGGACCATTTCCAATATCTTTTGGGAATGAGTACATTTTATTGGTTGTGGATTATGTATCTAAATGGGTGGAAGCCATTCCTTCTCAGACTAATGACACTCGAGTTATGGTGAAATTTCTTAGGGAAAATATCTTTGCTCGCTTTGGCATGCCCCGGGCTCTCATTAGTGACCAGGGTACTCATTTTAATAACAGATCTTTTGATGCCTTGCTTAGAAGATATTCGATAGTCCATAGGTTGGCTACCCCTTACCACCCTCAAACAAGCGGCCAAGTTGAAGTTTCCAATCGGCAGATAAAACAGATCCTGGAGAAAACTGTGAGTAGGCATAGGAAAGATTGGGCCGATAAGTTGATAGATGCTCTCTGGGCCTATAGGACAGCCTATAAAACTCCCCTCGGCATGTCCCTATACAGAGTAGTTTATGGTAAGCCTTGCCATCTACCTGTAGAGTTAGAGCACCGGGCTTGGTGGGCTATTAAGAAGCTCAACTATGATTTGACTGAGGCGGGAGACTTGAGACGACTGCAGTTGAGTGAACTTGATGAAATCAGGGCGGAAGCATATGAGAGTGCTCGATCTTCTAAGGAGAGGGCAAAGTTGTTTCATGATCAACATGTTTTGAGAAAAGAATTTGCCCCGGGAATAAAAGTACTTTTGTATGATTCTCGGCTTCACTTATGTCCAGGGAAATTAAGGTCCCGCTGGACGGGCCCTTATGTTATCTCTCATGTTTTTCCCTATGGTGCAGTTCAGATTCAGGATTTGCAGACTGGTGCCTTGTTCAAAGTCAATGGCCAGCGGTTGAAACCATTTCTCGAGCTGCCGACCCAAGAGGATGTGGAGTGTCTGATGCACCATGGTTCGGGCCCTAATCCATGACTGAGATCTGAGATAGTTTGGGTGTAACCTGCACCCAACCTGGTTTGCTAGAAACTCTCTTTCTTCTCTCTCTTCTTCTCTCTTTTCTTCTTTTTTGTATAGTTTACTATTTTCTTTATGCTTCTTTGATTTTAGTTTTGATTTTTTTTATTTTGTTTTGTTTTGTTTTTAGTTTTGTTTTTTGTTTTTGGTCGTGTTTTAGTTGTATATATTCTAGGTTTTTTGGTTGTATAGTTTATGTGCTTGCTTTTTTTTTAGCACCTTGATTCTCCCAATGAGGACATTGTGAAGTTTTGGTGTAGGAGTGAGGTGCCATTTTTGTTGAAAATTTTTGAAATTTTTGTTGTTTTTGGGGACATTTGTACTTTTTTTCTGATTAGTTTGAACCCCCTGTGCTTTAGTTGTTAGTTTGTATATAAGTAGGATGTGCATGAGAAGTCTTAAACTTCGAATGTGATATTCTAAGCCCTGATTCTAACTCTAGCTGTTCATTAAAGGTTGAGTAATCCAGTTCTTGTTATCCTTTCATCATTGTCTTTAGGTCTTAGGTTTCTATGAATGATTCTCCCACTAGCTATGGCATGATTACTTTGGAAAAAAGTTGAAAAAAAATGAAAAAAAAATTGTTTGATAAATAAAGAAAAAGAATAAAGTTTGGAATGACAAGTATCCCTTTGAGGCATGCGCCACTGGGACCCTTTGAGGCACGTGCTACTGGGTGTTACCCTTTGAGGCGATAGTGTTACTGGGAAAGCTTGCTTCCAAAGTCAGCATAAGAATAATGTAGTTATGTCAACTAAGTGGGGTTGAGTCTATTCTGATAAATCTGAGTCCTGGAGATGATGATACACTTGCACACAAACACCGAGATGGATTCAAAATCTGGATGTTCAATGGGGTGAAAATCAGTGTTTTGATGTCATTTAGAAGTAAAGGGCTTTGATATACATTTTGTGTATATACAGGTTAATAACTGAGTACATGGGTGATTTAGCTGATTAGGAATTGTGCATATGTTTCCCGAATTTTGTATATATCAGTTTCGAAAAAAAAACCAAAAAGATTTTTCTTTTATTTTTGAATAATTTTGTGGGTATTTTCACTTTGAAACCCTCACGAGACCTCACTCGTCCACTTGGGAGTCCAAGGGGTTTAAAGGGCTTGTTGCATACGCTAAATGCAACCGTGATTCCTACGACAGTGAGTTAGGATTTTCTTCTCTTTTATTTTCATTTTCTTTTAGTTAGCTTAGTTTATTTTACTCGAGGACGAGCAAAATCTTGGTTTGGGAATATTTGTTTGAGCCAAAAATCTGATAATTTTAAGGTACTTTTTCACCAATTTTATGCTCATTTTAATAATAATTTTTAGGTTCTTAATTGATTTTATTTTATTTTTCAGATTTTGAATAAATGCGGAAAAAGGGTTTAGAATGGCGGAAAAGGCAAAGAAAAATAGAGGAAATGTTGGAGATTGAAGGAATGGGCCAAAATCGATAAAAAAAACCGGCCAAGAAAGAACAAAAATAAAAAAATAACCAGACCGGTCCAGTTGAACCGGACCGGCCCGGTTCAGCAAACCGGTTCGCGTGAACCGGCCTCCCCCTTAATATCCCTGCCCTTCACACGCTCTTTCTCTTTCTTCTTCGTCTTCTCTTCCCCGACCCCGTTCCCAGAAACCCTAGAGAACCCAGACCTTCGACCCATCTTCCCAGAAACTTCCTCTCCCATTCCCATCTCCTTCCCTCTTCTCTCCCTACCTCGTCATCACTCTCTCTCTTCCAGCACACTCCTTCCCGAAACCAGAAACCATCCTTCTACCCACGGTTTTCTCAAAAACCGAAACCCAGAAACCCATCCCACCAACTAACCCACCACCTCTGAAAACCACCAAGCCACGTCCCACCTTCGCTGGCCTCATCTGAACCGTCCACGCACACCAACACCAGACGGAGGGTCAAGATCGAAAGAGGGGGGGCGTCGAGTTCCCTACTTCGAGTATAAGAAATTAGGAGAAGACACCATGGAAAGGGGGGAGGCTAGGTAATTTCTGGGCTATGTGGTTCTAGGTTTAAGTTTTAATTTCGTATTTTCAGGGTTAGAATTTCAGATTTTGCGATTAGGATTCTTGTTAGTCGGTGACGAATTGATGTATTAGGGTGGAATTTTTGATGTAATTCGAACTGTTGAAGCAACTTTTATTGAAATTTTGTTCAATTTTTGAAGGATTTTCGCATTTCGTTGTTACTCTTTCTTCCCCTGCTTCATTCGGTTCTGTGGTTCATAGCCGTGAACTTGGATGCGTGTCAATGGCGATTCAACCATTGATGTGGTGTTAGCTAAGGCTGAGTTGCAAAGCATTGAGGCCTAGGCTAGCATTAGTTTAACCCCCTTCCCTTTCCCTTGTTCACTGTTCGGTTAGATGGTACTACGGTTGCTGCTCGTATTTCGATTCTGTTCATCTCCCTTGTTGTATGGCTGGAAATGGGGACGCACAATTTTGATGTTCAGGCATTATGGGTAACCTCTTTTCCCATGGTTGCTGCTGCTGATTTTGTTCTGTTTTGAATTGATTGCTTGCTGCTGCTGTGGTGTTCTGCGTTGAGTTTTATATCAGCCTGTAGGTTTAATGTTAGAATGCATTTTGTTTTCTCTTGTAGCAGTTAAGCTTCGTAGTTTTGATTTAGAATTTTACGCTGCTCTTTTTCGTGCTTTGCTCCTGAATATCCTTTCCCTGTGCTCAATTGCTTACTGGAACAATTCAATGTTAGTTGGTTGCTAGACTAATGGTGGATGGTTATTAGAAAAGGATTGAGTTAGTTGTACTCCTGAAGAATGCTCTGAATAAACTCTGTTTAAGTCAACTTTAGTTTAGGTCTAGTCGTTGAGGTCATTCAATTAAAAGCAATTAGTTTAGGTTCCATTTAGTTTAGTTAATTCACTTTTAATGATCATAATCAAACGTTTTCCCTGAAGATCGACCCTTTAAGTATTACAATGATATTGTAAGCTTGAGGTTTAAATTCAGTTAATTCACATTTCCTAAAAAAAAACACCAACACCCATGTAGAGGAGTGTGGATGTATCTTATGCAAGATAAAAATGAAGAATCACAATTAGTTAAAAAAATTTGTGCAATGGTAACGACTCAATTTGGAGCTAAGGTAAAGCTAATTAGAGCTGGTAATGGGAGTGAATTCACTTCATGGCCTATGAAAAAGTTTTATGGGGAACATGAAATCGTAAACGAAACGAGTTGTGTGGATACTCCCCAACAAAACAAAGGATAGAAAGAAAACATCGGCATGTTCTCAATGTTGCTAGGGCACTTAGATTCCAAGCTCACCTACCTCTTGAATTTTGGGGGAGAATGTGCTCTAACCGCTATATACTTAATTAATAGAACACAGTCCTCAATTTTGGATGGAAAAGCTCCCAATTTTGTTTTGTTCAATGCTAAAACTTCATATGAACATATTAAGGTGTTTGGGTTTCTATGTTATGTACATAATAACCAAAAGCCCAACGACAAATTTGGGGAGCGTAGTACGAGGTGTATGTTCATTGTTTACCCTCATGGCAAAAAGGGATGGCGAACTTATGATTTGGACACAGGGAATATTTTTGTGAGTTAAGATGTTATTTTTTCTAAAAATGTCTTCCTATTTTACGATATAAAAAGGAATCAGGGAGTTGCAGAATCTACACCCACAAATTAATGATAATGTGTTCGGGTTGCATGATGAGCGCTTTCCACATGTGCCTCGTGTCTCAGCCCAACCGTCACCGGAAGAGGTCACACATTTCTTGGACAGATCACTAGGGGATGGGCCGCCAGCCATAGCGCACGATCTAAAGATTGGCACTGGGCCTGTTAACGATGGGTCGTGCGCTTTGGGGCCGTTTGATCTCAAGAACGCTGGCCCTAAGCCAGCCATTGATCTGGGCCAACTCGTAGACTGAGCCCAGATGGTTTTGGCAGCAATAGCATTGGACCAGTGCTCTCAGTAGAAGGACCACAGTCCAACATCATAGCTGGGCCAACCGGCAATAAACAGACTCAAAGAGCCCCGAGCCATTTGCAAGACTATATTTGTTATCATACCTCGACTAAAGACCCCTCCACTCATGCCACCACACTTCAAAAGTTATCTTCAAGTAAATCGTATCCCATTGCTAATTATGTTACCTGCAATAATTTTTCCAAAGCACACAAAGATTTCTTATTTGCTATAACTAAAATTGTGGAACCTAAATTCTATCATAAAGAAGTTAAGGATGCCCATTGGAGAGAAGCTATAACTAAGGAAATTAAAGCCTTGGAATTGAATAATACTTGGACCATCATGGACCTGCCCCCAAGACATAGGCCCATAATTGCAAATGGATCTACAAGGTGTAGTGTCATGCTGATGGAAGTATAGAGTGATACAAGGCTCGCTTAGCGATTCAAGGATACAAGCAGGTGGAAGGATTCGATTTTACTGAAACTTTTGCACCAGTAGCCAAGATGACTTGTGTTCAGTGTTTTTTATCTGTTGCTGCTGCCTACGGATGGGAGCTTCACTAAACGAACATTCGTAATGCATTCCTGCACGGTGATCTTGAGGATGAAATTTACATAACCTTGCCTCCCGGTTTAAACACTTCACAACTTAACTAGGTGTACAAACTTCAAAAATCTCTATATGGACTAAAACAGGCCCTTAAATAGTGGTTTGCTAAATTATCTTCTAACCTACTTGAGTATAACTTTGTTCAATCATATGCTGATGATTCTCTATTCACTTGCCATAAGAATGAGACATTTATGGCCATGTTAGTTTATGTGGATGATCTTGTCCCCATAGGGAATGATGGCAATGTTTACTCCACTTTTAAAGGATATTTGCATAACTGTTTTCGCATTAAAGATTTAGGCCACTCAAATATTTTCTAGGTATTGAGGCAGCTCATAATTTTGACGAACTATTCTTATCTCAATGCAAAGTATGCTCTAGAAATAGTTGAAGAATGTGGATTATTGGGTGCTGAACCCGTTGAGTTTCCCATGTAAACCAATCACAAGTTGGCCCTTGCTACGGGCAAGTGTATGGATGATGCTACTCAATACAAGAGATTAGTGGGACGTCTTATATATTTGACTCTTACTCATCCTGAATTAAGCTAATATGTGCACATTTTGTCCCAGTTTATACAAAATCCCAAGGAGGAGCATATGATCGTAGCTAGACAAGCTCCATGACACTTAAAAGGCAATCCTGGACAGGCGTTGCTTCTAAAAAGTGCTTCAGACCTACAGGTTGAAGCAACTGCGGTTTGGGTTGGGAAGCATGCCCCATCACTAGACGGTCGTTGATTGGATATTTTGTAACCCTCGGTGAATCCCCCATCTCCTGATTAACAAAGAAACAAACCATAGTTTCCAGATCCTCGGCAGAAGCCAAATATTGTGCAATGGCAGCAACGACCAGTGAGCTTATTTGGATTTGATCCTTCGTAGCCTCCATACGTGTGTTCACTTACCTTCTTATGAAGTTATTTTGTGACAATCAGGCAGCACTGCACATCGCTAAGAACCCCATTTTCTATAAGCGGACAAAACATATCAAAATTTATTGTCAGTTTGTTCGGGAACGCATCATCTCTAGGGAGTTAATCACAGGTTATTTATCGTCTAAGAATCAGATTGATGACATATTTACCAAAGCACTTTGGAAGCAACAATTTCTATATCTACAGTCCAAGTTGGGCATAGTCAACCCACATGCTCCAACTTGGGGGGGTGATAAGGATAGCATATCTTTGTGATAAGGATAGCATATATTGTAGATATATGATATATGTTGATATATTTTTTGTAATATTTTCTCCTTGATTTTTGGTAACTTGCCATCTAAGGCACAACTAGGGTTAGGAGTCTTTGATATTTCCCTTCTATTTAACCATGTGTAGCCGTGTGACATGAATGAAAAATAGTAGACAATTCTCCTTCTGTTTGCTCTCTTAACATTAAACTTTGTCTAGTATGCTCACTTTTTGTGTAGCAAAATCATTTCCGTATGATTATTTGTTCTACTAGTGAATGTGCTATAATTAGTAATGAGGCAGTTTTGTGAATCTTGAAGCTGAATTTTGTTATTGTCTCACTCTTGTGATGACTTTATGAAGTGCTCAAGTGAGATTTTTTTCCTTTCTTGTAATGTCTCCCCCCCCCCCCAGGGAGGGGGGGGGGGAATGAAGGAGTGTAGATACAAGGAACAACAAAAGTGTGAAGGAAGGAAAATTTGTCAAAACTGGTTGCGGCTAAATAACAACATGTTGATGATATCTCATAGTTAGAATTTTACTGTTAACAATCCATTTTCTTACTAAATTTATCGATAATAGGTGCATTCCTTCTTATATGTGATACTTGTGTGATTAAAGTGCAATAACATTAAACCTTTGCTACTTGAAGATTTTTCTATTAATATCTAAATCCATTTTTTTAACTGCTTTTTGACTTGTAAAGTCATTTATTCCTTTTCCATGAGGTTTCAAGGATGAAAGAAGGCCCCGTGTGCTCTCAAATGCTCAGTCTCTATATGTTGGTGATTAATGTTTTTAGTGATTGTAATATTTCCTTTTATAGCTTAAATTTTCCTAGTTGGCTTCCATGATTAATTCTTCTGATTCACTTTTTATGCGATGGTTTTCCTATTTAATAACCATCTTTTGTATTACCTATATGTTGGAAGAGTTTGAGAAAATCACAAACTAGTCGCACGAATGAGTGTATGCATCAAGAAGGGAAGATGATCTTTCTCACTTATGCAAGTAGCTGTTGCAATGATTGTGGTCATTTACTAGTACAATAGAAAGTGGTTTTGGCTTTTATCTTCCCATATGAATAACATTGATAGTGCTCTAGGGTTTGTGTACAGAGCTAATAATTTTTACGAAGCTGGAAACTACCATCTGGTGTTTTGATTAGCAATTGGCAGAAAACATTCTTATTATGTTATTAATAATTTTTGATGAAATTATTGGCTAGTTTTGTTGCATGATTTACTGCTTACTTTCTATATCCCTTAAGTTTGAGTATCATAGTTAATATTCTTGGCTATTCATTTATATATTAATAGTCACTAGCACTTATTCCATGCTACTAATTTCTAGGAACTAAGATGCTTCCCTGAAGTTTTACAGTCACCACTTTCAAAGACAAGAAGTAAAGGACTTGCTATTTGAGCGAGGTATCTCAACGGCTTTTCTCTTTTTCTATTCTTTGTTTTCTTGTCTATATCTATTTTCCCCTGTCATTTGGTAAAAGTTCGCATGGTGATTGGATGTAAGGTGTACCCTAATAAACTACAACTAAATAGGGATAGCATTTGTGTTGCTGTTTTAACATTAGACTACCAAATCTAATGATCATAGGAGTACTGTTATATTTCTCATGGTTTCAGATTGTCGGATTAAATCATATATTGAAGATATCTTTGTTATATAAAGATCTCTAAGTTGATTTGACTAGTTCTTGCTTGCCTTTTTGTTTTCTCCTTTCTCCATCTTTTCTTTTTCTCGCTTTCTTATGGTTTCAAATTGTTGGATAACAGAATATGAAGAATGAGGAGAAGAGTGGGCTACGACAAAACAAAGCAATCCTTTTTTTTCACTGTATTTCCTCTTTTTTTCCTCTTGTGTTGAACAATTACAGAAGTTAATTGATTTGAGGATCTTTTTGTAATATTAATGATGCTATCAATGGAATGAAGTCTATTTTGTCCACATGTCGATTAAGATTCATTTTTTCTATGTTTCTTTTGTCTATGCGTTTGTTTGTGTATATATACACACATTACCTACATAAACAAATTGCATTATTTTTTCCCCATGATAATGTGTTCCTATTTGGTGTACCATTAGAATCTTATTGTTGCAAATAAGTTTGACCAACAAAAATGAGTAATGTTGGTACAACTTTTGCCAATTACTACTAAAAAAGAATAAAATAACGGTGGAAATTGGTGACGGAAACAGCAATAGAAAGCCAAAAAAAATGGAAGACAGAATCTGGGAGCATTTTAAAAAAATTTACTGGAGACAGAATATCTGTCGCCAAAAAAAAAAGGAATTTTTTTTTTTCCAGATGGCGACGGAAATCCAAATTTTTTTAACTGGCCCAGTCCGTCGCCACCCTCCTTTAAGAAACCAGATCTGGTTTCTTATTCTCATTCGAACCCCGACACACACAACGAAGAAGAGAGAGAGAGAGGGAACGCGAGCGAGAAGCCACCAGTTGCCGCCTGCCCTCCACCGACGCCGTCGCTGCCCCCTGCCACGGCCTGTCGTGCGCCGGTTAGCCGTCAGCCCTCAACCACCCCCAGTTTTTAGCCTCACTCAGGTAAAGTTCCTACCACTAGATTTAGTTTTAAATACTACAAATTATGATTACGGTAGTTGAAAATGTATTGTTAGTGTATGTTTATGTTGTATAGTTAGATGTGTATTGAGTAATTGCTTCAATTTAGTTTAAATTATGCATTATTGTAATTGAGGGTTTAGGATTGTATGAGATTATTAGTTTTATTTGTAAGAGAAGATTTGGAAGAAATAAAAATTTATGTGAAGTAATTATGTGAAAATTTGTTGGAGTTGTAGTAGGTGATTTGAAAAAGTTGAAATATGTAGGAAGTAATTATGTAAAATTCCCAACTCTAGATTTAGTTTTGACTACTACAAATTATGGTTTTGGTAGGTGAAAATGTATTATTAGTGTATGTTTATGTTGTCTTGTTAGATGTGTATTGAGTAATTGCTTCAATTTGGTTGAAATCATGCATTATTGTAATTAAGGGTTTAGGATTGTATGAGATTAGTAGTTTTATTTGTAAGAAAAGATTTGGTAGAAATAAAAACTTATGCAAAGTAATTATGTGAAAATTTGTTGGAGTTGTAGTAGGTGATTTGAAAAAGTTGAAATATGAGTGGGGGTGTATAACAGATTATTACCTAATCATCATACTTACAAAGAAGAATTTTTAAATGGGATAAATCAATTTGATGCATTTGCACGTAGGCAAGCAGACTTCCAAAGTGGGGGAAATATAGACGTCCATGTTTGAAATGTAAAAATAGAGTGTACTTAACACCCGATGAGGTAAAGATACACCTGATGCATTAGGGTTTTGTGAAAGGATATTGGTATTGGATAAGTCATGGAGAAGTAGAACCTCAACAATATGATTTTGGATATTTTACTAAAGAAATAGGTGAAGCTGGCGGTTCAAGTCATACAAATTATGCCCACAATGAATGCTACGTGGATCATATGGAGTCCATGATTGCTGATGCCATGTTGGCAAATGAAAATTTAAGGGTTCGTAAGGGAAGCAGTTCTCGAGAACCGTTCTATAATATGGTTCAAGCAGCTTAACAGACCTTATATGATGGTTGTTTAACCCACAGTGAACTCTCTGCTGTTGTTCGACTATTTAGTATCAAGCCTGATTATAATATGCCACAAAACTTTTTCAATGAAGTTGTTTAGTTAATGAAAGAGATGTGTCCTCCTAACAATCGTGTGCCAAAGAACTATGGCCAGACGAACAAGCTTGTTACAGGCCTCGACAACGATGTGATACACATTGATTGTTGCCGTAAAGGGTGAATGCTCTTTTTTGAGGAGGACTCAAACCTCGATGCATGCAAGTTTTGAGGGCATTCGAGATGGAAGAGGCAAAGGTCGTAGCAAAGGAACAAATGCCATTGTTGTATGCAAGGATGCATTACTAGCCATTGAAACCTCGAATGCAGAGGTTGTATACATCAAGAAGCATGACAGAGCACATGCGATGACATTATGAACATCGGCGGCAGGAGGGTTTTTTATGCCATCCATCCGACGGCACAACATGTAAACATTTCAATAACAAGTATCCCGATTTTGCTGCAGAGCCTCGAAATGTTAGACTTGGATTATGTGCTAATGGATTTAATCCTTACACATTGTCCTCAAGATCTTGTTCCATTTGGCCAGTGGTGGTTACACCTTATAACCCTCCCCCTGAAATGTGTATGACCACACCATTTATGTTCCTCACTTGTGTAATTTCCGACCCTAAAAATTTCAAGAACAAAATAGATGTATATTTACAACCGCTTATTGATGAGTTGAAGGAGTTGCGGGATGTTAGGATTTAAACGTATGACATATCTATGGGTACAACATTCCAAATGAAAGTTGCACTTATGTGGACCATCAATGATTTCCCGGCGTATGGGATGTTATCTGGGTGGAGCACTGGTGGTAAATTGGCATGTCCAGTACGTGTGACACAGCAGAAGGCTTTAAGACTGAGGAATGGAGGTAAATTCTCATGGTTCGATTGTCATCAGTGTTTCTTACCAAGGAATTATGCATTTAGGAGAAACAAAACATTATTTAGAAAAGGTTGAACTGTTAATGGGGGTCCTCCTCGCCGCATAAGTGGGGAACAACTTTATGCTGAGGTGGAACACTAGCCAATGGTAATGACAGAAGGTGACTTTCAAGTACCAGGATTTAAGGAGAATGAACGTAACTGGACAAAGAAGAGTATATTCTGGGAGTTGCTTTACTGGCAATACCAATTGCTCCGTCACAATTTAGATGTGATGGACATAGAGAAGAACTTCTTCTTGAACATCATTAACACTGTGATGGATGTTCAAGGGAAAACAAAGGACAATGAGAAATCAAGAATGGATGTTGCAGACATTTGTGATAGAGAAGAATTACATTTGCAGTAAGGTCCTAACAGCAAAACAGTTAAACCAAAAGTGAAGTTTGTTCTTGCTGTAAACAAAAGAAGACAATTGTGTGAATGGGTTAAGGAACTGAACATGCCTGATGGATATTGCTCCAATTTGATGAATATTGTGGACCCCAATAAGGCAAAGTTCAATAATATCAAAAGTCATGATTATCATGTGTTCATGGAGACGCTATTGCCCATCGCATTTGGTGCTCTCCCGGATGATGTGTTGAAACCTCTAATTAATTAAGTCAGTTCTTTAAGAATTTGTGCTCTACAACACTGCGGGAGGATGCACTAGAGGAACTGCATCAGAATATTGCCATTACTCTCTGTGAATTGGAGATGATATTTCCTGCAAGCTTCTTTAATGTGATGGAGCACTTACTGGTGCATTTGGTAAAAGAGGCACAACTTGGTGGTCCTGTCTAGTACCGATGGATGTATCCATTTGAGAGGTAACATAGATTATATTAATTTAAATTAGATTTATAAAACTTGGGATTGTATGTAGGTGTTTACAAGAATTACTTAATATTAATATGTTAGGTACTTCGGTCGATTGAAGAGAAGGATTAAACAATAAGCGTATCCTGAAGGATCAGTAACGAAAGCTTACTTAGAAGTGGAAAGGACGTTCTTTACCTTCTATTACTTCGACTCTAATGTGCCCTCTATGCGTAGTAGATGTCGAAGAAATGAGGATGGTGATGAACATAATAGTCATTTCCAAACTCTCTCTGTGTTTGAACTGCAAGGGATCGCTATTGGGAAGGAAAGATCAAGGCATCACATAGATGTTGAATATATTGCTGCACACATCTTCATGTGCTACTAAATTGTGATGAGGCTAAGCCTTATATTGGGTGAGTGTTCCATTGACATAATACATTATCCATACGTTCATATTTCCCAAAAGATAGTGTTGTTTACATTCTTCAAAATACAATTGCGCAGAATTTTTACAGAACAAGTCCGAAATGCAAAACCCCATCTTACTGATGCTGATGTTGACACCATCCTTGAAACTCATTTTGTAGATTGGTTTAGTCAAAATGTAAGTAACTGAACTTCTTCAGTAATAAGTATTGCGACGCAAGGGAGGCCAATGTATTAACGAAAACCACATTGTGTGTCATCTTAGGTGCATTACATTCAACTATTCGACAGTGTTAAACATTGATACTTGACACAATTAGCTGCGTAGCCTAATAGAAATGTGCCAACGTGGACTGCATATAGAGTTAATGGATTTAAATTCCACACGGTACCCCATAATGTTGGGAAGAAAACATATAATTGTGGTGTTGGTGTATGTGGGATTAGGTAAGGTAATATTGAAAATGATTATTATGGCATACTGAAAGATATCATCCAACTAGAGTATGTGGGTAAACCATTGAAAAGATGTGTACTATTCAGTTGTGAGTGGTTTGATCCCACATTGAATCGTTTGACATGTCCTCATAAACCAAGCAAACTTGTTGAGGCTCATCGCATAAGGAGGTATAGAAAGTATGATCCATTTATCTTCCCGAACACGACATCACAAGTATACTTCATGCCACATCCAAATCACTCAAGGGATAGAGCCAATTGGCTTGTTGTCATACCATTAAGCCAAGACCCAGGGTGGATGTGCAGTGCACTCTACCTATTGCTTACCAACAAACGGTGATGACGACACTTGGTGAACCTATGAATGATGTTATCCCTACGTCTATAGTGGATGAAAGTGCACAAGTGAAAGACGTTAATGATGGTTTGGATTTTTCATTTATTCAAGTGAATGACGGTAGATAAGGCAAAAGGGAATGACAGTGATGAAGAGGGTGAGTGGGATGATGGGAATGAAATAGATGAAGAAGGGGGAGATATACATTTATATGATGATGAAAACGATGCCGATGATGATGATGATGAGAATGGTGATGATGATGCTGATGAAGATGAATCAGACAATTAAGTGCTTACAAAGCGTTATGTACTTCATTACTTATTTTTGTTAGCCACATGTGTACTCATGTACTTGTATTACATGTGTTCGAATGTATTTGTTGTTTGACCTATTGTATTGTGTAATTACTTTGTTGCTATGTACTATCGTTATTTGTATTTATGTTTGTTGTGAACCATTTCGGGTATGGATTCCACCCCACGTCGAGAAAAATCCTCTACTCGAGGTCGAGGAAGAGGACATAGGAGTTTTAGCAAACATCCTACTACAATGGATACTGGTTCACCTTTCTACCAAACCCCTCACATGTTAGGTACGTTAGGAACAATCCCAACTCCATTTGGGAATGTTCCTATAGGGCAGATACCTCCTCGTATGCCATACATCCCCACTCCATCATTCATTGGCCAACAATTTGCATATAACATTACAAGCAACACAGCTTTTCCCACCACTAGCACCCCCACTCCCTAACTTGTCGATGCTTACTCCTACCAGTCCCAACAAAATGTTGGACCTGGAGATACTAATCCGCAACTTAGCCAAGGAAGCACCCAAACAAAAACAGTTATTGTGCCAGATGGTAACAGGTAAGTGAACTATTATTATGTGTTTGTCATTCCAATTATCTAGCATAGTGTCGCATTAATTTGATGTTTTTTGCTGCATTAGGTTAATTCCAAACGATAGTACTATTAGTAGGATTTCTCAGATCTTCCAAGGCAAGTATGATGCACCTTGACCTACTTGGGGAAAAGTGCCTAGACATGTTCGAGATATGTGGATTGGAGAGTTCAAGGTAAGTAAAGTGACTACATATTAAGACTTCTTACAAGGCTCCGGTTCATTTGTAAGACATTATTTGATGTGTGTCATTTTCTAATGTGCAGAAGTCGTTCACTTGGGATCCTATGTATGAGGACCACATCAGGAAGAATTTTAAAAATAGAGGCAATGCACGTTTGAGGAACTTCCTTGGCAAAGCAAGCAAGCACAACAAGAAGCCTTCGTGGCTCATTGATGAGGTATGGAAAGGACTCCAAGAACATTAGGCGAATGAATCATACATAAAATTATATGAAAAAGCCTAGAAAAATCGGCTCGGTGATCTCCACAGTCTTGGACCTTCTCTTCATACCTGCGGCTCAATCCCTATGCATCAGCATAGGAGGCGTCTGGTATCAAATCGTAAATCTTACAACATTGTTTGACTTATTTGTTTTCTTGTGGTGTAACATGTTTTCCTGAATTTGTTTAATTTGCACGTAGAGGGAAGAACTTGGGACGAATCCCACAATTGTTGATTTGTTCGTCCACACTCACAGACTTAGAGGCAAACCATATAAACCTTGGGATGACAGAAAATCACAACAAACCTACGTAAGTTATTCTCGATAATTAATCTTACATTGTGATTCATATATTTTTCTTACAACTAACACATTTGATGTTTTGCAAATGTTATGATATTGTAGGAGTCCTTTGAGCAAGAAATGTAGAAAATAATTCAAGGGACCTCGTAGGACAACTCCTAAGATCCATCTCAACCGCTTCCAAACCCAAATGAGTTATGGGTGAAGGCCTACAGAAACAAAAAGGATCATATTTACGACATTGGAGATGAGGTCGTCAACATAAGAGAATCCCCTACTTTAGTCCCTCTCAGCGAGCCGGTATAGAAAACTTTAACTTTAATTTTAGTCGTTAAAGTAAAAACTGTCCACAACGGCATTTTAGGTTAAGTTACATTATTCTCACTACATTCTTGCTACATAAACATGGTTTTTAGTAGGTACAAGTCTGACCGCATCTCAGTAGGAGGTACATGATTTGAGAGAGAGGGTGGCCACATGGGGAGTGAGCTCACCACACAAGCTGAGATGTATCGGACGATGATGGAGAGATATAAGAGTCTAGGGGAGTTGAACCAAATGCTGACCCAAACTATGTTGAGTATGAATCAGCAAATACAGGCTTTCTTCCAAAAACAACAAGCCTCCGGTTCAGGATCGCAATATGTCGTCCCTACCTGTCCACAACATGATGAAGAGAATGAGGATGAGGACGACGACGACGATTATGATCTTGATGATTGATCCCTTATCATGAGTTGCTTGTTTCTTCCCCTATATCTATTGCCTGCTTCTTCCATATGTGCATATATTTGCATTGCTTCTACTTCTCTGATGCCTATTTGTGGCGATGTTAAAAACTACTCTAACTTTATTTTGTGAATTAGGTTGTATGTGATGTATGGTGATGACATACTTGGGTTATTTTGGTTTCAATGTGATGTTTGAGTTGTTTGTGAACTGGGAATTGTTGAGAATACTTCGAGTGAAGCAGTTGTATAGAATGGGTTCTTCAATACCCTCAGTGTATTTTTTTGCAAGAAAACAAATGTATTGTATTTGGGGCTCTTCAAAATAAAATTTTTTTATTAAAAAAACCCAAAAATAGCGACAGATAGGTGAAAGAAAATTAAATTTTTTAAAAATAAATTATGCAAATGGCGACGGAAATTCCGTCGATGTATCTATCGCTGATGGCGACGGATTTTTTTTTCCGTCGCCTTCAAGCACGGCTTATGTTCGCTCCAAATTTTGCCGCTCGTCGCCTATTCCGTCCCACCTAGCGACGGACTACAAATTTCTGTTGCTGAATCATCAGCAACGAGCCATATTGCGAGTCCCAAGCTCCATCACCGTTCTGTCGCTAATTTAAAATTTCCGTCGCTGATTTGCTGCTATCCATCGCTGATTCCGTCTGCATATGACCTTTTTTTGTAGTGAATAGTCACATGTTTGCCAATAGATCGTCTTTATCTATTGGTAAAACTTTCACCATAAGAATTTTTACCAGCAATCTAGTGATGGATATATATTGGGAAAATCCTTTACCAATATAAACGAGGCTTTAACCAATAGAAATGTCAACGTTGGTTAAATGATGACATTAATTTCTCTATTATTAATCTATCCGTTAGAATAGTACTATTTTTGTTAGTCTATTTGTGACTATTAATAATGACAGTAATTGCTTTATTATTAATGATATGCGTCCTATCACGCCTAGTTGTTTATCACTTTTTATTTCAATTCAAGGCATACAACTAGTTTGTGTCCCAATTACTTCCTTATCCTGGCCTAGACCAATTTAAATGTTGCATCCCCAAAAGCACATGCTTCATTTTATCCTACAAAGCCAATGATACGCTCTGATACATCAATTCTATATCCTTAAGCCATATGATACCCTGATAAGGTGTTCTGTCCTCTAAACGCCCTTATAAGGGAATGACTGACGTCATTGTAGGTAACAGAACAAAATAACTAATTTCAAATGTTGCATAAGCACTTCAAAAAGCCAATGCCATGCTTTTATTACTCAACAATGTCTTGTATGTTCCTAACTTATAGAACAATTTCTTATTGTTGGTCAATAATGTCTGTTATAGTTGTAATTTTGATATTTCTTCTATGCATACTAAGGGCAAGGTTGTAGGGAAACTACATCTAGAACGTACCAATGATCATGGAGTCTATGCCATCCATCCATCCATATTTCATATACCTTACTGTGCTTCGCAAATTAGGTGGCATCATGAATGGTTGTTTAGGTCATTGGAGGTTTAGAGCTCTTGATTTACTTCGGCATAAACATTTTATCAGTCTAGCATCTATATTTATGAGAAGTGATGCAGTAGTGGAGAAGGAAGACTTGTAAGTCGCCGGTTCCAACAAGGAGGCTTGCCATTTAAGTATATAGGTGTGTGTATCAAAGCTTAGAGATTAACTAAGATTTATTCCCAAATATGGGTAGAAAGATTCATAGCAAAGATAAGAGGATGGCTAGTGCAAAATTTTCCATATGCTGGTAATGTACAATTAGTTCAAACTATTCTGATCAGCATTTGTACCTATTGGGAGCATATTTTTATTCTGCCTAAGAATGAGATTAAAAAGGTAATATATTTATGTAGACAATTCTTATTTGGTTCCATTCACCAAAGGAAGCCCCCTGCTATAACTTAGGCAACATTATACCTACCCAAAAAGAAAAAGGCATGTGCGTAAGGGATTGAAAATTGCAGAAGATTGCTTTGATTATTGAACTATTTGGAGTATTGCTCCTAAAGCTAATAATCAATGGGCCAAGTGGGTACAACCCTATTAGCTAGAGAAGAACAATATCTAGACATGCTTCCCTCTACAAATCGTAGTTGGTATTAGAGGATGCTTTTAACAACAAGAGATAGGATGTAAGACTATTTTCATAGGACCTGAGGTAAATGTGTACTCAATTACACTAGTATGTATTGACCAATAGATGGTTATAATAAGCTGAGGCTTACAAGATTTCCTATTGATTACTATCCTACCATTTAGCACAAATTAGAGTATCTAGATGCTTCTTCTTTCATTGCCTTGCATTACATCATAAGCTACTTACTAAGGACAGGTTGACCAACTATAGGTGGACAACAGAGGATAATTGTTTTCTGTGTAACTTGGAGCTTGAATGTCAATGAACATTTGTTCTTTCAACACTCAAGTTGTGAGGAACCATGTTGCTAACAAAATATTGCACATTTCACGCTGGCCTAATACAAGAGAGCCATGGCAATTAGTTGTGCTCAAGCATAAAAAAAAAAAAGAAGAAAACAGAAAATGATGTTGTATTTGGCTATATGTGTAATCATCTACTCTTGTTCAATAGAAAGGAATCAAGTGATATTCAAGAACTAAGGTGGGATTCTATCCAGATAGTCATTGACTATAGGAGAATTATTCAAAGTACAATTCATGGGACCGGAAGGTAAATATGTCCTTATATTATCATGGTATGCTCTAATGTGCTTGTAATGTTTTGTAGAGTTTGGAATGAAATGTTACTACCTTTACCTAAAAAAACTTCACGATAAATGCAGTTCTTATAAGATGGCTAAAGCTGACCAATTACCGTTTAAAAACGTGAAGCATTGCTATAGTACATGTTATATTTGATATACTCATATGTCTCGTAATCTCTAGTTGTTCATAATCTAGGTTTTTTATATTATGTTTGCTTTGTGGGTGAGTGCATCTGTTATATGCAGATATATCCCATGAAAAAAAAATCTAAAATACACTATGTAGTTTTTGGTTTTTACAAAATTACTGAAAACTTCTTTATCAAAAAATTAAAATTTTCCACAGTGGTGGAGGCACCAAATTTGAAAACCACTCCTGAAAACATCATTCTATTGACAGTGGCATTCTTTTCAAGAAATCTTGTCCCGATAACCCTCAACAAAATGAAGTAACTAAAAGAAAACATAGATATGTTATCATAATGGCAAGTATCTTTTTATTTAAGCTACTAAGCCTAGCCAATGTTTGGTTGACCCAGCCTCAGTTCTGCACTTCATAGGGCCACACCCTTCCCTTAACCTACATTAGTTGATGTCTTGTGGTATGCTTACCACCCAACACTTTTCCCCACTTGTGGAGCCCAATTGGAATACATTCCCTAAGCCAAATCACTTACTATTGCTTAGCTTAGAAAATTAGCTTGTTCCCTCATGCACTACTGGCTATATGCCAGACCCATCACTATCCACATCCCACCCTCTTTCAACCACAAGCTTTAACCCAATTCTCTAATTGTTGAAACCCTAAGTTTTGGCTACAGCTGCCCCCTTGGCCTAACCAAATGTAGCTATGTTCACTAAGCTAATAAACGGCCAATTTGTATTAGGATTATAGGGTATTCGTGATGCTAACATCTTAGTGGATATTTGTGCATTTGTTGTAATTTGCCACCTCCTTTGTCATATTGTGCTCTGGTGTGTACTTCTTGTGCATTTGTGTAGCTTTTTATTAAGGAGACCTAAGGCAACGATGATTTAGAGGCGTATTGGATGAAAGAAGAAGCCTACGATGCCCAAAAAGTACTTAACACAGTCGGCCTATGGCCAAAGCCATGCTCTAGAAGGATCTAGAGTTAAGTAAAAAAGATTACGAAAGAAACCGAGCCAACAAAGCCCATCAGGGTTGGGCCACACTGAAAACATCATTGTGGAGGCCACCATGGCCTAATCATGGTCAAAACCATGGGTCATGTCATGTGGTTTGTTCCTTACATTTTGGTTGATTGACTACTCGATTCCTGTTTTAGACTTCTCTACATCCATCCCTTCATTGAGATGCACTATTGGAGAATGTTTAAACATGAGTAAGATAAGATCAAATGAAATTCAAAGGTTTTCAAGTGCAAGTTGAAAGATCTTCAATGGGTTCTCAAGCATAAGCACTTCTTTTCTCCCTTCTTTTCGTTACTTCTTCTCTAGATTTAATTTATATTTGTGAAGAATTAATTTTTTTTTAAAATTCAATTATGTATTAGTATTTTTATAGCATAGGGTTGTGAAATTGAACTAATATCATTAATTTTGTTAGTTTGTACTTTGTTGTCCTTGGATGTTTACATGGTTGTTTCAACTTTATCTAGAATTCTTTAGTATTATTGCAGCAATTCTAACTATTTTCCTGCATGTCAGATAGATATTCGATCAAGGCACTAAAGCTAAAGGTCGATATTATATACTTTGGGTTAAACTGAATTTAATGAGTGCTTGATAAAGGGTTGTACATCAGGACACCAATTGATAATCTTATGGTTAACACTTGTCCAGATTTTGCCAATGAAAATAGACGATTAGTTTAATTCAAGCTAACTTGCTCCATTTTGAGTGAAAGTTGTGAATTCTTGATAATTACTGACCTATGAATCAACTAGCGAAGTAAAAGCTTTTGTTTTGACAAGCTAAATTAACACATAGCTTAGTAAGGATACCCCTAGATGTTTTGACCATTTAAATTTTTGTTTGTGCTAATCTACTATCTTTATTTAGTTTCAATCATCATATCATTAACACACACGCTATGTAACCTAGTTCTAAGTCTAAGTCCAGAGTGTTGAAGCCTAAGACTGTCTTTGTCCTTACAAGTTATGGAACTTCTTGATTTTGAACCTACTTCCTACACTACTCAAGCATCGAAAGATACACATTGGAAGCAAGCTATGGTAGAGGGATTAAATGCACTTATCCAAAATGAAGCTTTGCATTTAGTTTCTTTGGCAATGATGTGAATGCTTTAAATTATAAATGGGTTTACAAGAATAAATACCATGCTAATAGAACAATTGAGTGTCACATGGCTTAACCATTGTTGGAGGTTTCGACTAGTAAGATATGAGCTACCATGACACCTTTAGCCTACTTATGATGCATCCTACCATCTGTGTCATTTTCTATAATGTTGTTACATATAAGTGGGTCATTAGATAGCTGGATGCCAAAAAGTCATTTTGCCTTGTGAACTCAACAAGGATGCTTACATAACCCAAACCCAGGGCTCTGTTCACCCAAATTATCCCACACATGTTTGAAAGCTCAATAAATCATTGCATTGTCTAAAACAAGTATCTTGCACTTGATTTCATAAATTCAATATCTACTTGTTGTCTCTTGATTTCACCTATAGTCGGACTAATTCCTTTATGTTTGTTTAATACAAATCCATAGGTTTTCTTGTTCTTCTTCTTTCTGTGAATTATATCACTTTGACTAGTAATTGTGCTTATCTTTTACAAAATTATTATCCATGTAGTTTCTGCTGACTAAATGTAACAGTCACACTTACCCACATTAGATGGGTTGTTACAAGTTATTAATGATGTATTAATCTTGCATTAACTATCTGATCAGTTTCCAAGGCTTAGTGTCATTATTAATAAGAGATTATATCAAGAGAAAGAGATGTAGCAATTGAAGACAACATTTCCACAGCTATATTCTCTCTTCTCTCTGACGTTAATACTATTATCTATTCAGATTGGTTGGTGTGACGTTTTTCGATGACTCTAGTAGCCACCAGATTGCCAACTATAGATCACGGGAATAATAGTACAATCAAATCCTACATCAATGTTAGTCCTACTTATTCTAACAGTGGTATCAGAGCCTGGATTATATGTTTTTAGCCTCGTCTGATTCGATTAAGTCTGATTTCTGTTACCATGTTATCTGATTTGTAAACTCATTTAGTATTAGACTTAGAATCATGAGAACCCTAAACCCTTGATTCACTGCTCATGCTAGACCCAACTAGAGACCTCGGAAAACCCCCCTTATAAAAGCCACAACACCTTCCACCATATGGGTGGTGGCAGTGGTGAACGTAACCTCGCCCCCGCCAGAGCCTTTCGGGGCCTACAGGAATAAACCCAAAAACCACTAAAATCCCATTAAAAAAAAATGAAGAAGGAGAACACATCAAATCACCCATTAGAACCCCCAGGAGTAGGTGTTGCGTGTGGGTCACAAGCAGCCAACAAAGACGACTTTAGCCGTTTCTTGCACCAGCTGGCCTACATGCCGCCGATCTACATCCTCCCATTGAAAAACCATCAAAACACCCCGATGAAGCGGTGTGTGAGACACATGCGCCACCACCAAGGTGGCGCATTCGGCGAATGGACGATGTTTGGTGAAATGTTGGTGGTCGATGTACACGACGGTAACGGTGGTTTCATCGGGTAACAAGTACATAAAACGCAGGGCTCTTGTTTTGCATAGCACATGAGAAGACGGTGTCATCACTTGGGTAGGGTTAGGGTGGTTAAGCAACAGTCCCCAGTGCTTTGCTCTTTGTCACTGCCCATGGTGATCCAAAAGTAGAGGGCGAAAGTCCTAAGTTGGGGTGGCAAGGTGGGGGTGCCAAGAGGGTCAAGGGAGAACAATGAGAAAGAGAGAAAAAGTTGTAGATTTAAGAGGGAGTATAACAATAATAAATGAAGGCATTCATTCTTTTTTTAGCCCCCTGTAGTGATGGTTCGGGAATCGGGGCTCGAATTAGATTGGGCCAATTTTTACTAAGAATTTATTTTATGGATCTCTACTCAAGTTTATGTTCCACCTTTTGTTGCATAATTACAAACTAATTGAGATTGGTATTCACTCACATTACATGTTCAATTAAATGTTAATTATTAATCTAGTTAATGTGAATATGTTATATAAATATGTTTTATATAATCTATAAAAACGATATGAAATTATTATTGGTTTTAATTTTGTATTATATGTTTAGTAAAATAAGAATGAATTCTTTTTTAATGATGAAACATAAATTAGTTCTAAACTATTATTATATAAATTTGTTTTACACGGATTCTACAATATCTATGTGATATTTAGATTAATGTTAATCCCCCTTGGTTCGTAAATGAATGTGTTTCATAAGTTATGTTTTATAAATTATTTTATATAAATATGTTTTAAACTGATTGGGGAAAAACTCGAGTATTGTCCAATGGGCTTTTTTCATGGGACTGCCCGACAAACCAGGTCCACACACATGCCAATGGCCCACAGGAACATCGTCCTAGGGTCACCCACAAGCCCACGCCTGCTCAGGGGCCCGGAACGCAACCCTAAGGGATTTCCTCTAGGCTCAATGGCTCCGGGATTGGAGACTCAAGCGGCAGTTCAGGTAAGATTACTATTCTACCCATTTCCCAAAGAGGCTATAAATAGTGACCTGTTTTCCTCGGGAACGGGGCTGGCCACTGAAAACTTACTTTCTATACCATTCACACCTTTTGGAACACCCAATTGACTTGACCGTCGGAGAGGCATTCCCCGGACCACAACCCGGGGTTGGCCTTTTTTGCAGGTCGGACCACAAAGAGCCGAGGACGACGTAGTGTTGATCTCCAACTGTCAGATAAACCCATCCCTTCGTCCCATGTCATCAACACAACCACAAACCGATTCCAGGCGGAATCAGATTGGCGCCGTCCGTGGGGAAGGAACGGTAGCGATGGTAGTAAGCGAAGCAACACGAGCGCAGACTCGCAGGGACAAGGCCTCGGCTGCGGACACCTCTGCGCCTCCCATGGTAGAAGACACCTCCGAGAGTTCCCGGTCGAGCCCTTGGGCGGCTAGGACATCACCCCTAGAGCGTGAAACTTACGTTACGGTGGATATGCTGAAGAGCCTCATGTCCTTCAACACGACCTCATGGCCAGTCACTACACCCTTAGCCCCACTGCGGGCTAAGGGTCCTACAACACGGCCTCATGGCCGATCGCTATACTCTTGGCCCCACTGTGAGCTAAGGGTCCTACAGCACAGCCTTATGGTCGATCGCTACATCCTTTAGCCCCTACGCGGGCTAAGGGTCCACGAGCACGGCCTTACGGCCAGTCGCTACACTCTTAGCCCCTATGCTGGCAAAGGGTCCCAGAGCACAACCTTATGGTCGGTCGCTACATTCTTAGCCCCTTCGCGGGTTAAGGGTTCCGAGCACTGCTGGCTAAGGGTCCCAGAGCACGGCCTTACGGCCGGTCGCTACACTCTTAGCCCCTATGCGAGCTAAGCGTCCTAGAGCACGGTGTTGATGCCAAAAATGTGCTATTTTTTACAGTACCTTTCTGCCAGATTTATGCTCAGAATAATTATTATTTTTAGATTTTTATTTGATTTTATTTTATTTTGCAGATATTGAATAATTTGAGAAAATACTCAAAAAAGGTGAAGGAATGTCGGAAACTGAAGGATTGGGCCAAGTTGACTCAAACCCGGCCAAAATTACTTAGCCTAGGTCTTCTGTAGCCCATAAGAGAAACAAAAAAAAATTAAAAATTAAAAAAAAAAAATAAAACCTCGGTCACACATGAGGCACGTGACCAGCTTCACATTCGCCCCCCCCCCCCCAATTTCTTTCTCTCTCCTCTCGGGTTTCCTATGCCTGATTCCCAAACCCCCACCTGAAATCCCCAATTCTCCATCTTCATCACCATCATCGAGCACCAGGCCCAGCTACATCGGAATCCGCCCCCCTTCTAATTCTTCTTCTTCTTCTTCTTCTTCTTCTGCTTCATAAACCCCCGAAAACGAAACCGGCCCTTTGGCTCCCTCTTCTTCTTCCTCCCGCCGTTACAGGATTGAAGATGGAGGGCTTTAATTCGGGAATTAATGCAAGGATGCACCGAGAGGACAT
>JACYFF010019584.1:27134661-27170243 GCA_017589665.1 Selenicereus undatus
CGGTTTGCATCGCCCTTGTTCGTGCCCTGTTTCGCTTTTCAAGTCTTACAATCCAGAATTTTGGTTGTTGATTTCAATTGAAAATTGGTAGTTGCAGAAAATTGCTGAAAATCGAGTAATGTCATTGCCCTGTTCTGGGTCATGAATGTTTAATTCTGTTTTTGATTCACTGTTTTTGATTTGCTGATTCAGAATGCTTGCCATGCTTCGTTTGTTTAATTTCTGTCTAGCTTGGTTTGGTTGCACTGGAAATTAGGTTGGATTGAACCGTTACTAATGGTTAGCTAATTAAATAAGATGATTTTCAATTCGTAGTTGTGGATTAGTCTAGCTATTTGGGCTACCTAATTACAAAAACCATCTCTGAGGATCGACACCCGTAAGAACTACAACGGTTAAACTGTACGCTTGCGGAAAAATCACAACACACGGCCTTACGGCCGATTGCCACACTCTTAGCCCCTATACGGGCTAAGGATCACAGAGCACAGCCTTATGGAAGGTCGCTACATTCTTAGCCCCTCCGCGGGTTAAGGGTCCCTAGCACTGTGGGCTAAGGGTCCAAGAGCTCGGCCTTACGGCCAGTCGCTACACTCTTAGCCCCTATATGGGCTAAGGGTCCCAGAGCATGGCCTTATGGTCGGTCGCTACATTCTTAGCCCCTCTGCGAGTTAAGGGTGCCAGAGCACAACCTTGTTGCCGGTCACTACACTCTTAGCCCCTATGCGGGCTAAGGGTCCCAGAGCACGACCTTACAGCCGGTCGCTACACTCTTAGCCCTTATGCGGGCTAAGGGTCCCAGAGCACGACCTTATGGTCGGTCGCTACATTCTTAGCCCCTCCGCGGGTTAAGGATCCCACAGCATGGCCTCATGGCCGGTCTCTATACTCTTAGCCCCACTACGGGCTAGGGGTCCTACAACACGGCCTCAAGGCCGATCGCTACACTCTTAGCCCCACTACGGGCTAGGGGTCCTACAGCACGGCCTCATGGCCGGTCACTACTAAGCACGGCCCAAGGTCGATCGCTACTAAAGACGACCCTGAGCACGGCCCTTTGGTTGCATAGCTCGTAGGCGTACCCCTCGGCTGATCGCAGATGGGCGCAGCCCGCGGCACTCGGCTTGTCACCCGCGGACCTCGGCCAGTCGCCCGTAGGCGTAGGTCTCGACCGGTCGCCCGTAGGTGCGACTCACGGCCTTGGTCGGTCTTTTGTAAGCACGGCCCGCGGCCTTTGTCGTGTAGGCGCGCCCCTCGGCCTGTTGCCCGTGGACGCAACCTACAACCCTCGGCCGATCGACCGTACATACAGCTCGCAACCCTCATGCTGTCGCCCGTAGGCGCGGTTCTTCGCCGGTCGCCCATGGGCACGTCCCGCGGACATCGACCGGTCGTCTGTAAGCGCGGCCCGCAACTGTTATCGTGTCGCTCGTAGGCAAGCCAGAGTTGTCGCCTATGGACGCGGCCCTCGGCCAATCATTGTAGGCTCGGCTCGCGGCCCTCATCGTGTCGCTTGTAGGCGCAGCCCTTGGCTCTTGGCCGGGTCCCCCTATGCGCGTCTCGTGGCACTAGGCCAGTCGCTACTGAGCGCAACTGTCGGTCGGTCACCACACCTCTGGCCCTAAAGGGGCTAAGGATCGTTAAGCACGACCCTTTGGTGGTGGTACACGTAGGCGCGCCCCTCGGCCAGCCGCTTAGGGACACAGCCCACGGCCCTCGGCCGGTCGCCCGTAGGCGCGAGTCTCGACCGGTCACCCGTAGGCGCTACCCGCGACCTCGACCGATCTTTTGTAAGCACGGTCCGCGGCCCTTGTCGTGACGCTCGTAGGCGACCCCCTCAGCCTCTCGCCCGTGGACGCGACTTGCAGCCCTCAGCTGATCGTCCGTACGTGTGGTCGTTTATGTACAGTCATATGCTCAGTTTATGTAAAGTCAAAGATGAATTTGGCCTAGCCTCTAACTAAAGGCTTTTGTAAGATAACAATCATTGAAACATCAACGGGGACGCGGTTAAAGTCCGTTGTGTGAATTTGTTTGTAATTAAGCCCAATCCCTTGCGGTTCTATGTGTTAACTAAAATTATGGGGAAAAAAATTCAATGAACACTACTTGATGATTATCCATCTCCGTTATACTTTGTAGTGTGTTTTTGGCATAAGTAATCTACTTATGAGATATAGGATGAGCCTATACTCTTAATAAATCTATAGCATTGAGGTGGTATGTAGGGTAGCACATACTTCATGAATTTATCTACTTTAGTGTGAAGGTAGGTGCCTTTTATGAGGGTATGTGCTACTTTTCATACCACCATCGAGTATTCAGAAGGGGGCACAAATCTATAAATATGTCAAATATATTAGTAGAGATCTAATCGCTGCTTTGAGTAAAGATAAGTAAACAAATGGTCTAGCCATATAAATATCAATGAAGGAAAAAAGTCAAAAAATTAGACTCATAAAAACCATTTACCAAAATCTTAAGAGGACTACATGAATATAATAATACCTATCAAAATATAGGAATATTATCAGATAATGGGTTGCCTTGGTTAACAGGCGATAACACCTTCAAGCATGTATTTTCATGGTTATTTTTAGCTCATTCAATGATTAAAGGATTCAAACCAAAGGAATATCATTTCATAGGAGTGTTTGGTAAATAGTATTTTAGGTAAATTTTTGGCTAAAAAGAATTTTTTGACCAAATTAGTTATTTCACCTAGTCAAAAAGCTAATTTAGCAAATTTAGCTGTTTAGTAAAAGAGCTTTTTAAAGGAGTGTTTTAAGTTCAAAAAGTTAATTTAAAAAAGCTAATTTTATAAGCTTTTTGGAAGAACTTTTTTAAGAATTAGTTTTTTATCCCAAACTTTGTTAGAAACAACTAATTTTACTAAATATGTTTTCATAAATAGCTAATTTAAACAGGTAATACAAACAATTAACAACTAATAATTAATATAAATAGTTAACAAGTGTTTGTCAAACAAGATCACAATATGGTGCCTTGGTTATGAAAAATAGGAGGCCACGATTAATTTGTAAGTGCCAAAACCTTTACCTCATAGGTTTGGTGCACCTACTAGCTAGTATATAAGTGAAGTATACCCAAGCAAAGTGTGCATGTTTATGATTGAATTCAAAGTGGAGAGGTTGATACATATTATAGATAGGGCATGCATGGAATGATGATCTGGGAGGACCCTTGTTGATTACCTAGCTTGCTGAATTCAAGCTTGTGACAAGGGCCAAATCTCACTGATCGATATACAGTATACTACAACAGTTCTATACTTCTACATAATTCAAGGGTGAAGAATCAAAGGCCACAAGATCGCCCTAGAGGAGGGTGACTATGGTGATTATCAAGGTTGCAAAACAATCGAAATGTAAATGCAGAAAAGTAAATATGGACAAAACACAATCGATTGTTAATGAGGTTGGGCCTTAAAAGGTTTAATCCTCACCTAGAGTTCCCTAACTCTAGGATTAAATCGAATTTTTATTAGGAGGGATGATTACACAACTCAAGAGTACACCTACTCTAAGTTCCAAGTCCCAAGTTGACACATTCAACTAGGCTTGGTAGAGTTGACTCTTCAACTCTATAGTCCCACCCAAATACAACTTGAACAATACAACTCAAATGTAAAGGAAGCAAATTTAAAAACAATGTATGCCAATGTATTGCTTGAGTGAGTAGGATGCCAATGAGTGCTTCCAATTCTTCATTTTCTCAGCTCCGTGTTTATAGTAGAAACTTGGAGGATTTGTTGGAAAGTAGTCGTTAGACACACCTTGGATTCCAGCTTCAGTTCAGTGCCTTAGACTGCATTTCAGTGTCCTTGAAATGTTGACAATCTCAGCAACCAATGGCTAGAAGGCTAATTTTGGCTTGATTTGAGATTCTTTCAACTGCCACTTCCATATCTTGACCTGATGAAGATTTTTCAACGACTACTTCCATTTTTTGAGGGAATGAAGACTGCCTTGATAAGTTTTGCAATTGCTTTCCAAAAAATCAAGGCAAATATCAAGCAAACTCTTTGTTAAAGAAAATTAAGTAAATATCCCTAATAAGGTGGGATATTTTTTCAACCATAATCAGAATATTATTCTCAAGAGCAATACTTCAGCAATTCTTAATCAAGATCGTACCATAAAATATCATATAGATTATTTGAGCAATTGTTAATCGGGATCATACCATAAAATATTATATAGATTATTTCAGCAATTCTTAATCTAGTTCCAAATATGCTTTTCACTCAATTATTTATGGGTTTGAAGGGAGTCAACAATCTCCCCCTTTTTATGAAAGGCAATATTTAAAACTTGATAAATAATTAGCACTAGGTATGAACAATTTACTGAAGGCAGCATCCAATACCAAGATAAATTTTTTTTGGAACATCGAAGAGAAATGCATACCATACCAAGATAAAGATCAGTACATCACCCATACTAAGAGAAAGTCCAATACATTTAAGAAAGCTCAGTACATTACCTGATTAGCAACACCTACCAATTAGCAACATCTACCAAGACATTAGTCGATTGCTAACATCATACCGCCAAAAATATTCTCCCCTTTGACTTTCATCAAAAAATAAAAGGGGCGACCAAGACTATGTCGGTTCATACATGTGGGATAAGGAGTAAAATGGTACATTGATAAACCAAAGCCAAAACCAAAGAGAATCAAGGCCTAGATGAAGTGAGGATTAGAGGAGGAGGAGTGAATGATGTGACCAGCAATAGTAGAAGCATAGTCCGAATCAGAAGGCTTGAAGTTGAGCGCAAGCTTGGCACCATGGTGAACCAAACTAGTCATACGAATCAATCATCCAGTTTACGACCAAGCAACCCTATTTCAGAATGGATCAAATCCACTCTAGTCCTCAACTCAGCGTGATCCTCGCTCAGGCTGTCAAGGCTGTCCCCAAGTGTGGTTAAGGAAGGATGCTCAGGGAGTTGGACTTTAAAAGCAGTGGCTTCATCAAGGGTGAGCTCGAAGAAATGCTTCCAACCTCGATTGGTTGTTTTGTAGAAGCGGAGGGTTTAAAGGGAGCTGGTTGAGATGATCGGTACTGGCTGGGTGACAAATTCTTCGGAGTCTAGGGGAACTTTAAAATAGGTGAAGACGCAGGGGAGGAGGTTTCCATAAGTGAGAAATGAGGGGCGAGTAAGGTTAGTGACTCGATGCATGTGGTTTACAACAAGCAGTGCATAGCCTATTGAGTATCCATTCATTTGGCGATAAATGGATTCAAGGGCAATTTCATTGTAAGCCTATTTAGAGTGGTCTTTTGGGTAAAAAATCCGAACAAACAAATAATGGAGCAACCGAGGTTCCGGGAACAGGACATGATAGGGTGGTGTCCTGTAATAACCCCAAAATGCTAATGACATGATTTACGGAAAACTACACCGGAAGAATTAGCGTGTGTTTGGTAGGGCGGAAAATCATTTTCTCATAAAATCATTTTCCATGAAAAATATTTTTCTAAGAAAAATGATTTTTCACTTACATTTTCAGTTGTTTGGTAGAATGAAAAATCATTTTCTTTCCACTTCATTTTTTCTATTTGATATAATGAACCCCCGTCCTCACTTCATTTCGTTTTACCGTCAACCCCTTTCCCTGCTCACTACTCTGACCCAACCCAACCAACGAATTCTGTTTCTCTCTCCTCTTCAAAATCAAAACCAAAACATCAGTAAGAAATATACCCAGTAACAAACCCAACAAAAGAGAGAGTCAACATTAATGAATCTCAAATTTTTACTATTCCCAAGGATTACCCAATTGACTTTGAGTGATATTAAATCCAGATTAAAGAAAATGACGAACGGGGAGACGATGGGTGTCTCAAATTACGAAATTCTTCAAAAGAACAATTGTGACAAGATCAAAGAACTCAAGAAATAATTACAGAGATTAATGATGGAAATCAACGATGAACGTGATGAACATAAACAAGAGGGGAAGAATGAGAGACAAAATGAGAATGAAAATATAATGATTCTAGGCACAATTAAAAGAAAATAGAATGAGAGACAAATTGGGCAACGAAAATTGGACTTGGAAGATCGCTTTCCCTACTTTTTCAAGGGAAAACAATTTCCTTCAAATGGGGTAAAATGATTTTCCCCTGAAAATGATTTTGCCCTCCTTGTTTTACTAAACGGCGTAAAATAGGAAAATCATTTTCCGGGAAAATAATTTTCGCCCCTACCAAACACACCCTTAATGATAGAAGGTGCTACCGCCGCCCTGATAAGGACAAGCCTCACTGAAACTATTTAATCTTGCAACTCATGTTCACAATCACAATATCTATAAAACTGAAACACTCTAAGACCAAAGTCCATAATAGTTCAACTTCAATACAATCGACTTAATAATACCATGTGCTAACTCGCGTTCCACACTGCAGAAGTATATTGAATGTATACCCAACTTGACCCTGAGGTCGATCCCAACATTCGTTCTATTCTGAATCCACTGTGAGCATCTGATGACTTTCAAAAGGGCTTGCTAAATGGAGAAACATGTGATACTTCATTAAGTAAAATGGAAAACATGAAAACAAAACGAAAATGTGAGCTAAAACTTAGTACATGCATTTCTGTATTATAAAATGAGCGTAGAAACACTGTTGATGGGCACCCGCTTTTGCAATTCATTTAGTTCCCAATAACAACAAAAATGAAAGTAGTATGAAACTGAATTGCTCATTATTATCTGGATGTGAACCCCTTACAATGATATGATCTATACATAGGTGTACAGCTCCTAATCCGATCAAGACTTGACCTGAAGTCACGCGGGTAAATGATAGGCTGACGCCCTATGGATGATAACTAACGGGGTCACAAGTTAAATGGCAAATCACACTATAAGTTGATTCATTGATAAACTCATTAAGAGTTGCAACTTGGTAAACATGTTTTGCTTTCTAAAGGCACAAGCAATGGACGTACCTTGAGTCTTTAAAAATGTCATATGACTTGATAAATGTCATCTGACTTGATAAATATGTTCTGAGTTGATAACACTGATACATAACGGGAAGCGATAACTGGGCTTCAACTCTATTTCATAAATGTCATTGCAAGTATTTGTAGTCAGCAAATGATACTTACTCACATAATTGAGTAAGTAAAAACATGTGTAATAGAAATTGAGTAATTAAATAGTATACATAACTTGGATATTTCAATATAACTTCAAAACTGAATTAATGAAAGTAATTAAATCTGATATAAAGTAAATGAAAGTAAATTAAAATAGACCACAATGAGATAAATGAGATTACAAAGGAAAAGGCCTTGATGGTGACAAATGAGACAGTGATTTTGGTCTTTTCTGAAATAGGTTGCTGATATGGGTTTAAGGCTCGCTGATGTATAGCTTAATTCAAGATAACAGCGAGTACACTAGATTGGCTTGATAAATACATTTGATACATTCTTAATTGAGTACGTAATAGCGGTTTGAGGCCAAAAGACATATATCTTGGTTCAAAATAGCATAAACTGCGATAACTTGGTAAGATAAATATGGTTTCTGAGTCAAAAATTCTCCCCACTTCCCACATTTCATTCACAAGTCCATCAAATAACGTTTTTCGCCCCAAATAGATTATTGATCCCAATAAAAGCTATCAAACTCCCCAAGCTTGGTACATTCTTTGTAATATCCATAGGTGATTCAAAACTCATAATCAAGTTTCCAAATTTTGTACTTGTCTTCTTCTTCCACATTAACCAAGCTAAAAGCTCCACGAAAGTCTATAAATATTCATTTCCCCCTTAAATGACCTTACTTGGCCCAAAATACGCAAAATAAGTGCATGATCAATCTCACTCAATCTTTATTATTGCTCTTTACACAATTACTCAAAATGCTTCCAAAAATCACCAAACTCAAAATACTCAACCAAAATTCATGAGATCTTATAGGAGATTCGAAAATAATACGAAAAATCTATAGTAAAATTTTCAGAATATTTCTCCAAGTATATGCTGCACAGAAATTACAATAATAGCCCAATTTACGCCAAAGCAGGTCAGTTTACTTCAAAAATTAATAAAATTCACCCTTAACCTCAAATGGAGACCTAAAATCCCAATATGAAAAGATTAAGAAGTCTCAAAAAAAATTTGATTTACAACACAAAACATGATTCCCACCATAGGGTTCCCAAAATGGGGATAGAACACAAGCGTGTCAGTTTTGGTCTAACATGCACAGTTCTCGTAAAACGACCATAACTTTGTCCACATAACTCAGATTAATGCAATTCAAAAGGCATTCGAAAGCTAACACAATGACCTATCTACCCACCAAAAATCTATAACACCCCCAAAATGCTAATGAGATTATTTACGAAAAAATGTAGCAGAAGACTTAATGATAGAAGGCACTATCGCCGTCCTGATAAGGACAAGACTCACTAAAACCATTTAATCTTGCAACTGATGTCCACAATCACAATATCTATTAGACTAAAATACTCCAAGACCAAAGTTTACAATAGTTCAAATTCAATACAACTAACTTAATCATACCATGTGCTAACTCGCACTCCACACTACACAAGTATATTAAATATAGAGCCAACTTGACCATGAGGTCGATCCCAACATTCATGCTATGTTGAATCTACTGTGAGCATCTGATGACTTCTAAAAGGGCTTGCTAAATGGAGAAATATGTGATACTTCATCACCTAAAATAGAAAACATGAAAAAAATCGAAAATGTGAGCTAAAACTCAGTACATACATTCCTGTGTTGTAAAATGAGCGTAGAAACACTATTGATCGGTACCCGCCTTTGCAATTCATTAATTTCGCAATAACAATGAAAATGAAAGTAATATGAAACTGAATTACTTACTATTATCTGGATGTGAACCCCCTACAATGATATGATATATACGTAGGTGTACACCTGTCAATCCGATCAAGACTTAGCCTAAAGCCGCGTGGGTAAATGACAGGCTAACGCCCTATAAATGATAACGGACGGGTTAACAAATCAAATGGCAAATCACTGTATAAACAGATTCATTAAGAGTTGTAACTTAGTAAACATGTTCTGCTTTCTAAAGATACAAGCAATAGACATACCTTAAGTCTCTAAAAATGTCATCTGACTTGATAAATGCCATTTGTTTCATAAATGTCATCTGACTTGATAAATATGTTCTAACTTGACGACAATTATGCATAATGGGAAACGATAATTAGGCATCGACTCTGTTTCATAAATGTCATTGTAGGTATGTGCAGTCATTAAATGATCCTTACTCATATAATTGAGTCAGTAAAAGTATGTGTAATAGAAATTGAGTAATTAAATAGTATATATAACTTGGATAATTCAATATAACTTCAAAACTGAATTAATGAAAGTAATTAAATTCAATATAAGTTCAATGGGAGTAAAATAGTTCACAATGAGATAAATGAGATTACAAAGGAAAAGGCTCTAATGGTGACAAATAAGAGAGTGGTTTTGGCCTTTTCTGAAATAGATTTCTGATATGTGTTTAAGGCTCACTTATGTATAGCGTGGTTCAAGATAACAGTGAGTACACTGGATTGGCTTGATAAATAGATGTGATGCATTCTGAATTGAGCAAGTAATAGAGGTTTGAGGCCAAGAGAGATATGCAATAACTAGGCCTCATAAATATGATTTCTGAGTCAAAAATTCTCCCCACTTCCCATATTTCATTCACAAGTCCATTAAATATAGTTTTTCAGCACAAATAGATTATTGATCCCAATGAAAGTTATTAAACTCCCCAAACTTGGTACATTCTTTGTAATACCCATAATTGATTCAAAGCTCATAATTAAGCTTCCAAATTGTATACCTGTCTTCTTCTTTCTCATTAATCAAGATAAAATCTCCATGAAAGTCCATGAATATTCATTTCCTCTTTAAATGACGTTACTTGGCCCAAAATACACAAAAGTAGTGCACGATCAATCTTACTCATTCGTTATCATTGCTCTTTACACAATTACTCAAAATGCTTCCAAAAATCACCAAACTCCAAATACTCAACCAAAATTCATGAGATCTTATAAGAAATTCGCAAATAATATGGACAATCCATAGTAAAATTTTCAGAGTGTTTATCCAAGTATACACTACACAGATATTGCAATAACAGCCCAATTTGTGTCAAAGCAGGTTAGTTCACTTCAAACATTCACCCTTGACATCAAATGGAGACCTAAAACCCCAATATGGAAAGATTAAGAAGTCTTAAAAAAAATTTATTTTCAACATAAAACATGATTCCCACAATAGGATTCCCAAAATGGGGTTAGAACACAAGTATGTCAGTTTTGGTCTAACCTACGCAATTCTCGTAAAACGACCATAACTTTGTCCGCAGAAATCGGATTAAGGCAATTCAAAAGGCATTTGAAAGCTAACATAGTGACCTATCTACCCACCAAAATCTGTAATGCCCCCAAATGCTAATGACTTGATTTACAAAAAACTGCACTGGAAGACTTAATTATAAAAGACGCTACTTCCGTCCTGATAAGGACAACGCTCACCGAAACCATTTCGTCTTGCAACTAATGTCCACAATCACAATATCTATTAAACTGAAACACTCCAAGACCAAAGTTCATAATAGTTCAACTTCAATACAATCGACTTAATCATACCATGTGTTAACGCGCACTCCACACTACACAAGTATATTGAATACAGAGCCAACTTGACTCTGAGGTCCATCCCAACATTCATGCTATGTTGAATCCACTGTGAGCATCTGATGACTTCTAAAAGGGCTTGCTAAATGGAGAAACATGTGATGCTTCATTAACTAAAATGGAAAACATGAAAACAAATCGAAAATGTCAGCTAAAACTTAATACATGCATTCCTGTGCTGTAAAATGAGCGTAGAAACACTATTGATGGGTACCCGCCTTTGCAATTCATTTAGGTCGCAATAACAATGAAAATGAAAGTAATATAAAACTGAATTGCTCACTATTATCTAGATATAAGCCCCTTAAAATGATATGATCTACACATAGGTGTACATCTGCAAATCCGATCAAGACTTGGCCTAAAGCCGCGCGAATAAATCATAGGATGGCGCTCTATAGATGATAACTGACGGGGTAACAAGTTAAATGGCAAATCACTATATAAACTAAAATATTCATAAACCCATTAACAGTTGTTACTTGGTAAACATGTTCTGCTTTCTGAAGATACAGGCAATTGACGTACCTTGAGTCTTTAAAAATGTCATCTGTTTCATAAATGTCATCTGACTTGATAAATATGTCCTGACTTGATAACACTTATGCATAATGACAAACAATAACTAGGCCTCGAGTCTGTTTCATGAATGTTATTGTAGGTATGTGTAGTTAGTAAATTATCCTTACTCACATAATTGAGTAAGTAAAAATATGTGTAATAGAAATTGAGTAATTAAATGGTATACATAACTTGGATATTTCAATATAATGTCAAAACTGAATTAATGAAAGTAATTAAATCCGATATAAAGTAAATGAAAGTAAAATAGTTCACAATGAGATAAATGAGATTACAAAAAAAAGGCCTTGATGGTGACAGATGAGATAGTGGTTTTGGCCTTTTCTAAAATAGGTTGCTGATATGGGTTTAAGGTTCGCTAATGTATAGCGCGGTTCAAGATAACAGCGAGTGCACCAGATTGGCTTGATAAATACATTTGATACATTCTGAATTGAGTAAGTTTTGAGGCCAAGAGAGATATATCTTAGTTCAAAATAACATAAACTTCAATAACTTGGTCTGATAAATATGGATTCTGAGTCAAAAGTTCCCCTCACTTCCCATATTTCATTCATAAGTCCATTAAATACAGTTTTTCACCCTAAATAGATTATTGATTCCAATGAAAGCTATTAAACTCCCCACACTTCGTACAGTCTTTGTAATATCCATAAGTGATTCAAAACTCATAATTAAGCTCCCAAATTGTATACTTTTCTTCTTCTTTCTCATTAATCAAGCTAAAAGTTCCATGAAAGTCCATGAATATTCATTTCCCCCTTAAATGACCTTACTTGGCCTAAGATACACAAAATGAGTGCTCTTTATACTCCATGAAACTCAATCTTTATTATTACTCTTTATACAATTACTCAAAATGCTTCCAAAAATCACCAAACTCCAAATACTCAACCAAAATTCTTAAGATCTTATAGGAAATTTGAAAATAATATCGACAATCTACAGTAACATTTTTAGAATTTTCCTCCAAGTATTACGCCCCACAGAAATTGCAATAATAGCCCAATTTGCTCCAAAGCAAGTCAGTTCACTTCACAAATTCATAACATTCACCCTTGAACTCAAATGGAGATCTAAAACCACAATATGGAAAGAGCAAGAGGTCCCAAAAAACTTTCGCTTGCAACACAAAACATGATTCCCACAATAGGGTTCCCAAAATGGGTCTAGAACACAAGTGTGTCAGTTTTGGTCTAACCTGCACAGTTCTCGTAAAACGACCATAGCCTTTGTCCACAAAACTCGGATTAAGGCGATTCAAAAGGTATTTGAAAGCTAATACAATAGCCTATTTACCCACCAAAATCTGTAATGCCCCCAAATTGCTAATGACGTGATTTATGAAAGACTGCAGCGGAAAACTTAGTGATAGCAGGCGCTACCGCCGTCCTGATAAGGACAAGGTTCAATGAAACCATTTCATCTTGCAACTCATGTTCACAATCACAATATCTATTAAACTGAAACACTCCAAGACCAAAGTCCACAATAGTTCAACTTCAATACAATTGACTTAATCATACCATGTGCTAACTCGCACTCTAAAGTACACAAGTACATTGAATATAGACCCAACTTGACCGTGAGGTCGATCCCAACATTCATGCGATGTTGAATCCATTTTGAGCATTTGATGACTTCTAAAAGTGCTTGCTAAATAGAGAAACATGTGATACTTCATCACCTAAAATGAAAAACATGAAAACAAATCGAAAATGTCAGCTAAAACTCAGTACATGCATTCCTGTATTTTAAAATGAGCATAGAAACACTGTTGATGGGTACCCCCCTTTGCAATTCATTTAGTTCGCAATAACAATGAAAATGACAGTAATATGAAACTAAATTGCTCATTATTGTCTGGATGTGAACCACTTATAATGATATGATCTATACATAGGTGGATCGCATTGGCAGATGTACACCTATGTAAAGATCATATCATTGCAAGGGCTTCACATCCAGATAATAATGACCAATTCAGTTTCACATTACGTTCATTTTCATTATTATTGCAAACTAAGTGAAATGCAAAGGCGGGTACCCATCAACAGTGTTTCTACGCTCATTTTACAATACAGGAATGCATGTACTGAGTTTTATCTCACATTTTCGAATTGTTTTCATGCTTTCCATTTTAGGTGATGAAGTATCACATGTTTCTCCATTTAGCATGCCCTTTTGGAAGTAATCAGATGCTCACAGTGGATTCAGCATAGCATGAATATTGGGATCAACCTCAGGGTCAAGTTGGGTCTATATTCAATATACCTATGTAGTGTGGAGTGTGAATTAGCGCATGATATGATTTAGTTAATTGTATTGAATTTGAGCTATTATGGTCTTTGGTATTGGAGTGTTTCATTTTAATAGATATTGTGATTATGAACATGAGTTGCAAGATTAAATGGTTTCATTGAGTATTGTCCCTATCAAGACGGCGGTAGAGCCTTCTATCATTAAGTCTTCCGCTACAGTTTTTCATAAATCATGTCATTAGCATTTTTAGGGTGTTACAGATTATTTTAGTGAGCCTTGTCTGTAAATCACATGTCTCTCCATCTAGCAAGCCCTTTTGGAAGTCATCAGATGCTCACTGTGGATTCAGCATACCATGAATGTGGGGATCGACCTTAGGGTCATGTTGGGTTTATATTCAATATGCTTGTGTAGTGTAGAGTGTGAGTTAGCACATGGTATGATTAAGTCGATTGTATTGAAGTTGAACTATTATGGACTTTGATCTTGGAGTGTTTTGGTTTAATAGATATTGTGATTGTGAACATGAGTAGCAAGATTAAATGGTTTTAGTGCGCCTTGTCCTTATCAGGACGGTGGTAGTGCCTTCTATCATTAAGTCTTTCGTTGCAGTTTTTCGTAAATCATGTCATTAACATTTTGGGGGCGTTACATGTCCTGTTTTGGCGTTTGTAGGACTTGTGTTTTTGAGGGTAAGCGAAGTGGGTAAGACACAACTCTATGGCAGCCTTGTGGGGCCAATTTGGAGGGGCAGAGTCAAGAAACTTGAGCCCAAAGATGGTTTCAAGAACTGACCGGTCAATGGTGATTTGCACATATTTGACTAGGCTGACAAGATAAAGACCATTGGTACCCATTTTGGTTTTCAAATTCAAATAAAACAACCGAACTAGCCGGGGATACACAAGATCACCCAAATTACACAAACCCGGACAATTATCCTTATCCAATTTCTCAACGAATGCAAATTTTTCAGACCTAAAGAATTAAACGTCTAATTTTTCACAAACAGAGATAGACCGAGTACGAAAGGAGTTGTACCGTTCTTGGCTAGCAGAAATGGGATGCCATTCTCCAAGAATGGAGTCTAAGGTGCGAAGCTGGACACAATGAGGTGGTGGTGTCGATGCCTGACCTTGCTCGGGTTGAGAAGAACTAGGGGGTAACCGGTCGGAACCGTGGTTGGATGGCGACTGGTCTGAACCGGGGCTGGGGGCAAAGGTGGTGTTGGAGATATGCACGGTGGTTTTAATTTGAGGTGGACAGGCACGTTTCGCCGGTTGAGTGGCCAGTCAATTGGACTGCCATTTGGGCTAAGCTGTGGTCGCGCTGCCATGGGGGTTGGTGGTGGTGGTAGTTTTAGAGGTTCTGGAAGGGCAATTTGAGGCTTTACCTCCTCTGGTGAGAGGCATGGTAGCTAATTTTTGAGAGAGATGGAGAAAGAGAGAGAGAGAGAGAGAGAGAGAGAGAGGCGATTAGAAAGAGTGGGTTGCTAGAACCCTAACCAGATTCGAAATTGGAGAGACATGGCGGTGAGATGTGGGTTTTGAAGTGGCTGAGCAATGGCTGTGGTGGAAAATGATGTGGGAGTGAGAAGATCGGGAGGCTGCAGCAACGGTGGCTCGACAGAGAGAGATGGAGGATGGAAGAGGAGACCATGTGTGATAAAGGACAGAGATGGTGGTTGGCATGAATAAAGAAGGCAATAAAGGGTAATTTAGAAGGTTTATTAAAGAAGGATGTTTCTCGGTCCTTGCCAAAAAAAAAAAACAGTTAGGATCTTGTGAAAAGGAAGTCGATTTTGAAAAAGAATCAAAATATTTTTTAGATCCAAGTATAAAAAATATCCCATGTGCCCAATCCAGAAGGAAATACATCAGATTATCTTCCATTAGATGAATCGTTGGTATATGACCCATGTTCAATGCCTTGAAATAGAAATTCAAGCCCTTGATTTAGTCATGCTGAAGATGTCTAACTTTTGCCTGCAGTTCAAGGCCTTAAACCATGGTTTAAGGTTGTGAATTTCTGGACAGGGACTGATTGCGCATTGATTTTGCTTGATTTTTCCTGCAAAAGCTCAAGCACATGGTTAGTCCGTAGAGAGGGCTCCCCCTCAATTTATGCATCAGTATTAATCATCCCAAGTTCTTGACGAATATCATTGAATTGATCCTCACATAGGGGTTTTGTAAAAATATCGACAAGTTGAGAATTTGTCGGAACAAATTCTAAAGACACATCGCCTTTTTCAACGTGATATCAAATAAAGTGATGATGTAACTCAATATGCTTTGTTCGAGAATGTTGTACTAGATTTTTCGTGATGTTGATAGCAATCATATTGTCGGAACGAATAGGAAAATTTTTAAGATTAATTTCTAAGTCGCGCAATTCTTGCATTATCCACAAGAGTTGCGCATAACATGCTCTAGCGGCAATGTACTCTGCTTTTGCTATTGAAAGTGCCACTGAGTTTTGGTTCTTAGAGTGCCAAGAAACAAGTGATGTACCACAGAATTGACACGTGTCCGATGTGCTTTTTCTATCTACCTTACAACCTGCATAATCGACGTCAAAATATCCAACCAAAGAAAAATCTCCTCCTTTAGGATACCACAATCCAAAATTTTTAGTACCTATTAGGTATCTAAAAATTCACGTAACTGTGACAAGATGTGATTCTTTGGGGGATGATTGAAATCGAGCACAAAAGCATACACTGAACATTATATCGGCGTGACTAGCAGTTAAATATAATAAGGATTCAATCACACCTCGATATATTTTATCATTTACAGGCTTACCATCGGGGTCTTGGTCAAGTTTTGTACTTGTGGCCATCGGAGTACTTGCATGTTTAGCCTCATGCATTTTGTACTTCTTTAATAGCTACTTACTTTGGCTTACGAAAATGCCATCATTGAGTTGTTTGATTTGTACCAACCATGCTCATTTCGAATTCCTTAATCATGAAATTTGAGAATTCCTTGCATAGAGAGTCGTTAGGAGCTCCAAAAATTGCATCAACAACATAAACTTGTATGATAATGAAATCCTCCCCCTTGTTCTTTACAAAAAAACGTTTTATCAATTTGACCACGTCTAAAATTGTGTTCGAGTAAGAATTTGCTCAATCGCTCGTACCAAGCTCCAGAAGCTTGTTTCAAGGCATAAAGAGCTTTTTGAAGCCTGAACACATGATTAGGGATATTAGGATTTTCGAATCCAGGAGGTTGTTCAGCATAAACTTCTTCTTGCTAGAACCCATTCAAAAAGACACATTTGACATCCATTTAAAAAAGTTTGATGCCCATATAAGATGCAAATGCTAAAAGAATACGAATGGCTTCTAGATGAGCTATGGGGGCAAAAGTTTCATCAAAGTCAATACCCTCTTCTTGGTTATACCCTTTCGCCACTAGTCTAGCTTTATTCCTTGCCACATTTCCGCTGTCATCTAACTTATTTCGAAATACCCATTTTGTCCCAATTACGGGATGGTCCTTTGGTCTAGGAGTGAGAAACCATACTTAGTTTCTTTGAAATTGACCAAGTTCTTGCATAGCAGTGACCCAATTACGGTCATCTACGGCTTCTAAATGATTTTTTGGTTTAATAAGTGACACAAAACATGGAAATGCACAAAAGTTTTGAAGAAATGATCTAGTCCTTATACCTGTAGATATGTCAATGAGTAAGTTGTCTAGAGGATGATATGACTTGTATTTGTAGCGTCGTCTTTGTTCATCCAAAGGTTCTTCATTTTGTGCACTGGGTGATGCTTTTTCTTCATTCATGACATTTGCCTCTTCATTTGTAGCAGGTATATTGTTTTCAGTATTTGAATTTTGAGGTTTCTCTTTATGCTCCTTGCTTGTCTTGGCTCTTGTTTCTTCTTCCTCCTCATCGTCATATTTGCTTAGCTTTAATTCTTGGAATGAAGAAGAGCATAGCCTACCATCATTAGACTTATCAAAAAGAACGTGAATGCTTTCTTCAATTATTTTAGTACGATTGTTATAAACACGACAGGCTTTCTTATTCATGGAATAACCAACAAGGATACCTTCATTGCTTCTAGCATCAAACTTACCTAACCTATCTTTTCCATTGTTGTGAATGAAGCATTTACATCCAAATGTACAAAAATAAGAGATATTTGGTTTTCGACCTTCGAAAAGTTCGTATGGAGTCTTTTTCAAAATAGGGCGAATTAAACAATGGTTTAAAACATAGTTAGCAGTGTTGACCGCTTCCGTCCAAAAGGATGTTGGCAGTCTACTTTGACAAAGCATAGTCCTAGCCATATCCTCTAAGGATGAGTTTTTTCTTTCAATCACACCATTCTGTTGAAGAGTTCTAGGTGCTAAAAAATTCTGTAAAGTACTAAGGTCATTACAAAATTTAATAAATTCTTTTTTGTCAAACTCCCTACCACGATCGCTTCGAATTGAAACTATAGGTAAATTTTTGTAAATTTTCAATTATTTGCAAAGTGTTGAAAGCTCTTGAAATGCTTCATTTTTCTCTTTTAGAAAAGAAACCCAAGCAAAGCGCGAATAATCATCCACAACAACAAATATATAGGAACTACCTCTGAGGCTACGAACAGGTATTGGACCACACAAATCCATGAGTTTTTGGGGCTTAAAGGAACTACGAACTTGTTTTCCTTTTATACATGCATCACAAATACGATCTCTTTCAAACTTGTATAAAGGTAAGCCACGCACTAAATCAAGCTTGGATAATTTTTATGTGTTGTACATACTAGCATGACCCAGTCTACGATGCCATAACCAAGTATCATCAAGAGATGCTTTAAAGCATGATAATTTATTTGATGAAATACTATTCAAGTTGATGGCATAAACATTATCTATTCTATGACCATATAAGGCAATATTGTCATCATGCACATTTTGTACAATACAATGGGAGGGATTGAATATAACATTATTGCCTTTGTCACACAATTGAGATATGCTCAAGAGATTAAGTTTTAATCCATCTACAAGATATACGTTATCTAAGGAATAAGAGGGATCATTCCGATTTTACCAATTCCTATGATCTTACCGACTTTATTGTCACCAAAGGTAACGTTTCCATATTTTTTCTTTTTGATTTCAGTGAAGAGTGATTCATTTCCACTCATGTGCCTTGAGCATCTGTTATCAAGATACCAAAGTTCGTCAGCGGCCTTCAAGCATACCTACAAAACAAAAAGGTCAAACCTTTCTAGCCTTAACATTGAATTTGGGTCCTTTGTTGTCCATGACCATGCTATATGGTCTTGTCCCTTTTGGTACCAAAATTGAATCATTTTGGTGCTTGATTTTCTAAGCGGACATGAGTAAGAGATATGACAATTTCTTAAATAATAATTACAAGTGGTGTGAGATTTATTTTTGGATGTCTCTTGAATAAAGAAGTTTTTCTATGTCTTCTTTTTATTAAAGGGATTATAGCCAATACCTTCTTTATTAAAGGACATCCTTTGAGATCCTAGTAATTTGTCTAAGTTGTCTTTTGCTTTGGTAAATTTCAAAATCACTTTTTCGAGATCTTCACATTTGGATTGAGATTCTTCCTTTTCTTTTTCAAGAATTTCAATCATTGTGTGAGACTTGTTATTTGATTTTTGTAAGACTTCTTTTTCAAAGGACAAGTCACGGATTATTTTCTTCAAAGCCTTGATCTTAGACAAATACTCTTGCTCACATTGAATACATTTGATTAAGGCTTGAGCTAATTTATCTTTAGAATGTTCAAGAAATTCAGAATAATCTACCTCATCTGAGCTTTCATACTCGGTTTCTTCTTCTTGGATTTGACCTTCATTCACCATGAAGCAAAGATTCGTCACTTGTTCTTCTTCATTCTCACTATCACTGGAGTCGCGATCGCTCCATGTAGATATCACCGCCCTCTTGAATTCTTGTTTGGCCTTTTCCTTCTGTTTTTCTGCTTTTTTTTTTTTACAAGATTGGACAATCCTTTGCAATATGCCCTGATAAACCACAACCAAAACAAGGATCTATATTATATTCAATTTTATTATTATTAGAAATTAAATTTTTGTTCCTTTTGTGAATTTCTCATTCTTCTTTGATGAAGATCCCTTTTTATAAAACTTTTTGGGGTCAAATCTTTTTGACTTGAGCATTTTCTTTAATCCTCTAGCAATCATTGTCATAGAATCTTCATCTTCTTCGCTTGACTCGTCTTCCGAGGGTAGGAGGTCTTCATTTGCAGTTTTGAATGCTACTCGTTTCTTTGTTTGAACTACTTCTTCATCTTCTTTAAGATGAATTTCATGAGTCCTAAGCTTCCCAAGCAAATCATCCAGAGCCAAGATCTTGAGACTTTGAGCCTCTTCGATTGTGGTGACCTTAGGACCCCACTTGTTCTTAGGAAGACATCGAACAATTTTCCTGACCATCTCCTCATTTGTATAGGACTTGCTGAGTGACTTAAGGTTCTTGGCTATATGTGTGAACCGTGTAAACATTTCTTTGATAGACTTGTCCGGTTGCATTTTGAATAACTCGTATTGGTGAACGAGCATGTTCATCTTCGTTTCTTTAACTTGACTCGTTCCTTCATATGTCACAACCAGTTTGTCCTAAATCTGCTTAGCTGTTTCACAAGAACAAATACAGTTATATTCATTGGCATCAAGACTACACTATAAAATGTTCATAGCTTTAAAATTCTTAGAGAGTTTTGCAAAGTCCTCTTGTGTATATTGTTCGTCGGTTTTCAGCTGACTTTTTCTATCAATGGTTTCCATTGGAACATATGGTCCCTTGGTTACAGTGTTCAACGAATCATAGTCTTCAATTTTGATAAAGATCTGCATCAAGTTTTTCTAATAAGAAAAATTAGTGCCTATAAATAAAGGTGGTCTAGTGGTAGAGCGACCTTGTCATAATAGTCTTCCGCGATGGTGGTCATGATCATTTCCCACTTGACGGTAAAGTCAAAGTAAAGTGGGTCAAGCTCTGATACCAATTGAAGAATGAAATGCTATAAGATCGCCTTCGAGGGGGGTAAATAGAGTGATGATCAAGGTTGCAAAACAATCGAAATGTAAATGCGGAAAAATAAATATGGACAAAACACAATCAATTGTTAATGAAATTGAGCCTCAAAAGGCTTAATCCCCACTTAGAGTTCCCTAACTCTAGGATTAACCTGAATTTTTATTAGGATAGATGATTACACAATTTTAGAGTACACATACTCTAAGTTCCAAGTCCCAAGTTGACACCTTCAACTAGGCTTGGTAGAGTTGACCCTTCAACTCTATAATCTGACCCAAGTACAACTTGAACAATACAACTCAAATGTAAAGGAAGCAAGTGTAAACACAATGTATGACAATGTACTGCTTAAGCAAGTGGTATGCTAATGAGTGCTTGCAATTCTTCGTTTTCTCAACTCTGATTCAGCTTTGTATTTATAGTAGAAACTTAGAGGATTTGTTGGAAACTAGCTATTAGACACACCTTGGATTCCAGCTTCAGTTTAGTGCCTTTGACTGCAGTTCAGTGTCCTTGAAATGGTGGCAGTCTCAGCAACCAATGGCTAGAAGGCTAATTTTAGCTTGATTTGAGATTCTTTCAACTTCCACTTCCATATTTTGAGTTGATGAAGATTTTTCAACGGCTACATCCATTTTTTGAGCTAATGAAGATTATCTTGATAAGTTTTGCAATTATTTTTCGAAAAATCAAGGCAAATATCAAGCAAAATCTTTGTTAAAGAAAATTAATTAAATATCCCTAAAATGGTGGGTTATTTTGTCAACCATAATCAGAATATGATTCTTAAGAGCAATACTTCAGCAATTGTTAATCAGGATCATACCATAAAATATTATATAGATTATTTCAGCAGTTGTTAATCAATTTCCAAAAATGCTTTTCACTCAAAATTATTTATGGGTTTTAAGGGAGTCAATAGGGGCATCATAAAATGCAGGGCTAAAAGTGTCATCAGGGCACAAAGGGGACCGTGCATGGAATTTTGCAGTGGAGGTTGGGCGAATCATAATGGGCACATCCCGGTTGTTGGTTTAATTTTTCTTTTTTTTTCGTATCTTATCTTTTTTTTCCTTCCCAAATGCAGTGACGGCACGTTCCCACACTGGACACCAAAGAACGTTTAATCAAGCACCACATTGCAAGGTTGTGTTACAGGCCTCGCAAAAGCAAAATGACAAATCTTCTACCTTAAGTGTCATCTTAATTTAAAAATAATATTATCATATTTTAAATTAAAAAAATATATAATTGAATAATAGAAAGATGTTATGCTTTATAAGTTATATAAAAATTATTTACATAAAATAACACGTACCCTATGTCTTTGCTGTTGAGATTAACCTATTTAAGGTAATATTTTATATCCATCAACATAGCTGGTGAACATTAAGCGCAGTGCTTTATAATGAATTGCAATTGTTAAAAATTTGGCTATATTAAATCACAAAATACATTAACTTAGGTTAAAGAACAACATTTAAAAGTATCTTATGTGTAGACGTATATCATCACCCTTTGCTAAAGTATGTAAGCTTCCTTATTTGTACCGTAACAGTTGGGTTGGTCTTTAAAGTTGGGAATTACAAAATGGTGTCTGTGGGTTTGTTTTGGTCTAGAGTTAAGCTTGATTAGACTTTTCTTTCCATAACGAGAAGGAAAAGTAAAGGGATTACAAAAATCTCCGGTCGCTAGGCTAAGGCCATTTCCAATGGCAGTCTCACAGGAGGGAGAAATAGGAGGGCGGGCGTGCAATGGTCTCGTGGGCGTGCAGTGAAAGGCCCGCGGCCCAAGTCTCGGTGAGCGGCTCACAATCACGGGCGGCCCGAGCTTAATTTTTTTTTGTCCTTATACAGGTCAAAACGACGTCGTTTTGACGCATTGACTCGATTTTTTTTTACCGACTGACTTTAAAAAAAAAAGGAAAATGCTGCTATGGGCCTGGATTACTGGATATAGTCGTTGCCTGGGAGCCGTTGCCAACGGCTCTTTTTTAAGGGTAAGTGTTTTTTTTTGTTGATGTATGCTTGTTATAAATAGGTATCATTTTGTGTAAATTTAACACACAAAAATATCAATTTCTCTCAAAAAATTTCTGAGCAACTTTGTTATATTTGTGAGTAATTTCATCCAAAAGTGAAGCAATTGTAAGTGTTTCTTAATTTCTATTCCATTAAATACTTTCTTTTACAGTTTTAAATTTTGTAGTTATATTTATAATATTTTGTAGAAAAGTTGGAGGTGCACTTGACCAAAAAAGAAGTGAAGAACATTGTGAGTTTAAATATTTTTAATACTATTGACAAATTTTTTTTATACTCAGGCTCTTTTTTTCCCAAAAAAAAAAATTATGTGTCTTTAAATAATTGTATTATTAAATTATTATGAGTAAATTATTTTCCGAATAAATAATAAAGCTAAATAACAAAACAAAACAAAAAGTATTTGTTAAATTGTTACATTCAAGCATGTCCAATTTTTTTTTTAAATTCAGACTCCTTTTTTTAAAAAAAATTATGCATCTTTAAATAATTGTGTTCCTAATTATTATGTGCAAATTATTTTCCACATAAATCATAAAGCTAAATAACAAAACAAAACATAAAAACAAAACTAACTAAATATGATTTAGTGTGGGGTCCATAGATATTATTTAATTTGGTGAGTCAAAGTCGTGAGCCTTGTATTGGAGAGAGTGAGGATTGTGAGCTAAAAAGTTTGAGAGAGAACTAATGTGACACTGATAGGTCCCACTGGTAAGCCAAATTTTTGGCTCACCATTGATTATGCTCTAAGTACAACTTTCTCGACATTGCCTTGTTGAAGGGCTCACACTCATTGATTGGACTACATTGTTGGTTAGTAAGTCATCTTCTAACTATGCTGAGCTTGGTAGATTCTGATGCCTTACTTGCTAGGGCTTCCTGGAGCATCACACCGCATCTTAAGGTTGAGCTGTTAAAGCCTATTAAAGGTCTGTTTTTTTCATTGGGAAATATAGATTGAGAAATAGATTAAGTTGGTTAAGATTGGTATGAGTGGGTTAAAATTTGTATTCTTTTTGTTAAAGTGGGTAGAAGTAGGTTGAAATAGATTGAACTTTGAAGTGGGTTGAAACTAGAAGAGATTGTGATGGGTAGAAGTTGGTTAAAATAGATTGAAGTGTGTTGAAATTAATTGAAATGAGTTGAAGTTGGTTGAAGTGGGTTGAAGTGGTTTGAAATTGAAAATTTTTTTATTAAAGTGGGTTGAAGTTGATAAATTATAATTTACCAATGAAAAAAATAGACCCTAAGTCGACTATCAATCTTTAAATTCTATTGTTTTTACCCGCTTTGGGTTCTACAAATAGTTAAAATGTTATTGATTGTTTCTAGAAAGAACCAAGGCTCTAAAGCCTCGTCTATATGTCAAAACAGTTCAAATTTGAAACCAACCTTAACTAATTCTCAATTTTGATTTTGCTATTTTTGAAAACGTAACCAAAACTTATGATAACAATTTTCGAAAATCATCATAAAGAGATCAAGGCTAATGTTAATTGATAACGGGCATTTATTGTTTTTGTTACCATCTACAATTCAAAAGATTTTTAACTCCAACATGGTTTTTCAAAATTTTATATGGTTTCTTGGAATTAGTTTTTCTGTAGGCAGTAATATTTGCAGAAACAAAGTTACAAATATTTGAATCTTCCTGAATCTCGTGAATATAGAAGCTACGCTGAGAGTGATTGCATTTTAAAGAGATCAAGGGCCTTTAAAAACATTTCACATTAATTGTAAAATATCTAAGTCCGCACTCATCCTTAACTCCTTTCAAAACCACGGTCATTTGTAAAATGTGCCCCTAAGAGCGCACAAGTCCTCTGGATCAAACTTCAAGACTCAATGATATAGAGATAACCGATCAAGCCAATGTTACTTTCACACTGTCCTTATTTACTAACAATTCTTCTTCAGACACCCAGAAGGCGGCAAAAACAATGAATTTTCCTGTTCCTACCGACAGTTCCAACCAAAGATGGGAAGTATTGAGAGCGACACCTATCATCTTGACTGTAGGAACCTAACAAATGATCATGCAACCATGTGCCTCCCAGCAATGTTAGATACAATTAAATTTTGAGTCACTAATAAATATAATGCTATATATTCAGTTTCGTTCAAAAAAATACTATTTAATTTAATAAAATATTTTAATAAACTAAGACACATTTTTTATGAGTTAATGAATACTTTTAGTGAGCATATAAACTCAAACAAATATGTCTTATATACCCAGGTTTCACTCAGTAAAGGTGTTATATAACTCAATAAAATGTACTATTGTACAGAACAACAAAAAAATTGATATTTTTGAAGTTCACTAAACAATATTTTAGTTATTTGTACTATTTTTTAGTGAGTTATGGTATTTACTTAGTGAGTTGTAATAATTCTTTGGTGAGTTATAAAATATATTTGGTGATCAAGATAATTTGGTAAATGATACTTATTGTTCATAATAAAAAAAGAGTGAGCAAACACGTAATGCACAATTTTATATAGGGAGTGCATATACAATCTTGTTCATATTTGACATGATTTTTTAGTGAGCTACATTATGACACTTGGTGAGCTCTGTTATGTGTTTAATGAGCAGTATTTTATATTTATCTTATAATGTGTTGTGATATATCTTTTGGTTAACTGAAATATAAAATTATTTAAATCTAGAAGAATGGTATACTTGAAAAGTTTCATTCACTTGTATTGTTTCTTTTAATGAGTTATGATATTTATTTAGTGAGTTAAAATAGATATTTTGTGAGTTATAAAATATATTTGATAATCAATATAACTCAGTAAGCAATACTAACTATTCCTAATCAAAGTAAGCGAGCTAACAAATATAATACACAATTACATATTCTTGTCATATTTTGAGATATATCTTTCGAATAACTCTAGATATAAGATTCTTTAAATGTAAAACAATGACATACTTAAAAAGTTTCAATCATCTGTACAATCATTTGTACTTGGGCTTTTTAGTGACTTAATTTTTTATGTTTTGGTGAGATATAATATGCACTTATTGAGCAAGTACTTAAAAATTTATACATATTTCAGATTTATACAATGTCTTTTAGTGGGCTATCACACATACTTAGTGACTTATTATATACATGATATTAATTATATAATTAAACTTAAAATAAATAACATAAAACAAATTGGTCAATCTAAATAAATAAAATTATTAAAATATAAAAGTAATTATTTAATAAACATTTTCACTAATATATACACAATGCTCGCTAATACTCAAATTCCGCTTACTAAAAATGTACAACTCACTAAAATGCCTTACCGTACACTGCCTTTCACTCACTAAAAATGTACAACTCACTAATATATATACAAAGCTAACTAATACATGAAAAATGTTCACTAATAAAGAGGTCCACCAAGTCCACTCCAGCCTCCACTACTTCTACTAGTTACCTAATGACTCTACCTCTAAGTAATTATGTGCAATCCCAACTCCTGCATGATATTAACAAGAATAGAATTCAATTTATCAATAAGGAAAAATGTCAACGACATGATGCTTTGGTTTCTCGAAAGATTTTCGAGCCAAAATATATAGATGATGATTTGTTGAGAACCTTGCATTTGTAGGATGATTTGAGTGCTTTAGTTGGTTTCTTGGGTTATGTGAACTTGCAATTCCTGTTGTATGAGCGATTCATTTGGGATTTCTTTAGCCCCTTTGTGAGAGATGAGAACCGAGATTACAAAAATGGCCCTCGTTGCATTTGTTTTAGGTTTGGTGACTTAACCCATGAGATTAATTTGGCCTACTTTACTAATTGTTACAACTCCCTACAGGTGGGTTGGCTATGTTTGTTCACAAAATTTTCGAAGTGATTTTTTAAACAAAAATACTTGTGATGCCCCCCATATGTTTCCCAGTCTAGCAAAGCCACCCCCATTTGCAACCCCATCCCAAGATACCTCCAAAGCCTCACGACATGCATCGTATCCCATCGATTAGAGAGCCAATGGGTACCTTACCACGGTGAATTGTTTATTTTATGGGCGGCATAACAGAAGGTTCACATTAACACCGGGCTCTACATTACTACTCAATTGGAAGAACAAGCTTAAGAGTAGCACTACTATTATTGTCACTGGTTGCATTCTCACCACCTTAGCTAGCTCTTTGGGGTTGGGCAACCTTTTCCCCCTTATGCCGACTCTTCACACCAAGGGCCGCCTCAATTTGGTCTCTTGTGTTAGTATGGAAATCTTCACATTGGTTGGTGGTCAGGTGTGAGTAAACCATCATGGTTGTGCCCTATTCCCCTTGCCTAATGCCACCATCACCGGCTAATCTAGTGGGAGCTACAGTGATGACATTGATGCTCAGGTGATGAGGATGATGATGATGATGAGGCTCTGCCTCAACTTTAGGCTGCTATGGGTGATCCCCACGGGAGTGATGGTCATAAGAGTAGAAAGGTTGAGGCCAGACCATTTGGCTCACATAAGGTGCCTTTCTGGCAGTTCCTCACTAACGAGTTTGCTCACCTTTACCAGAGGCTTGATCGTATGGACGAGCACTACTCTCATGAGCACAATGAGCTCCACCACCAACAAGACAAATGGGACCATAGACAGTAGTACCTGGAACATCATGTTGATTATGCCTATGAGCATTTCTGATGACCTTATCCTCCACCAGATTGGACGCCTAGTGGCCCCTCGATCCCTACTGATGCACTATGAGCATACCCCTTCCCCTTACTTCTCATGATCATTTGTTTCATTAGGGACAACGAACAGTTCAAGCATAGGGGTGGGCTTTGTGAGCTCTTGGATGAGTTGATGAGATTACATATGGTAGATAGTTGGGGTAGCTAGTTAAGCTAGTGTATATCCAATTTTGCATTTAGCATGCTTGTATCTAGGTCTTAGGTTTCATTCTTAGTTTAGATGCATGTTTAGGGTGCATTAATCTTAATTTTATCTTCTGTTTAGTAGAGCATCTAAGATAGAGCATATAGGTAGATATTGCATTGTATATATCATCTCTGATCATTCATATCAAGCAGAGACATTTGGACTAGGGCTTTGATAAGATCACAAGGTAATATTTTTAACCCTTTTCTCCATTTGTGTATTTGTTGAATGCCTTAGGTAGATTTATTGCTTTGAAAAAAAATGACAAAATGAAAAGAATCTAAAAAGTTTTGGAAAACCCCTCCCATGATGGTGCTGCAAAGGGTGATAATTGATTGATTACCATGATTGTGCATTGAGGTATGACTTGTCTAAGGGTAAATCTTGAAAACTTGTGTTGACAGCATTTCCTATAATTGCCTCGCCACATTTTGCATCCTAACTGCCCCTGAGATTCACGTAGTTTGACTTGATTGACTTTGATCAATGGCATATCTTAGAGTAAGTTGTACTGACTGTGGTAGACTAATAGGTGAGATTTTGAGTCTAAGGACTATCCATCACATTTGGCTCTAGTAAAAATGGTTTCTCTGTGTGCATACATGTGCATATAGGTAAGCATGCCTACATCTAAATCTTCCCAGACCCTGCAAAAGCAAGACCCACAATGGGATTTTTGTTGTTGTCATTGACTATCCATGACATATAGTCTCATACTTGTTTCTTTTGTGACTCATCCATGATTGCATCTATAGAACTTGGTTTGGTTCTCTTCAAGATCATATTTAGCATGTGCATATGTTGATATTATTGGGGCATTCTTTGGACTTCATAGCCACATGAGCCTAAAAGGAACCTTTTGATGTATGATATCCCTCTTGCTAGCCCTTTGTGCCTTTCCTAATTAGTTGTTACACTCACATTCATGATACCCTTGGCCTATGCATAATTCTCATACCTTTACTAAACTCTAGTGGAGCAACATTTTTACAATGAGATGCGATTGTTGAGGATTGATTCATCTTTTGAGTATCCCTAATGGTGGTATGTGATTTGAGGGATTGTAAGTTGAAGGTTTATATCCCCCATGCCATTCACACAAATCTTAGTTCTACTTCCTAGAAAAAAAAATATATACTGAAAAAAAACGAAAAAATCAAAAAAAAAGAAGGAAATTGTGAATAAAGTGTTTGGCATGGTAGCAATTAGTTCAATAAGTTTGTATCAACTCTGTTCCTATGGTCTTTTGTGGGGTTAATGCTCATTTGTCATTGAGGTGTGAAGCATGTATCTTAGTACTTGTTGTTGAGGAAGGTAGTCCTTAGTGTTTTGGCTAGTAACTTCACTTTTCCTAAATTCACCCTCCTTCTCACCCATAACCTTAGCTCCATTATGCCCTTTTACAAGTCCTCATGATCGGCATTCGTACATTTTGCATAGGTGGCAGAGAATAGAGAACCCTATCAAGCTTATGGTAGTATGCATGATTGGTTTGAGCATTGAGTGTACCCAAGTTTAAGCATCTAAACACATTGAGAAGAGTGTTCTATTTTTTCCCCCAAAGTGAGGTTCTACCGGTTATGTTTGCTTGCCTCTGATTAAGCGACCTCTTGCCTTGCTTCATTATCTCAGAATGGGGTGTTTTGTGTGTTGCATTTTGGTAGAGTGATTTATAGATGTTAGTGTATGTGCCTTATTGAAAATGTTTTTGGACACTTTGACCTTTAATGCATGATTGTGTCTGACCAGTGGATTGTTATTTCCTTGCCTGAGGAGGGCACGTTTAGAGGTTTACCTGCCTTTTGGATCATTCAAGTTTTAGTCTTGCTTGGGGACAAGCAAGAGATAACATGGAGGAGTTGATAAACGTCTAATTTTGTTACTTATGGGCTATTGATTTCGCCACACCTCTCTATATATCTAATCAATTTATTGAGGAATTTGATCATATTCACCCCTCTTTGCTTGTAATTGTCTTATTTAGACTAATTTTTCTTTTTGTAGGTATTTTGGTCCTGATTTGAAGAAATTCATGTTCACTAACCTACAGAAGATGAAGGAGCCAAATTTCGGACAATGAAGAAGTTGGAGGAGTCGATAGAAAGGTAAGGAACCAAGAGTTAAAGACCAAAGGCTTTGCACAGTTGGTTGTGTGCTTACAGGCATGGTCGTACATATGTGCTGAAAAGTTGAAGAAGAGCACGACAGCCTATACTCCTTTTGCACGGTCATGTATTTGTTACAGTAACCAAAATAGAAGCCTTTGATGAAAAAGCACGATTGGGCCTGCACCTATGCACGAGTGTGCATCTCGATCTTGATGAGTTTACAAAGCTAGCCTTCCATCGAAGCACAGTCATGCATCCACTAATTTTAGCGTTACTTAATGTTTTCTCGGACTGATTTTATAGTATCTCTGGACTCTATTCTATGTTTTTTCGGGAGCTCTTTTGAGGGGTGATTTGCTAGGGTTTATTTACGAGATTTCTAAGACTTTTTTGCATCAAGTTTGTAATTTTTGAAGATTGATTGATGATTATTATTACGCTTAATCCAAGTTTGTTCAATTCTCTCCTCTTTGGTTATTGCTTTTCTATGTTTTCGTATTCTTCCATGTTCATCGAATTAGGTTTTAGAATTGTGATCTTCGATAAGTGTAGAGGCTAAATCCTAATCTCGGGTTAGGAGTAGCTGCTATTATGCTTTATTGATCCACGGTTTAAGCTTTTGTGTGTCCTTGCCTATGTTTATGCCTTGGAAACTTACTTAGTACACCAAGGGCTTGATGAAAGTCTCGAAAGAGAACAAATTCACTTCTTAATTGGGGTTCAGGAGATCAAGAAGAGTACGATCCTTTATCTAGGTGTGGCTTTAAAGAGAGATTGAATTCCTTAATGTGAAAACAATTAGGGTTTGAGTTAGCATTATTGGTTACTCAATCTTTTGGGCTTGTTAATTGTAGTTTCATGGAAATAAATAATTAGGATTTATTGGCTAGTCTAATGACCTTTGAGAGAAGGCGTAGATGAGTTTTAATTTGTAAACTTTCCACTCTAAACATTTACATGGGCAGATTTGTGTAGCTTAGTCATTGATTCATAAATCATAATAGCATGGTTATCCACCAACCTGAGATTCTTTTTATCTATTGCTATGTCTAACTTTCTATCACTCAACATATTCAAACTATGTTTAGTAATCTTTAACCTAAGTAACTATTTGCCTAGATTTAGTGTTTGGATAAGTTTTGGTAGTTTAAAATAGGTTCCCTATAGATACGACATGCATGTACTTGTCGTTGCTAATTATGTTGGCATCATGCACTTGCGATATTTTTACTCATCAAGTTTTTAGCATCGTTGTTGATCACTTGTCCCTTTTCAATATTGAAGCATACATGAGCATTTGAGATTAGGCTTTCAATTTAAAAAAATAAAAGCAAATATAAAAACTAAAAATTTGATTAAAAAAAAGAATGCATATTTTTCATTTCCCCCAATTTGAGTATGAACCGTTTTGGCAATACTTTTCTAGATGTATGAAAAATAGGAAATATATGAAGTTGTGCTTGAGGGTATAACTCATGCGACCCGAGCTATCTTGGAGTCCATGAGTAGTGGTCTTTGTGCTTTAAATGCTGATGCGATGTGGGATTGCTTTGAGTCTTTGGCTTGGCATCAATGGCAATTTGAAGATGCCATTAAGTCTTTTTTACACCTTTCCCCTAAACCTATGATTTGTACATTCAATCTCTATTTGCTTATCAATTTAGGGATTCTTATCATCATCATCCTTATAATGCTCATGTTGTATGCTTTAATTGCTAATCTTTTAATCATGATGTGATTTCTTGTCCTTATTATGTGATCTCTAGTGACACTTTTGTTAGAATAAACAACATGATCGAAGAAATGAATAAGAAAAATGCTAGGTTTGAAAATTATTTGTGGGAGCATCACCTATCACATGAGACTGATCTTATCCTACACTCTTCTAAACCTGAATTTAGTTTGTGTGATAATGACAACTCTTCCTTTCCTCCTGAGTCTGATTTTGTTGTTTACACACCGCTGACAGACGTAGAGAAAGTGATTGACACTCCCTTGACTCCATTGTCACTTATAGCTCCATCCTCACTTAGCACCCCTAGAGACACTACTGAGGGTGTTATGACCTTACCTTCTTATAGCTTAATGCACAGGCACAAGGTGGGCGAGCCTTTTAGGGATGGTGCTAGTTCTTATGATTAGGATTATTCACTTAATTGGTCAAAAGAACTTGTATTGGTTAAGTAACATTTAAAAAAGCCATTCAAAGGAGTCGTGTGGTGATGATGTGATTGTTGGTGCCTCTGCTAGCCCTAAGTCCATGAATCTCATTTTTGTTATCGTCCTTGACTTAGTCCTCACCTCATATCCCTTACTTTACATCATCCACTCTTATATGCATGCATTAGATGCATCCTTATGTGACATTAGAGAGTATGACCCCTCCATTGACCCTTATTATATATACGTAGAGAATATGTCTACGAAAATCATGTGGATTCCTTTCTCTTATCATTCTTTTGATTTTTCTATGGCATTTTATAAGCCTTAGATGGCATTAACCCTCTCTGCTATATTTTTATTAATATTCTCTTACTTACACTATTGTGAGATGCGTGCACAAGCACATGATAAGCTCTTGAGAGCTTTGATGGCATCTGAGCTAGAGACCCTAGCCTTAAGTGATAAAAGGGTAGTGGTTGATGCTCCTCCTGCCTCCCATAGCCTCATCTTGAGGAGGTGATAGTTTAGGTGTATCCAGCACCTGACCTGGTAAATTTGTTCTCTCTTTTCTATTTCTTTGGTTTTCCTTTGTATAAATTTTTTTCCCTTTTTCAATTTCTCTCTTATTTTTGTATATTCATTATTATGGGTTTGTTTTATGTACATGTGTTCTGTTGGTGTGGTGACTCTTGGCTCCCAATGGGGACATTGTGAGATCTAGATGTGGGGGAGGAAAAACCATCCTTCAAAACTTTTGAAAAAGAAGAAAAAAAGAAAAAAAATTTAAAAAAAAAATTAGCGGTTTTGGGAGTTTAGTACTATCTTAATTGACTTTGATCCCTTGTACGCTAACTAGTTACTTATATACAAGTATGATGTGCATGATAGATCTTTGTCCTAAGTGTGTCATTCTAGGTCCTAATTCCAATGTCGATAGTTCCTTATAAATGCGTAATCCAGTCCTTGTTTATACTTTATCATTATCTTAGGGTCTTAGTCTTCCATGATTGACTCTCCCACTTGTTTATGTACATAGTTACTTTTGTTTTTGCTTTTAGAAAAATTTAAAAAAAAAAAGAAAAAGACTTAAATATTGTATTAGAGTTGAAAACGGCAAATATCCCTTTGAGACATGCGCTACTGGGTACCACCCTTCGAGACAATATTGCTACTGAGAAGGATTGATTTCCAAATTAATAAGTCAATAATGTAGTTTGTGTCATACAAGTAGGATTGAGTCAGATTCTAGTAAGCCTAACTCCTAGGATGATGATACACTTGCACACCAAGTACTAGGATGGATTCAAAGTTCTAATGTACAGTGGAATGAAAAGTTGATGCTTTGATGTCATTCATGGGGATTGAGAGTCTTGATGTGTATATTCTGTTTATATACAAGTTAATATCTTCGTTACAAGGGTGATTTGGTTGGTTGAAAGGTGTGCAGTTTTCTCCCTTGTACATATTTGTGTTTTGTTTGTAAACCCAAAATGATTTTCTATTTTTCTTTCTTTTTTTATTTTTTTTTAAGATTTTGTAGGCATATCTTCTGTAAAGCCTCATGAGACCTCACTGGCCCACTTAGGGAATCAAAGAGTTTAAAGTGCTCGTTATATATGCTAAATGCAACCATGATTCCTACAAGAGTGAGCTAGGTACTTAGGGTGGTTTTTCTTTGATTTGCTCGAGGACAAGCAAAAGATAGGTGCAGGACATTTGTTTGGCCCCATAATATCGTAATTTATACCCTCATTTATCTTAATTTTGTTCGTAATTAATTTTAATTTCCAGAATTCTTATTTGATTTTTCTTTATTTTGTAGGAAATTATGGTAATCCTAAAGTTGGTAAGACCTGGGTTCAAAGCAGTGAAAATCAAGTGAAGATATAAGGAAAAAAAGGCCCAAAATATCCTACCGTCCAATTTTGCATGGTCATACAAAGTTTCTAAAAGCGGCTAAAAAGTTGAAGAGATCCATGGCTGGTCGTACACTTTTTGCAGGCTGTGCATATTGATCAGTCAACGAAACCTAAGAGTTGCATGGTCGTGCGTTTCTTCCAAAAATTTTGCACAGCTGTGAAAACCTACCAACCAACCTTTAAGGATTATTTATGTAAGAATTTTAATTATTTTAGGAGAGTTTTTTCTTGGATCTTTGAGGGGTCGATGAGGGTTTGTGTTAGTCACTTCCAAATCCCATTAGGGGGAGAATAATTTAGGTGGTTTATGTATACTTTCGACAAAATCGATTGATTTGAAGATTCAAGCTTAAATTCCTCTTCTCTCTCTCTCTCTCTCCCTCTATTTCTCTCGTTTCATGCTTTTGGTTTCGTTACTACATTTTCAGTTCTTTGTTTTTCTTGTGTTTTTGATGTTTAATTGTGCTTCAATTTGTTAACTTGTTTGTGATTGACCTTAAGATGACTAGTTGATTTTGCTTAAGCCTTAGCATATCTTGTTTATGCATGAATTTATAGTTCCTCTCACGCCCATCAAGTGTTTGATGAAATGCTTGAAAGCGCTTTCATACGTGTTTTGAGCAATTGACGTGTGCTGAAAGATGAGGCCAATTATCTAGTGCAGGTAAGGAGGATAGGTAATGTTTAGATATGAAAATAGTCCTAATCCTAGCTAGGTCTTGGGTTCCTACTCTTATAGTTTAATTAGCTAACCCTATGAAAATAGGTGATTAGAACAATTAAACTACCACTCGATCATTGAAAGAGGCTTTAGGTGAGCTTTGATGGTGCAAACATTCATCTCTGAATGCTACCATAACTTTGAAAGGCGATGGTTTGACTTGATTAGTTGGTTTATCTTAGGTTTAATTATAGTCAAAATCGTTTTGTTTGTTTGAGCGATTTAGTTCTACTTTCGATCACTCTTTCTTCTTCTTAGATTAAAAACACTTGAATTGATTCTGGTAATTGGAAACACAACTCCCTATGGACGTGATCCATACTCACCAACTGCTAGCCACAACTACACCGTACGTTTGCAGTAATTTAACATAACAATAAGCTTGATCGTTTACGTATTTGTCTTAAAGAATTTTCCCTATGGGTTGCTTTTTAAGAAATGACGCCTTACCAAATCATAGCTTAATATAACTTGATAGGGATGATTGATTAAATAAAACCTAGTTGATCATTTACATATTTGTCTTAAAGAATTTTCCATAATTCAGGACCATCTAATTTCTAATGGGAAGACATGTTTTTTATATTGTATATTTATTAATTTCAACAATATAATTAGTCATGCACACATTAGATTTGATTCAATCCTCTAAAATGGCCTATGTTTTGTCTATACCATAGAATTCTATACTATAGTGGTATGCAATAAAATTGCTTACCTATTGATTTTTTTTATATCGAAAACATGAAGGGTGAGGTATGTAAAACTGAAAACTGCAATATAGATGTCAGAATATATGTACACTAACTAAAAATATTGAATGTAATATGTATGATAAGTAAAAAAGTCTTGACTTTACTTCACTATAAGAAAATCGAGACTTTGCTTCACTTTACAGGGGTAGGGGAGATTTTTTGGGGGTGAAAAATGTTAAAAATGACGTAGGACATAGATAGTATAGATAAATACATACATACATACATATATACATACATACATGCACGCATGCATACATATATACATATGTGTGTGTATGCACACACACACAAAAATACGTACATCGATATATATA
>JACYFF010019584.1:27170643-27305187 GCA_017589665.1 Selenicereus undatus
TATGTATATATATATATATATGTGTGTGTGTGTGTGTGTGTGTGTGTGTGTGTGTGTGTGTGTGTGTGTATTTGTGTGTGTGTGCGCGCACATGCAACATTTAGGGATCAATTATATCTGAATTTGAAGTTCAAAATTGTTGTTAGTTTGTTGAAAATGGATAACGGAAGATGTTTTTCCTTTTTTTTTGTTGAGAAAAGTTCGATGTTAATATTTTTGCTTGCCATAGAATTTGATATGATAAAGCTACATTTCTAGCTTTGAAATATTTAATTCACTTATAGAAACTTTATTATATTTTTTAACTTTATCTTATTATCGTTGTATTAATTTTATCACTATATATCATCAAAAAAGAAAGTCAATTGCATTTAGTTTTCTCCCTAATTGAAGATGCCCTATGTGAATGCATAGATAGAAGTTGTAGTAGATAGAAGTTGTAGATATTTGTAATTTTTCTTAATTGTAGTGGTTGATCTTATATCTAATGAATGGGCTTATTAGTAATTTGTAGTTGTGTTGATTAATATTTTGCTTTACAATGCCCTAATTATGGTTAGAAAGTATGACTTAAAAAGATTGAAATAACTACTTATATCACCAAAGGTGCCCCTTTCTTTTTGGAAAGTTGACCTTTAAACTCCACAATTAAGCGTGGTTGTTATGGAGAAATGTTGGGATGGGTGACCTCTTAAGGAGTTTCTCAGATAGCATGTAAGCAAGGACGAAACACACCAAAAAGGCATGTTGTGATTTGTGGGGTCGATCGACAGTTGTTAAAGTCATTCCTGATAACTATATGAGGTCGGCTACTGTGTTACGAACTGTATTAGAGATGACCCGTGACTGTGAGTTGCGCCAGTGGAGGGGATAGTCCTTGGCAATCACCTAGTAGGCCAAAGATATAGGGATGGATTGTTGTTCATAGGGGCACGTAAGTCAATCTGTTTGTGAGGCATAATGAGGCCGTTGTACCCTTTAAGTGGGGGTGATTGTAACACCCCAGTTATGGTTAGACTGTAGAGCTTAGAAGGATTGAAATGATTGCTTATATCAGCTAAGGCGCACCTTCCTTTTTGGAAAGTCCACCCTTAAGAACTCCACAATTAAGCGTGCATATTGTAGAGAAATCTTGAGATGGGTGACCTCTTAAAGTTCCCCAGGTAGCGTATGAGTGAGGACGAAATACGCTGGAAAATCTTGTGGTAATTTGTGGGGTCAATCAATGATCGTTGAAACCGATCCTGCTAACTATATGCGACCTAGGAATGGGCGTAGCTGTTACACTTCTAAAAACTATTTTATTTATTGTAAGATGGCTTCAATTGTTATGATTTTGCGTTAGTACTAGTATATTTTTTAATTTTGTTATAATGGACAATTAGTCAATGATATTCTCAAAGCTTAATATAAGTAGTCAAACAATTAATCTTGGAGCAACGCATGGGTGTGAACTACGTTTATAGTAAAAAATATAGGCTTAAGTAAGGGAAACATGCAATTCATTGAAACAAAAAAAAAGAAAAGGAGATCAATAGGTAGATGCCTAAACAATTTCGGGTCAAGAATTTTTGAAATTGAAATTGAAATTATTGTTGGTTTTTAAAGGATGGATACATAGAAAGATCAGATTTTAAAAAAGGTGGATTTAACACACCCGACAATTCGTTGGTTTTTGTAAATGTAGAAATGAGAATGGCTCAAAGAACATGTTCTTTTTGGTGGTTGCAACTATTCACTAGAGGTTAGGAGTGGTTATGAGTGATTATGATTAGCAGTTATCAACTAGGAGTTGTTCTAAGTGGTTGGAAGCAGCGGTGAGTAGTTGGAGGTAATTATCAGGCGATTGTAGAGAATTTGGGAGCAGCTGGGAGCACTAGGAGCATTTATGATTATCGACAATGAATTTTTTGTGCAATTATTTGTCTTTTGAACACTCGCATATATTAGTTCCACAATTTATGCAATGGAAAGAGTTGAACCACTTGTAAATATGCATTCATGAAGCATTTGTGAGCATGTAAGATTGTTTAGGAGTGTGGGACCCATGATGCTAGGAGAGTGGACCCATAATTTTGCAATAAGTTGAACACATGTAACCATAATCTTGCATCAAGTTGAGCGATATGCTTACAAATATAGAGCAAAGTCTAATGATTGTTTGCTGATGATAAAATCATATTACATACTGCATCCTTGAATTCATCCATTGCTTCTCTGTTACGATCATTGTACAACCAAATATTATGGATTGTTACAATACTTGTTGGTTTTGGTGATATTGGTATCACTTGTTAATGTTTCAATGATTGTTAACGCTCATAAAAAATTCATCTGCGCTGTTAAAGTAAACCACTGGCACATGGTTAACATTTGTAAAATGTTTGTAGCAGGGAGCAATTGGAATTAATGGTTTGTGGGTGGAAATATTTAAGAGTGGTTGAAAGCAGTTACAGTTAGTCAAATGCTAAAATGAATGGATCCTAAGAGAAATAATAGTTCACTGTGGTTGACCCCTGAAAAATGATTAATTAGTTGGATAGTTTGGTTGTTCGGGATTCTTTTTTGTTACAAAAGATATATGATACAATAATAGGAAAGAATCCTGAAAGAAACCAATTATGCATTTCTAGCAGATTGTTCGAAATGGTTAACTTCATCCTTTTGTTCCTTTTATTTTTGCCTCATACAATAGGATGAAATAAAGGGCGACAATTAACAAAAAATTTTCCTTTACTTTTCACTTGTAATTTTTTTATTAAAAAATAGAATAATGATTCCTTTCTTCTAAAATAATTTGATATATCTAAGGCTAAAAAATCAATTTTTGATGAAATTTTTGTGAATTGTATTATTTTCATTTTCTAGTCCAAACACCTAGAAAATAAAAAGTCAATTACAGAATAACTATTGGGGGTCAACAAAAATACATGTGCTGGAGATATTGAGAGCAAATCACCAATATGGTGTAAAAATGTCATTAACAGTTTAGAATTATGATTCTATGCAAATTTTAAATAAGGTCAGATTAATAGTAGATTTTTCTTAGTAAGGTATCACTCACAAAATATATACTGCAATTGCACGTGAGTAATCTTAATTAAAGTTCTACAACTCCAAAGAATAGGTATGTGAGGTACACAATTAGTCATTTGCAAAACAATTTCAATTCAGAATACTGCAACTAGTTTACTGAGGTGGAGGGGATGTCATTGAAGACTTCTTTCCAGAAATATTTTTATTTTTTTTGGTTGGGTACATTGTTGATTATCATTGCAAAAGGCAATTTAATTGGGAATTGTCTTCACTTCAATGTGAAAAGAGTGTCCTTTATTGATGGTGTGAGGTCAATATGTAGAATAACGACCTTTTATCTAATATTTCAACCAATTGATCTACACCTAAAGAACTTTTTGCCTAAGTTACTCAACAATTAGGTGTGTCCTATTACATAGCCCTAGTGATGGATAATTATTCCTTAAAAAGATTACAGAGGTGCTAACTTTCAAGTCAATTTCATGACTAGGCAAGTCAAAAACATCAAGCCTGTGTAATATCTTAGGATGGTCACTACTCTTATGGAATATGTCTAGACTAAAACAAGTGTAGGACTCACCAATAAGCATAGCTAACATATGTAAGTTCAATTGATTAACATCATCACTTGTGGGAGCAAGTATGCAACGCTTTTGCATGCAACGCTTTTGCATGCAACGTCAATCGTTTTACCTAGCAGAGAAATCTGGGTAAACTTCTAATATTGACTTGCTTAATCTCTAATTATCATCATGTATGAGGAATTCTGATGGAATCTCTATCCAATTTGCCTCACTCCTTTATTATAACAAAATCCCTTGCAAACTACCTTTACTAATATTGAAGACCCGATGTGTAAATTGGTGCAACCATTGATATTCATTAGTGTTTAAATTTGGATCTATCAGTTATATATTAATCCTAAGATGTATAACATGGCAATAACGCCAAAAATTTGGTCGAAAGAATTATGTTGCAACTATGTCTGGCCCTCTATTGTACTTGCATTTGCGATAACTAGAAGTATTTATCTGAAATCACCACTAAGAACCATCAACTTCCCTCCAAAAGGTATATTTTATTGATCACAAATATTCCTTAATATACCGTCCAATGTCTCAAACATAAAATGATGCATCATAGGAGACTCATCACAAATAATCAATGATGTTTGTTGAATAAATCAGCCAGCTCTAAATGCTTTGGGGATCAACAATACTTTACTCTTGCTTTATAGGGATCTTAAACATGCAACGAGTGGTTTTACCAAATGGTATTAGTAATGCAGCTATTCCAGATAATACAACTGATGAAATTATCTTCCCTTTGATATAATTGTAGCAATGATCACCTTCCATATACTTGTCTTATCAGTTCCACCACTCCTATACACAAAAATACACCCATCATCATTAGAATCATCATCATTCACTATAACACAACAGCTGTCTATTGCTCCTTGTTCAATAAAAGAGCATCATGCTAAGATTCTTAGCTTCTATAGTAATGTTATAATCTACCTATTGTCTAATCAGATAATTTCTTAACTAAAGCACCATATATGAGAATGACAAAGACATAGGGGGTAGTCCTTTAACAAATTGACCATTTTTTCTCATAATCAACTGCAGGTCATATAAGCATAGGTTTTTCCTTTGCTTCTTGCACAACTGTAACTAAGAATTATGACGTTCATGTTGTAATCTTCGTTCAAAGTCATTAAAAAGATCTGCTTAATGCTTTCAATGGTTGAGGTTATCCGACTTCAGTGTACATAAGAGAAAAGCATAAAACACTCCATAATTAGGCCCCACTTACCCATGCAGAAGCCTCAAATATTGCATCATCCCACTCGTTATCAGCTACCGATACCAATACTAATACCAGCTTTCGTGCATATTTGAATTTTAAATAACTCATCAATATCTATTCTTAGAAATGGTACAGTTTCACTTGCCCAGGTAACACAATATTGTTTTCATTGATAATGAAAATTTATATGAAGTTGTTGATTGAGTTCAATGTAGCATTAATGTGCTCATGGAATGGTGTCAAGTTGATCGAGTTGACCATGAAGCAAATTGTTATGCAAATGCTGAATTTCTTAAACATTATGTGTGAAAATAAAGAGATCGAGTTGACCATGAAGCAAATTGTTATGCAAATGTTGAATTTCTTAAACATTATGTGTGAAAATAAAAAGCCAAACAATGGACAAAAGGTCAAAAACGAGTTTGTCTTGGTTGAGTTATTTTGGCCCATCCTAACTTAGGGGAGAGATATTAATTAGAATTATTCGTAGCGCAAAGTCTTTTGAAGAGTGAAGAACAACTGATGACACATAATATGCAACATTTCATAAAGCTTGATCTAATCACAACTCGGCTGAAGGAGTTAAACAGTACCGATACTAATATGAATCAAATAGTCAAAGATTTCATCATCACAGCAAAAGAACAAAAAGCTCAGAAGATGATGATGACGGAACAAAAGCTGAGGACCCAATAGGATAGAATAATGATGATGGACACCTCAACGATGACTCCTGAACAAGCAACTTATTATGAGCAAAGGAGAGTAGAAATCATGCAAATTAAGGAGATCAGGGCACTTATCATCAACTCAGTAATATGTCTCCCATCCTCCTTATATAGATTACAAGAACTATGCAATGCATCGTAGGCTGTAAGAGCTTAATATATAACTTTTATTTTTCATGTGTTGTCTTAGACATGAGTTGGTGTAATCATGTTATGATATGAATTTATGAAAATGGGCATGCCTATTATTATTTAATAAAATGATTACTCTTCTATACATTAACGTTTAATCATTATTATATTGTGAAACCATTTGTAACGGATACTTTTAATGTTAAAAAGCTGCCCGTTGAGGAAGAATCATTTTCCTCATCCTCCGCATCTTCATCAAATGATGATGTCATGATACACGTCAAGGGGGCTTACGTCCAACATCAACGGGTGCAACAACAATTCCTTCTACAACTTACGCAAGCAACATCAGATCTGACGCCTTCAATATCAAAGTCTCGGTTGAAGATCCACTACAAAAAAAAGTAGCTTTCACCAACAGATATCTAGTGATAAAAAATAAGATCTGTTGGTAATGGTGAGTTTTTGCAATAGATTCAATTATTTGTTGGTATTAAAGTTTTCAATTTTGGAGGGAAGAATAAGTCCTAATATTTCCTACAAAATAAAAATGGTGTGTTGGTATTATTATCATATTACCAACAATCTACATGTCTGTTGGTATTGTAATTACATTACCAACATATTCATCTGTAAAAGAATTTCTGTTGGTATTTAAAAAGCATGTTATCGCGGGAAAAAATTGAACAATTATTTGAAAAATACACATTTGACAATAAATAAAATAAAAAAGTACTTGTTTGGAACCTAAACTATAATGTTGAAGAATCGGCTAAGAAAAGCCTGAACTAGTAATAACATTACCCAGAACAACTCGAAAATTGAAGAACATTGCCAACAAAACTGAACCAGTAACACTACAACAACAACAACTCCCAGTGTGGTTCCCGCTTTCGCGGGGTCTGGGGAAACTAGTAACACTCAAACGCAGAATTGAACAACACTGAAACACAAAACCCAGAACTCTCAAACGCAGAACACTTAAACGCGAAACCTAGAACACTCACACGCAAAGCACTCAAACGCGAAACCCAGAACCCTCATGCCTAACCATTGAAGAATCTGCCCACATTGTCATCTTCTTTGCTTCCAAAAGTGTTGTTGGCTTCTTGGTGTTGCAATTTTTATTTCGAATCATCGTTGTTTAGCACACAGAGCCTCAACTGTACTCAAGTTTCGACGGTATGTATGCGCTTCTCTCATCTTCCCTGCCAATCTAATCAAAGTTTCTAAATTAGTATTTTGGTGGCAGAGCCTCAACTGTTCTTGCAGCCACTTTCTGGAGATTTCAGTGTCGGAAAATCAAGGTTTTGGTGGCAGAAATTCAGGGCTAAACACAAGAAATCGATCTTGTTATTTGCAAATTGGTGAAGGTGTTGTGTATTTGCAATCCTATTGAATTTGTTGGGTTTGAATGGGAATTAAGGCAACAGCTAATTGGATTGAAGAGTTTTGTGTTTAACTAGTGGAAATTATTTGAACTTAAAGAATTCTAGTTATTTCTCCCTTGAATTTGTTGTGGGTATTTGTGTACTTTTGCAATTCCCATGAACTTGAGGGTAGTAGTTAAATGTTCTAGAAGTGAAAATAGTTAGAAAGCAATTTGGAAGTGAACTTTGAGGAAAGCTAGATCACATAAGGGGAATCATGGCAGGTTTGGGGTTAGTTACCATTCAAATATAGGTGTCACAGGGAGCCAAGGTGATCTTGGTTTTTCTTGTTAAAGATATGGTTTAGAAATAGTTAGATCTCATGTTTTTTGCTGCATAGTGTGTGTTTCTGGCTTCCTACAGTAGCATTGCTCTTTCCTTTTAATAAGGCATCTAGTTATAGGTTTTGATGCACCCAACTGTGGGTTTTTGCTTGTTGTAGTCAACTGAATGTCATATTTTCAGCCCTAGATATTTTGAAGAATAATATGAATATGAATATGATCAATATCAGCTTGGCATATGATCTGGAATGCCCTATCTGTAATTCTGGATCGAATGCAGTTATTTACTTGTCCATTTAGTCTATTGTGGGGATTGGATTTCTGTGGTGCATGTGGCAGATGTGTTTTTATAGGTTTATGAGATTGTGTTAATAGGCATATGTGATTGCTAGTGAAGCATAGGTTTGTCCGCTGTTTGCTCATGTATGTTTTCTTACTAGTCGAGCTATATGAGAAGACAAGTTGTTATACTTTCACTTAAATAGATATAGTGGTTCTTGTAACAAGTTGCTATACTAGTGTTGTGCTGTTTATTGGACATTTGATGAATCCCTTGGAGAGTTAAAAACACTTAAGAGTTGTTAGGTCTCTAGCAGGCAGCAAACTATGGTCACTAACACGGATCTTTTCATGTTTCTGTTTTTTAAACTCGTATTGTCACAGCCAGATAGCTGTACTTGTTTCTTCAGATGTGCATGCCCTCATCAGTGGATGCATTTGTGATGTGAATGAAATTTTTGGTGTATGTCTATAGGTTTTAATGTAAGTGCATATTTAAGCATGCAGGTACAGAGATGTGCTTTATAACTGGCTATCTACAACTGGTGTTCATGAGATTGGTTGGTATTATGTTTTACTTAGATTAATACCCTGGAGAGTTGAAATGCTGAATTTTCGATTTGACAGATCAAATTGTGCCACTGACACAGGTCTTTTGACATTCTTGTTTTATTAACTCGTGTCATCATAGCTAGATTTATTTGTGCTTTTTCGTGCTATTCCTAGGATTCTTCATTTCATTAGTGGATGTGTAATCTATAATTTGCATGAGATTTTAGTGCATGCCTAGAGCTTTGAATGCTAGTGCAGATTTAAACATCTGGGTACAGAGATGTGCTTTATAACTGGGCGTTTGTGATACAGAGATGTGTAATCTGTAACTTTTTCCCTCCTATATTAACAGTTCTATGAGTGTAACTAAAGAGTTGACTTGTAACCAACCTAGAAACAGCTAACCCAATAAAGTGCTAACTAATATGTCATTACAAATGTTTGGTATACTCCGGGCAAATAGCCCGTAGATTTGTGGACTCCGGTATGTGGCCGTTGAGCTTTTTTCTTGTTCTTTTATACTTCTACTCGATGTAGGAAATTAATGTAAGGCTTTATACCTAGAAAATGGTCAGTTTTCAAGCAAAAACTCTGTCCGTTTTGCCCCAAAATTTAAATAGAAATTTAAGAAATCGTTGATACTTCTAACCCTAAGGGTTGGGGGTCTCACAGATGGTAAAAGAGCAAGGTTCTGTGACCATAGGTCATGACCTGAGTCTTGCACTTCATATAGTTTTCTAGGAATGCATTTGTGATGACGTGCTATTGTGTGCAAATGTAGTTTTGGTATGAACATCGATTGTCTTAACATGCTAAAACTAACTTTATTTTTGTGGATCTGGAGCATTGCCATTGTATTTTTGTGATTCCTTCTTTGTCTTCAAATTCTGCTTCGTTCTAAATTCTGCTTGAAGTTGAAAGTTCACTGAGATTTTGAAGTCAATTAAAATTGATTTTGAAATTTAATTAGGAATTGGACACGATAGCTACAAATTAAGCATTGAATTAGCATTATTTATTGGTTAGCATTGGTTCTCTTGAAGTCCACTAGCATAATTGATTTCCTGTGTAAGCACAGAAAGGTACATTGATTACGTAAGCACAAAAGTATACATTGAGTTGGTTTCCTGTGTTCTTTGCAATTGTAATTCATCAAGGACGTTTGGCCAATAGGTTGTACTTCTTGCACAGGGTAACTTCATTGCATAACCTGCTGGTGACTTTGGCATCTAAAGACTAAAGCTAACAAACACCTATATATTCTTAGTTGAAAAAAAAAAATATGCAGCCTTGTGCTTGCAAAATTAAGACTAAGCCACTCTAATTAAAATTTGGATTGCATACTCTTGTACATAAGCTTGCTTATTGGATACATAGACAAATTCATCCATAGCCAAACCCAAAAACTATAAAAAAGTTTTAAAACTAAGGCCTATGTACATTTGTCTGTATGGTGGCAACGAAGAGCTTTAGAGGGTTTCAGTGGACAAGTTTACTTATTGTTGGTAGGATTTAACCGTTTCTAGTTTATATACAATGAGTTGAAATATTTAATGTGTTTGTGAGATCCTTTTAGTTTAATTACTGGTCTTCTTGTAAACTAACTTGAGGGATGTTGATTCCCTTGAATGTTGTAATACAGTTTTAGCAAGTTCAATTTAAGCTCTTATCATAGACATGTGTTGTATTTTTAGTTTGTCATTTGACTTGCTTACTGGTTTTTTCAATTTTGATTCAATGAGTGACCTGTTAGAGGTGTTTGGGACAATTTTGAGTTCATGAGTATAGTAACCAATGGGTTTGAGTGCAGATTGAATGACTTTAGCTTGAATCTTATGGCGAATGAACTTAAGTTCTCTCTTCAAAATGAACAAAAAAAAAAGAAATAATGGGTCGATAGTAGTACTTTGAGGGTCGATCCACAGGGACGACGTAAAAATTATGGTCATTTAAAACAAAACGATTTAACTAATTCACTAACCTAAGTGATACTATTTAAAGCAATCTAACAACCTAAATATTCAACGTTTAACTAAACCTATCATTAGAAAATTATGAAACTAACTTGAACTAATTAAGTCAACTGACATTAGAAAATTATCACCAGTTTCGAATTAACAAACAGAGAAAGAAGACGAACAGGGCAGATTCAGGGGAGGGGATTTGGAACGAAAGCAGAACACTACCACCATCCATTATTATCAACCAGCTACTAAAAACTAAAAACAACCTAAACAACCTACAAGCAACCTAAAACAGTAACACAAACCAAGCTAAGTTAGGGACAGGGAGAATCAAGCAATATGACATTAAACCGAGTAAACACATTAAACCAATTCCAACATTCAATCAAGTAGCAGCAAGTTGTAGCTCAACTAAGTGTCAAATCGACCTCCATTAATGGAGGTCCCAAACGACTTAGAACAACATAACCACATAAACAGGGGAGGGAAAATTCACAATCTAGTAACTAGTAAACTCAATTGCAAAGCACAAGGGGTCGAGAGCAAACTGACATGTCCAAAATCGAAGCCAAACAGAGAACGCAAACAGGGGAAGAGGAGATTGCGAACAGAACGAAAATTAGGGAAAAGGGAATTTGAAATTGAATGAAATTAACCCAAAGTTTGAATTACAACCAAGGACTTCGAAATCAAAGCTAAATTACCTGGAATTAAACACTGAAAACAATTGCAAATTTGAAACCCTAAATCGAAAACTTAATCTGAAAATCGAATATAAAAACAAAAAGAAAAACAAAATTTAACTAAATCTAAACCTAAAAATGGAATTGAAATCCTAATCTAACCCTAAATTACTAACCTAAATTACCTAAAATTACCTACTAATTACCTCCCGTACCTCTAATGGCATCGTCTCCCTCTTTATACCCGAACCCATCTCGATCTTCAGCCCTTCGATTTGGTGGTGTGCTGGATGATGGAGATGAAGCCAGCAAAGGTAGTGTGCTGGCGTGATGTGAGTGTTTCACGGTGGTGGGTTGAGGGTAGTTTTGAAGTCTGGAGGTTTCGGGGTATGAGGATTTTAGGGGCTGGAGTGGTTTCTGGGTTTGGGATAAGGAAGAGAGAACGATGTGCTGGAAGAGAGAGAGAGAAGAGATGAGCGAGATGGGCATGGCGAGATGGCAGGGTTCGATTCTGGTAATTTGGATCGGTTTTTGACAATTTTGCCCGGTTCTTTAGTTCTCGATATTTTCTTCGCCATTTTCTACCATTTTCCGCCATTTTTGGCCCTTTTTCACATTTATTAAAAATCTACAAAATAAAATAAAATCAGTTAAAAACCTTTAAAATATTATTAAAACGAGCATAAAACAGGTGTAAAAGTACCTTAAAAATAGCTCATTTTTAGCTCAAACAAATACTCTCACACCAAGATTTTGCTCGTCCTCGAGTAAAACAAACTAAACTAACTAAAAGAAAATGAAAAATAAGGAAAGAAAATCCTAACTCACTGTCATAGGAATTACGATTGCATTTAGTGTATGCAACAAGCCCTTTAAACCCCTTGGACTCCCAAGTGGACGAGTGAGGTCTCGTGAGGGTTTCCAAGTGAAATACCCACAAAATTATTTCAAAAATAAAATAAAATCTTTTTGGGTTTTTCTCAAAACTGATATGTACAAAATCTGGGAAACACATGCACACATTCTAATCAGCTGAATCACCCATGTACTCAACTATTAACCTGTATATACATAAAATGTACTTCAAAACCCTCTTCCTCCTAAATGACATCAGAGCACTAATTGTTCACTCCATTGAACATCAAGATTCTGAATCCATCCCAGTGCTCGTGTGCAAGTGTATCATTATCCCAAGGTTTACGTTTATCAGAATTAAACTCAATCCCACTTGGTTGACACAACTACATTATTACCATACTGACTTTGGAAGCAAGCTTTCCCAGTAGCAATATTGCCTCAAAGGGTAACACCCAGTAGCACGTGCCTCAAAGGGTAACGCCCAATAGTGCATGTCTCAAAGGGATACTTGTCATTTCAAATTTTATTCTTTCTCTTGCTTTATTCATAATACAATTTTTTTCAATTTTTTCCAAAGTAATCATGCCACAAGCTAGTGGGAGAATCATTCATGAAAACCTAAGACCTAAAGATAATGATGAATGAATAAACAAGGATTGAATTTATACAACCTATAATGAACAACTGGAGTTAGAATTAGGGTTTAGAATATCACATTTGAGGTTGGAGACTTATCATGCACATCCTATTTATATACAAGCTAACAAATAAAGCATAGAGGATTCAAGCTAATCAGAAAAGGTACACACATCCCCAAAAACAACAAAAATCTTCAAAAATTTTCAAAAATGGACACCTCACTCCCACACCAAAACTTCACAATGTCCTCATTGTGGGAATTAAGACGCTAAAAAGCAAGCTCATAAGCTAAACAACTGTAAAACCTAAAATATATACAACTAGAACACCACCAAAAATTAAAAATAAAACCAAAAAAAAACAAAACAAAACACACATATTTACAAAAGCCAAGAAAAAAGTACTCACAAAAGAAAGCCAAAATCGAAACTAAAACCAAAACAAACACACATATTTACAAAAACAAACACAAACCTAAATTACTAAAGAAAGGAAAACAAAGATCAAAACCAACACCAAAATCAAAACAAAACATGACCTAAACATACTTATTTACAACAAAAGGAAACTATTAAACAAAAAATTAAACCAATGAAACACCAAAACTCACCAACATAAAGAAACAAAAGAAAGTGAAACATAAAAAACAACCCTAGATATCCACAATTAACAAGTATTTACAAAATCTTAATATATACAACTAAGAACAAAAAGGAAAGAAAAGAAATGAAAAAGAAAATAAGGTTGGAACGGTTATACCAGGTTGGATACAAGTTGTACCCAAACTATAAAGCTTATGGAGCATCAGCCACTCCATATTAAGCTGAAAAAGTGCTACTCAAATCAAAACTCGTTAGAACACGTAACAGCTTATCAAACAAGGATGTCCAACTCTCAATAGTATAGCACCTTTGAAAAGCATTGAGTTGGAACCGGATTGAGTGCATCCATATAGCCCAGAAAGTACAGGTAAGGGCCCGTTTCAACTTATCAAACAGTTGGGCCCAATTAGGAATGAAATGAATATACTCACAAGGAACCAGTGGTGAGGTCATTGGCGTAGAAATGATATCAGCATAAATGAGCAATCTAGGCAAAATAGGGGGTGCAAATTTCACAAGTCTGTTAATATCAAGAAGCGCAAGAGTCTGGTTTAAATTAAAGTTCTTAGTGATAATCATCTCAGACCCAACAAAATCAGACTTGCAATAATAAAAAAGGAGGTCAATTTGAATAGGATCAACAGAAAATTATTCATATTCAACACCAGTATCCTTACCCAAACTCATATCGACATCAAACTCACAAAAAGATTCATATTCTATATGCAACATATTATCATTTGATTTAAACAGGAGGTCAGGGATGATGGGATCAAAAGAGAACGATTCAAATTCAACATGAAAATTCACATCAAGACCTTCAGGAATATCAAGCCCATCTGAAAAAGATTCAAATTCTGCACAAAGAATATTATCATTAAAGTCAAACATAGTGAGTTCAGTCACTTCATCATGCAACTCCTGTGAAATATCTTTTGAATCATCGAAAACATGAAGCTCAACTTCAGGTGTGATGCTTGTTTCTAACTCACTAACCAAATCAGATTGTTTACCAGTGATGCCCTTAGTTGAGCTAGTGCAAGGTGCAAGGTCTGTTGATAGAGACATAGGGAGGTCACTTTCTTGTTCTAAACTAGGCAAAGGTATGTATTCATTCAAATCATGCCTAGCAGAATAGGAAGGTTCAAAAGCCTCATAGAGATTAATGTCAGGTTTAGGAGATCCTAAACTAGAATCAATCTCACTAGAAGTCTCCCTATTCTAGTCAAAACATTGAGAATATTCAGCAATTCTCATTTTCATATTCTCTATCATGTGATTAGTCATATCATTAATTTTCTTTTCAAAGCTTGCACATGTAGCATCAATATAATCATGAAAAGGACAAATATAAGCATCATGTCTATCTAAAGCATCTTTATGTATTTTATATTCTAACCAAGTCCCATACTTTTCAAACCAAGAAGGACTAAAACAACGCAACCTTCCTCCAATTAATTTTTGTGGCAACGTGTGAGTACGAGACTGGGTTGGCCCATTAGCTATGTAATATCTTCTTATTCCATCTTGTAGATTGCGAGGATATTTTGAAATCGTTTTTCTCAACCCAGGATCCATTGGAAAAGTACTCAAATCAAACTCACTTCATCTAGAAGATTGACCCCCATCTGGTTCATTACCTCCACTTTTGCTATGAATATTAGATTCACCCTCATTTCCCCCATCTTTTTGACATTCATTAATATTAGAGCCAACTTCGCTACCACTTGCATTATTTTCTCTGCCTTTTTTTAGGTTTTTTCGTTTTCAAATATCTTAAAATTAAATTAAGTCGATCCATATAAAATTGAACAAAAAGAAGAAGATGAAACTTAGAAATTAAGCTCACTTAGTTAAAACAAGCAACACATTAGTTCAGATAAAGAGATGAGCCAATGACATAACAAGCAATGAAAGAACTTGCAAGCTACCAAGCAATTGATAAATTGATTGAAAATCAAGCAACAAGCAACACATTAGACTAACTCTATGAGCAATTAGATGTAATTGATTAACTCAAAACACTTAACCATTGATTAACAATTCTAAATGAATTAAGAATTTCCCGTTAACTCACTGTATTAACAATTTTTCGTTCAAAAAAACTCCACTACCACTCTAGAGTTGAAAATAATAACCACGTAATTTTCCGTAAACTCAAAACAACTTTCACTAACTGATTAACAATTAACAATTGCAAATGAATTTCAAAGATGTTCATGAGTTAATCAAACAATTATCCATCGTAAATCTACACAAATTGATACTTAATGACACACTCTAATTTGTTCAAAAAAACCACAATCAAATATTCAAATCTGGGCATAAAAAATTAACAAAAAAGAAACAAAAAGTTTCGGAACTTGGCAAAAACAAATCAAACCTGATTTTCAGACTTTCAGAGTCGAAGTACATGCTAGGTGTTATCGAATTCACTAATCAATTGCTATCTACACAACATAAGTTGAGAATAAGCAATTAGAAGTAATTAAAATCGTCAAATGACTCAAATTGAAATCCTAACCGGCCAAAATCTAACCTACTTAATCTTATGCTGCGATTTAGGGTTCAACCTAGTGGTAGGCTGCCGACATGTCGGCTCGGCGAGCAGTGGCAGGCGGTCTGGCTAGGCGGCTACATTGCGCAGTGGTCGATGGGACGGAGCGCGAGTCGTGATCGAGCGAGAGAGTGAGAGTCTAAGAGAAGCAAGGCTGCAAGAGAGGGTTGGAGATTGGAGAGTTCCTTGCGTGCTGAAGAGCCAGAGAAGAGCAACACGTGAGAGCCCAGAATTGAAAGAGTAATTTAGTAATTTTAAAAAATTATTTAAATGAAATCAATATTTCGGATGGGTTGTATATATTGACTGTATTTTTTTCAACATTTACTGTAAGCCTCATCATTCAATAATCTAATATTTTTTTAAATCTATTTTAAGAGTGTCTACCCATTATGTTTTCATAATTTTCAAATAAGTTCGTTTGAGCTTTTTTTAGGGTTAGGGGACACCCCACCTCCTTCATAAATCCGCCATTGTTCCTCCCTCCCCCCCGCACGCTCAAATTAATAGGGGAGAGGCTGATTTGTATTGTATCCCTAGTCCAACCAACCGATTGCAGAATTGGAGCTCAACAAGTCATACAGGATATTCAATGAGAACTTCATCATGACAAAATGATTTTGCGTATGGAGGGCCTGGTTCGCTGAAGAGAAGCAGACTACAAGTTATTGATTTTTCTTTTTCCCTGCTTTTGTCCCCCCCAAATATGGCAATTTGAATAATTCCCTAGTTGCTGGTTGTGATATGCAGCGCATGGAGGAACAGTTCATTTTAAGAGTTCCACCTTCTGTTGCTGAACGAATTGAACGCCTTTTGGACGAAAATCCTTCTTCTTCTGAGGACAAGTCTTTGGATCTGTCGTTCTCTGGTACTGCTATCTCTATCCCTCTAAGTAATCCAGCTGAAATTTAACATGATACTTGTGCCTGGGAAGAATGGATCCTAGATTCTTCCCTCTCCCTTTCTGGTCTTTAATGGCCTTGCATTCCTGAAAGCCATGCATTTCTAGTCCCTCCCCCTCCCCCTTGGGGTGGGGAGAGAGGAGAGAGGGGGAGGGGGTAGGCAGTGGCTGATGGCCATATTTAATTGATGTAGAGAATGTTTGATCAGTTACTTGATTGCAGAATCTTTTTTACACTAAAGGAAACAAATGAATTATCATGCTTATTATTGTTTTCTTTATGTTTCTTGATATTTCAAAATGGTCGATTATAAATTGTCTCTGCCAAGGAGGCGAATCTTCTTTTCATGTGGTCTTCTTGTAATGTTGAACTTGTGGACAAATGAATTTCTCAACAGTACTATGACTTGATGTTTTGGGCATTAGATGTTCGACCTTTTGTGGTAGACTCAACCCTGCTAGTGCATGGCAGTCGGCAGAGAGGTGGTTTCTATTGACCTCAATTATGAAAGGTGTGACTTTCGTCTCTTTGAAAAACTTGATATCACAACAAGGGGCTACCATTTTAATATTTGCTGCTTCGTGCACAGCCTGCCCTTGGTTCTGAATTTGCGAAAACTCTTCGTCCCATTTTCTTTGTAATCTTTGTAATTTTTTTACAGAATTTCTGGATTTGTCCCACGCATTTGTCTTTGGTATTGGTTGATTTCTTTGGACTTCCTCATTATTGGTGTTGTAACATGCAGAGGATGGAAGGAGTGGAACTTTTATGATTGGGAATGACCGGTTTCCTGCCTCTCTCCTGGATCTCCCTACTGTCACAGAGTCGTATAAAACTTATGATGATAGTGTGCTTATCAAAACCGCAGACATTGGTCAAGTAATGCTGTCTTAGTTAACCACAATTGTTCATAGCTGATTGATTATAATTCTTTCATTAGTCATTCTGAAATTGAATGTTGACATTTATGTTGGGTCAGATGATTGTGGTTAGGGAAGAGAATGATGTTGCCCCTGACATGGTGGAGTATAGACATGGCCTGACTCCTCCAATGAGGGATGCTCGACGCCGTAGATTTCGCAGGGAGCCTGATCTAAATGTATGCTACTTCATGATACCTTCAGCCTTTTCTTAGAAATTACAGCTATTAGTTAGTATATGGGTATGAGCAAAAAGGAGGCCTTTTATGAATTAGTCTTGGCCAGGGGTTAAAAGGAGGTTTGTTATTGTCATCATTGTTATTGTCGTGCCATGTCTTCATATCATCCTTGTACTGTGCGTCTAATTACCTACATCATTTGCAATAAATGCAGTCTTACTATATTTTATTGTTTTGCAGCCAGAGCTTGTGCAACGTGTGGAGAATGACCTTTGGAACATAATGAGAAGTGGAAATATCCTTCTGCATTTTATGGAAGTTCTTATTTTCATATGTGGTGGTTCATATTTGCTTATAACTTTCTTCTCTAGTGGTTGCTGGCAATGTGTAACTAGAATTCATCCAAAGATGGTTGCAGTATCAGTTATCCAAAAAATGGTTGCTGGCAATGTGTAATTAGAATGCATCTAAAGTAGCTTGCAGCATCAGTTATCTCCCCCCCCCCCCTCCCCAAAAATGCGTCGTATATGTCATTGGAGACTAGTTTGATCAATGATCTTTCTTTCTTTTAACTTCCTATCTTCTCAATCGAAGATGCCATCGTGCTTATTTTAGCATGTCGTAATCCCTTCTAGGTGAACATATGTATTAACTTGGTGGGTTTTTTTATCACCTTTAGTCAACATTCGGGGCTATTTATACTCAGAATGTTTGTAAATTTGTTTATGTTCTTCTTGTTTATCCTTGTAATCTTACATGGTAATCATATATTCTACAGATCTTCTCTAAGTTGCACATGATATATTTCATTTTATCTCTGCAATTTATGAATTTGACCATTTCTTTGCTTTGAACAACTTCCTGCCGTGTCACTTGTGGGCTTGTGTTTCACATTTAGATGTGGAGTTTTGAAAGAGACTTTCATGCTCTTGCATAAGTTTTCTTTGAGTTTTAAAGGGAACTATAAGATAGATAAAAGAATATCTGAACCCAGGAAATTTGCCTGCTGAGTATAGCTGGTAGCTTGCTTTAATTTTATTTTGTTGTATAGTTCTTGCTCCGCTGAGATATGCGCCCTCATCATGGTTTTTATGTGTTTTTGGTTTGTTTATCTTTTTTTTGGGGGGGGGGGGGTAAGCAATTACCAAGTTGCTTAGCATTGAGATTGGGGCATTTGGGTTTTTTTTGGGGGGGGGGGGGTTGCTCACAGCAACTACGTTACTTGGAACTCGGGTAGAAGTGTCTGATAAGGATGTGTTTCCTAGTGTCAGACTCCACCATTTCTGAATAAATTTTGAGGATCCATAGCCCAATTTGGAACGTCCATGTGCCATACCCATGTCCAATTGTCAATTGTACAACATGAGTGCACTAGGATAAAAATGCCGAGTCTGAGTTTTTCAACACTAATCACAAGATTTAGAAGGAAAGCTGTGGTAGCTCTGCTCTACTCTGGTTGTTGGTTAGCCTTGACTGAAACAATACCTGCTGAAGCAGCTGCTCAAGAGGAAGATGGTGATGAGAATGCACGTAATCCTGGGAAGAAACCTGCCCCTGCGCCTAAAGCCAAGCCTGATACTCCAGACCCTGTTATCAATGCTGGGGAGGCTGATGGAAGCGACTCAGATGAGTCTGATGACTCAATTTAGTCAAGTTCTACTGTACATATCCCTGCAGATTTTTCTTTTCCTTTTTTTGAAACTCGTTTCTTTCCCCTGCTCCGTGTTGTATACTAAATCCAAAATAATGCATCATATGTTGGAGGCAGTATGTTCCTCTTGTTGGTACTTCTCAGGAAAAAGGTCTGTGAACCTTTTCAAGAAGCTGAACTTTCATGAATTCATAGCTCTGAAAGGAAGATGCTGTTTGCAAGAGGGCCATGGCCTTTGTTATAATCTCCGTGTGTCTGATTTCCCTAGTTTATGTAATTGGATGGGGCGAGCCCATTGCAAAAGACAACATTGATGACAGGCTGCATACCAACGAGGATTGAGCAAAAAATTTCGAGTGCAAGGTTGTGTATTTGACGGCAATACAGTGACTTGCAAAGCAAACTTTGCAAAGCGAGTTAGTGTCTATGGTATGGCCACTATTATTCAGGCTATCAAGGAGCATCTTTGCTTTTGTCAGAAGATAAGTAGTCATGCGCACAACTAAGGTAATTGCGTTGTGGATTTACTGATTAATTGTGGACATTCAGCTGATAATAACCCGCAAGTAGATGAAGATTTTAAAGATGTATGTTGTTGTATGAGGATCACTTTGGAACATGATGTGTATGTCGTATGAGGATCACTTTGGAACATGGAAGGAGCCGGTGGTATCTATCCGTAACAGCTTACACAAAGGGTGCATGGTGCTTATGTGCATGTTGTCTGGCAAGTTTATTTCATCTGCTTCTTGATGATTCACTATTAGCCTTTGGCATGCATAGGGAATGATACTCGATTATAAATATGGCAATACTTATTTGTCTTTGACTGGGCAATCACCACGGTATACAAAGTAATGGTTTTCATCTTGTCTATTTTCTGCTTCTTTTACAATGTACAGATCTTGCAAGAAAACCAATTTAGAAGAAAATCATATTACAAGGTTTAACGGCACAAACAAAACAGACTAACAGAATTGAAGGCCATTATAGAGGAAGTGTCTTTCCATTCACAGTTTTTGGCTCTGGCTATGGGAATGAAGTTACATGTTTTTAAATCTGAGTTTAGTTTGTGAATTTTTCTTTTTTCACTTGAAATCACGTACTTGCAGGTCTCACCAACCTTCAAGGTATGATTTTAATTAACCCCTCAACTCTTTCGGGATGATTGTTGGCCAGGTTTGGCTAGTTAAATCACCCTAGAGGGGGGTGAATATGGTGGTGATCAAAGTCACAAAATAATCAAATAGAAATGCGGAAAGTAAATTTAGACAAAACACATTATCTATAGAGGTTCAACCACGCCTAGTCCTCTACCTACGAGGGCCCCTTGTCGATGGGATCTTGAGCCTTTTTCTTTTATTAGGTCGGTCAATTACACACGATTCACTAATCGTACAACCTACTAGTTGACCTTACAACTACAGGTGTCCCAATGTACGCATTGTTCCTCCACCGTACTTGGGTAGTTGGTTCTCCAACTAATCAACCCAACCCAATAGAAAGAAAAACAACTATAAGATACACTTCTTTGTTAGCGAACAAAACAAATATGTCATTGTAAGCTCAAATTCTTCTCAAATTCCTCCTCTTGATTTACAAGTATAGCGCCTGTCTTTTTCTCTCATGTTATATTTTTTTCCTTGTTTTTCCGTGTGTCTTTAGCCTTCAATAAGCTCCGTTATTTATAACAAACCCCTAAAAGAGCCATTAGAAACTAGCCGTTAGGTCCATCCGAATTTTGAGCTCAATTCAAGGCTTTGAAACACAGTTTAGTGTCCTTGAAGAATTTGCAACTTCAGCAAGCAATTCCTTCCAATGGCTAATTTTATTTTTGGCTGGTTGGAAATATTCTAGGAATCCTTTCAATTGCATTCCATAATTAAAGCAAGAATCAAGCACCAAATAAATCCTTGATCCTAAAATCTTGTTAGGCAAATCTCAAGGTAAATCAAATTCTTGTTAAGCAAATATCCCCAATAAAGTGGCATATCTTATCTCATAATATCATAATCAAATCTGAATCACAAAATATAATATCATAAAGATCACATATTCAAATTTGAATATTAAACTATGTTAAAGATATTACGCCACATAATATAAAATCAATCATGTCAATATCTACTTATAATCATAACACATTTAAAAAATAGAAATACTAAGGTAGGTCCAAATATAATATAATAAACATACCAATGGATCACTTCCTTTTTGTCTTTCATCAAAACGTATTAATAAAATACATTATAAAATTAAGGAATCTAACAATCTCCCCCTTTTTTATGAAAGAAAAAACCCAATAAAAATAACACATTAATACAGTTTTGAATGTTACACCATGAATGTTTTGTCGAATACTTCTCCCCCTTTTTGTATTTCATCAAAAAGGTAGCACAGGAAGGAGAAGGAAAAATTGAAGCATATAAAAAATTATGGCAAACACATATGTCTTCCCCTTAACAAAACAATGATAAACAAAGATGCTCCTCCTCAATCTATGATACACATATAAATAGTAAGGGATTAAACACTAACAATTTGATCAAATCATACATCTTAACATGCATGCATTAACTTGATGTTCTCATAAACATTACAGGAGATCAACAAATTAATACAACAATTCTGCCCCTTCAAGAATACATCAAGATTATCAAAAAATCATCAAGTCACATAATTTTTCCCTTACAAAAATAAGCAATATCGTTTATGCAAGTATTAGGAGTATAATAATTATGGAGAAAAGCATTGAGATCTATGTGCATAATCACATGTCATAATAGCATAAGATATGAGAAAATATTAATCATGCTCACCTTCCAAAGATAATAAAGCAAATTAAAATTTGAAAATCAAAATTTCTCAAATAGGATGTAGATCATGCAAGATAACATCACTTCCTTTTTCTTATAATCAAATATTATCACTATTCAAGACGTTAACATAAAAATTCAAACCATTGATTTTAGTTAATTACAGGCCGAAACATCCTAGGTTCTACCTAATTTTCAAGGCCTTGGACTATATTTCAGGGCCTTGAAATCTAGGCGATGGCAAAACAAGTGGATTTACCTTATTTTTTACGTTTGGCAAACCATAACTTACCATATGCCATTGCGAAGCTCCAATTTTTTTTCTTGTCCACTTAAATTTTCAAGAGGATTAAGTACTATTGAAAATTCATTATTAGTACCCAAATGAGGAGTTAAAAACAAGTGTTTCGACCAAATCTTGATCTCTTTTCTTTATGCGTTCGAAATTGTAAGAAGTAAGAAGAATTAATGAGGTTAAATTTTTCTTTCCCTCAATCTTGACACATTTGTTTTGATTTAACACCACAATCAAGAATTTTTGAAAGTTGAAAATTTAGTGTGGTAAATCATAAAAAATGTGACAACTTGAAGATAAACTATTATTTGAAATTTCAAGCATGGATTTTACCCCACACTTACCAATTTGGAGAATAGATAAATAACAAGAATCTTTATTTTCGTCACCATTTTCAAGCAACTTCTCAATTCGGGCATGCCTGAGATCATCGTGTATAAGACCCTGAATTTTGTCGCCACTTTCATACTCTTGTTCTTCATGTAGTTGATGATCCTCCACTTGCTTAACATTTCCATCCATGATCATTTCATCTTGTGCCACAAATTCGCTTGATTCCATGTTTTGATTAGTACTATACAAATAATAAAGAGTCTTCCAAATCTCCTTAGCACTATCACAATGTGAGATAAACTCATAAATATCAACAGTAAGAGCACAATATAAAATGTTTAGAACTTAAAAAATTTTAGACATCCGCTTACAATCATCTTCAGTATATTCATCTTCCGATTTCTCAATAACTATTGGACCTTTGACCATGATCTCCCAAAGATCGAAACCCTTGTGCTTGATATAAAGTTCTATTGTTTCCTGCCATAAAAAATAATTAGTATCTTTAAAAAGAAGAGGGCAATTAGAGTCAAAATCATAACTAGCCTTGGGATCAAACTATTAGCCGGTAAAGTTTTTAAAAAAATAGTACTAGCTCTGATACCAATTGTTGGCCCGATTTGGCTAGTTAAATCACCCTAGAGGGAGTGAATATGGTAGTGATCAAAGTCACAAAATAATCAATAGAAATGCGGAAAGTAAATGTAGAGAAAGCAAGCTATTTATAGAGGTTCGGTCATGCCTAATTCTCTACAAATTGTGTGTTTTGTCCACATTTACATTTTCTGCATTTCTATTTTGATTATTTTGTGACTTTGATGATCACCCTATTTACCCCCCTCTTTTGTGATTTAACTAGTCAAATCGGGCCAATATATACAAACTCATTTTTATGATGAAAGAAATAGATGATTCTAAGAATTATAAAGTATTCGTATATCTTATGATTTCATTATTGATTTTATTTTATTCCAACAAAGTTGAATCAAATGGCGTTTAAGAATGTAAAATATTGCAAGATTTGAGAAACATTGACATAACTGTATGTGTTATAACACGCTTTTAGATATTTTACATCGAACACTGAATCATGACGATGCATTTTGAGACAGGGATTTTTTTCCCCGCCAACCATTGATTAAGTTCCAATAACACCAAACATACAAGCCTAAGGCCCTGTTCACTGTTCTTTTGGTTGGTAAATTCAAATTTACCAACCTCAACCATTTTCAACCAACATTAGCCCACTTCGACCCACTTCAAGAACTTCAAAAAAAAAAATACAAAGTTCATTCCACTTCAACCAACTTCAACCCACTTTCAACTATTTTAACCAACTTCTACCCATCATATAAAAAAAATTCAACTAACTTCAACCAAGCTCAACCCATTTCAACAAAACAATACATATTTCAACATGCCTCAACCCACTTCAACCAATCTCAACCAACTTCACCCATTTACCAACCCATATTTCCCAACGAAAAAAACATGTCCTAAGAAGACCACAATAACATAACAAAATAATAACAGCTAACAAACTCAAAGTAATACGTCTATCTCTTTTTATGGTCCAAATCAAAATTAAATTCATTGCTAATTCATCTATGAGTACACATGGAGCTTGTTGACCGGTAACGGTGACAGACACTAAATGCCCATAATCACCCTAATTGATTTGGCAGTTAGGAGGGGATTAATTGTGTATTAATCAGCCCTTTTTTAAAGCTTGTTTTCAGTTTCAGGTTTAACCACTATGAAAGTGAGGTGTGTGTATGTGGAAGTGACACAGAAAAACACTCTAAGCAAAAGCTATTCCCTAATTCTTTCTGTCCTTCCCTCTCACTGCCTAACCATCCCCAGAGGCTCGGGTTTTGGAGCGTGGCATTCTGGTGACTCTAGTAGCCACCGTTTCGTGGGTAGCAGTCAAACAGTTGTAAAATCCGGGGCCGAACTTCCGCATTACCAGGTAATCCTAAATAACCAACAGTGGTATCAGAGCCACACTTGCTTGTTGCTAGCCCCGAAAATAATTATTTTTGGTTGAAGCATGAATCAATTGAATCTGAATTACATGCTAGTATGCAAAACTGTGTGTTTATGCAATAATGCCACAAATCTTAATCTATACATACTATAATGCCTCAATTAACATATAATTCTGTGTGAATATGCTAGAATGTCTCAAATGATAATCTGATATGTCTCTGCAATAATTAAAAAAAAAAACATTTCTATGTGAATAGATGGAGACATATTTCGTATGATACAAGATATTTATGCAAATATATTCATGACCAAATTGAACACGAACCGCATGTCTGCACATGTTCTTGAATTGAACAAATTATGTACGAGAATCATGTTCTATGCCTAATGTTGATTTTGGTTAGCATAATGACATAGTCGAGATCCCAACCACAAATATGTTCAACCCGTTGCCCCGGCCCGGCCTCCCAAGATCCAAACCCAGACCTCACGGTTCACTCTCATAGCCAAACATAGATTAAAAATCAAAACAAGAAAGGGAGGACGAAACTTACCTGAACCCATCAGCACCGCCGTGGGAGGGGTGGTGCATGTGTGTCACGCGCCGCCACGAAAACGCTTTTTGGTCGTTTCCTTCCTCCCCAACCCTTAACCAGCCCCGATCTACTATTGCCGGCCAAAACCAAGCCAAACAAACCTGTGTGCGGCCGCGCGTGTATGTCATGCGCCGTCACAGTAGTGGCGCGTCAGGCGAGTTGATGGTGGCAATCGATAGGCCGCCGCACGATCTACTCACCGGTGAAGTTTTTGGGTCGATTTGGTCAGTGGTTGAGCTGTAGATCGAGTCCAAGGAGTCGATTAAAGAGGGGTGTCCATCATTTGGGTTGTATAGCGTAGCGGTGGTTCGGGCGGTGGTCAGAAGGGTCGTCGGCAGCTATGGCTACCGGGGAACCATCAGGGTTCAAGAATGGAGACTGTGGTGGTCTCGACTGTGTGCCAAGGAGGTCGAGGGATGAAGAAGAAAGAGAGACATCTTGAGTATCGCAGAGAGAGAAAGGAGGCTGAATGAGTTATGGGTTAGAGAGGCATAGAGTTAAAGAGAGGCATAGAGTTAAAAGAACCATAGAGAGAGAGTTCTGAAGATAGAGAATAGGTACTAAGGGTTTGGGGGTCTCGGGTTTTAAGAAACCCTTAGTTTTTTGGGCTGTGTTTGGGCATGTTATTGTTTCCATTGTGCATATAATATGTTTAATATTTACCCTATGCTAATTGAAATATGAATTAGTGTTATATTTCAAATCAATATGGTTTATTTCTCTGATGAAATATGGATTGGAAAATATTATGTGTTTAATGTTAATTGCATGTCTAAATGAAATATAAATTTGTTTTATATTTCAAACAACATATGAGTTGGTTAATAAGACATACGAATTTGTTTCATATATGTAGATTAGTATTCAAATGTAAATTAGTTTTACATGGAAAAATATCTATGTGATATTTAAACATTAATTTGTTTAATGATTTTATTGAGTTCCATATGATTGAGTTCTTATGGAAATTTCGTAATTAAATTATTTAAATTTCTAATTCATGATTGTATGAGATGATTATGAGCTTGGCGAAATTTTCGATCATATGAAATGAATGATGAAATTTTTAATAATTTAATTGCTTAGAGTAAAGTGCTTAATGTCCATTTTTTAATACTTGTAGATATGACAGCTAACAACGCAATAATCACTGAACTGTCCACTAGTCAAAAGTTAGATGGTTCTAACTATGACATGTGAAAACAGAAGATTCAGTATCTTCTGGAAGGAAAAGACCTGTTGGAACACTTGACGATAGCCAAGTTTCCAACATCTGATAAGGATACAGATGGTAAGCCTATTGATACTACTACTGTGCAGTATCAAGAAAGCTTACAGGCCTACCAAGACTGGGCCAAGAAAGATCGTAGAGCACGCTTTACAATGTTGTATTGCATGCATGACGATCTGATTAGCGAATTTAAAGTTTATCCCACAGCTAAGGACATGTGGGACCAGCTCAAAATCCGTTTTGGACAGACATCCGAAACAAGGTTACGTACCTTGCAATTGAAATGGATGAACTACAAAATGGATTCCAATCGAACTGTGGTCGAACATTTAAGAATTATGAGTGGCATAGTTCGTGATCTCAAGGCTGCAGGAAAAGACATTTCTGAAGGGAAACAAGTCCTAAATGTGATTCAGGCACTCCCTGATGAACCTCCACATTGGGAACAAGTCAAGACAGTCTTGACTCATTCTGTCCATTTGAAAACCTTTGGTCAGATATAAAGTCACCTCGAAATGGATGAGGAGCACCTGAAAATGTTCGGGACTCCTCACGTGGCTCTTGTCGCCAAGGGCAATAGGCCTAAAAGCAATAAGAACACTAGAGGTAGGCAGTTGAAGAGAGCTTCTCGCCCCCCTCAGAAAGTTAGGCCAAAGGTTGGTGTGGCTAAGAAACAACAGGCCAAAGGCAATGCAGAGATAAAAATAGCGCGTGTGAAGTGCTATAACTGTGGCAAGAAAGGTCACTACGCCCGGGATTGTCCTGAGCCGAAGAAGGTACCTTTCTCCACTCACTCTCCTGAATTGTATGTATGTTCCCATGCATTAGTTGCTAAATCCTTTCCTAATTGGATTGTAGATACAGGAGCAAGTAAACATATAGTTAGGGACAGAGCTGGCTTCGTGGACTTTCACCGCTATCCGGTGGGTTCACAATCTGTCGTGTTGGAAAACGGCAGTGAAGAAGACGTTCTAGGTCTTGGAATGTACCGGCTCACATTGAAAGGAGGAAATAAGTTGCTCCTGTTTGATGCTCTCTACGCGCCTGGGGTGCGGACTTGTCTTTTGTCCTTAGTTTCTTTAATGAAATTCGGTTTTGGTTTTTCTTCTTGTCATGATGGTTTGAACATTTTGTATTGTGGCAATGTGTTTGGCCACGCTACACTAAGGAACGATTTTCTTGTACTTGATTTAGATATATCTTATAATAATTCTCCTTCAGTCTTTGTCTCAAATTTTGATTCCGATTTAGAATCGATTAAGTGGCATGCTAGGCTTGGCCATATTGGTCAAGACAGGATGAGTTGGCTAGCTAAAGAAGGTCTTTTAGACCAACTCACTAAGGTTAAGTTACCTAGATGTGAGTCATGTTTAGCTGGCAGAGCAACCACGAAGCCTTTTGGTAAGGCTTCAAGGGCGTCAAGTCCTCTAGAGCTGATTTACTCTAACATTTGTGGACCCATGAATGTGAAAGCACGTCATAGGGCTTTCTATTTTCTCACTTTCATAGATGATTATTCAAGATATGGGTATGTGTACCTATTATCACATCGCTATGAAGTACTTGATGTGTTCGAACGCTTTGTAGTTGAGGTTGAGACCCAGTTAGATCGGAGAGTTAAGACTCTTCGAACTGATCAAAGTCGTGAATACCTCTCGCATATGTTCAAAGAATTTTGTAAGGAAAAAGGTATACGCAAACAACTCACGATTCCTGTCACTCCACAACAAAATGGTGTGGCAGAGCGTAGGAATCGAACATTGCTTGACATGGTCAGGTCAATGATGGCACACGCCAATCTCCCAATTAGTTTTTGGGGGGATGCGCTACTTACATCAGCTTACATCCTTAATTGTGTGCCGATTTCGGCTGGTTATGTACACAACCCAACTTATAAACATGGGAAACTTGGTCCAAGGGCCACCAAAATGGTGTTCATACGCTATCCCGAACATTCTAAGGGATACGTTATATATGGTGAACACCCTCATGGTGGCATGACGGAAGTCGATTCACGTAATGTGAATTTTCTTGAGGATGAGTTCCCGAGTATTGGTGAAATCAAAAATGACCTAGCGCTGTATGAGTTACCACTAACTGACCAACTATCTCTCGGTGAGGGGGAGGATTTTGGTACTTATCGCACCACCGAGGATAGTAGGCAAGATGCATAGTTGCTGGTTAATCAAGAGGATCAACCTGATACTGAGCTTCGTCCTCAGAATCATGAGGTTCATCCTCACTCTCCTATTCATGAACCTGCGGTTAGTTCGCTTGTTCAGGATGATAGGAGTGATTCTCCACCTGTTGAGGATTCAATACCTCTTAGAGATAGGGGGAGGAATTCCTCAGTGGGACAAACCAGCACTGGTCTTCAACTCTGGAGGAGTGAACGCGGAAGAATCCCTCGACGATATTTTCAAATCGAAGAGGAGATATTCTTGTGCACTCTTTTAGAAATTGAGGAGCCGACCTCTTTCCAAGCGGCTATTGATTCACCAAACCACAAAGAGTGTATAGAAGCCATGAGGGATGAAATGGACTCTATGGCGAGAAATAAGGTTTGGGAACTTGTTGATCTTTCTCCCCGACATAAATCGATTGGAAACAAGTGGGTTTTCAAAATAAAACGTCGGGCTGATGGAACGATCGATAAGTTTAAGGCCCGTTTAGTGGCGAAGGGGTTTACCCAAATTGAGGGAGTAGACTATGAAGAGACATTTTCTCCTGTGGTGAGAATTGCCTCTGTTAGCCTGCTTCTAGCCTTGGTTGCCCATCTGGATTTAGAGTTATTCCAGATGGACGTAAAGACTGCATTCGTTAATGGAAATCTTGAGGAAGAGATCTACATGGATCAACCTATTGGTTTTGTATCAAAAGGTAAAGAGGACAAAGTCTGTCGTCTTAAAAGATCCATCTATGGTCTCAAACAGTCTTCCAGAGCGTGGTATTTCAGATTCCACGAATCCATTATTTCTTTTGGCTTGGACATGGTATCTGAAGATCCATGTGGACATGGTTTCAGAACTGTGTGTATGTCAAGAAACTGCAAAAGGGATTATGTTTCTCACTTTGTACGTTGACGACATACTGTTGGATGGAAACAACATGGAGATGATCCAAACCACTAAGCAGTGGTTATCCTCCGTCTTTGAGATTAAGGACATGGGTGAGGCTAGGTATGTCCTAGGCGTTGAAATAACTCGAAACCGTTCCAAGAAGCTTCTTGGTCTAAGTCAAGAAGCATACATTAATAAAATCTTGGAACGCTTTCGAATGTATTATTCTAAACCCATGGATACTCCAGTTGAAAAAGGGTCTAACCTTAAGCCTTGATCAGTGCCCTAGACAGATAAAGACAAGGAGAGAATGAGTAACGTTCCTTATGCAAGTTTAGTGGGCAGCTTAATGTATGCCATGTTGTGTACACGGCCAGACATTTGCTTTGCGGTTGGCTTGGTAACTCGTTACCAAAGCAACCCAAGGTCTGCTCACTGGCAAGCCGTCAAGAGAATTTTTCGGTACCTACGTGGTACAAGTGATTTTGTGCTTTGCTACCAAGAAGGGGATCTTAAGCTAAGAGGATATACGGATGCTGCTTGGGGTGGTGACCTGGATGAGTCCAGATCTACCTCAGGCTATGTGTTCACCCTAGGTGGGGGAGCCATATCTTGGTGTAGTAAGAAACAAGACTGCATAGCACTTTCTACTATGGAAGCAGAGTATGTTGCTTGTTGCCTTGCCACTCAAGAGGTAATATGGCTGAGGAGTTTTCTCCAGGATCTCAATCTCACTCCTGGTGTTGACGATCCTGTAGAGTTGATGTGTGACAATATTGCTGCTATCCAATTTGCTAAGGATCCCGAGTTCCACAGAAAGACCAAGCACATGAAGAGGCGTTATCATTTTGTTCGAAACGCCATAAAAGAGAAAGAAGTTGCCATTAAGTATATATCTATAAGTAGGATGATAGCTGATCCATTAACTAAGCCTATTCCAAGAGATGCTTTTAAAGCTCATGTGATGAGCTTAGGTCTGCATAGGATTTAGTTTTTGGATGTATCTAAGTGTAAAATGGACATGTGTACTCTTGTGTGGAATATTTATAAAATTAAGAATGATGTTTCTTTTCAAATATTCATAAATGTGTGAGTACATCATAAGGTACATTGTAATGTCACTAGGCTTCAGATTGGCCTTGTTACACAGGCAATCGCCCTGACACTTGAGTAGTGGGCAGGATGAGACTAATTTATATTGGCACTAGGTGTGCAATATTGATTACTCATACCAGGTGTGTATGAATGGAAGGATATAGTCGCCTTAGTGAGCCTAAGATGAGACTCAAGGGAGTCGAATATGAAATGAGTTTTCATATTGAAGCCTTATAGCCAAATCTTGAGTATTGTAATTGACATTGTGTATGTTAATCTAGTAACTCGGGTTGTTTTTTTTAAGTAAAAGCCAGACTTATGATTCGCATGACATAGATGAGTGACATGCCCAACTTGGTTGGGTCTATGCCATGACACACCCTCATACTGTGTGTGCTAAATGTCGACCTATTTGATGGGTGACAAGTGAAATCCCTAACCTTGTCACCGTGTGACCCTCGTTGGCAATACTCTTGGACTTAGAGTTATAATATGAAGTGTAAGCATGATGTTGCTACCTTAATGTGTTATCCAAGGGTCAAGATGTATACAGTCCAACGGAGCACATTAGGAAAGCAGTTATGCTAAGATGGACTATTTTAATTGTCTAAGGAAGAACCATTTCCCATCATCATATCAAGCCCGGACGGTTATATTTAGTATATAATCATTTGATATATTAGGCATAAAGGGGTAGTGTATGCCATTGGTGATGCTTTTGAATGATTCAGGGTATTGGTTTTCTTGGAGGTGTTATGTCAGTTAGATGGTGACTTGATGTAACACTAATGTGTTCAGTTTTGGTTGCACGCTTCATTCTCAATATGAAACGTGAGGGAATATGTTGGTAGAGAGATATGAGATTTGAGGTCTGTGTGACCGAGGGGGAGCTGTTGACCGGTAACGATCACAGACACTAAATGCCCATAATCACCCTAATTGATTTGACAGTTAGGAGGGGATTAATTGTGTATTAATCAGCCCTTTTTTAAAGCCTGTTTTCAGTTTCAGGTTCAACCACTATGAAAGTAAGGTGTGTGTATGTGGAAGTGACACAGAAAAACACTGTAAGTAAGAGCTATTCCTTAATTCTCTTTGTCCTTCCCTCTCACCGCCTAACCATCCCCAGAGGCTCGGGTTTTGGAGCGTGGCATTCTGGTGACTCTAGTAGCCACCGTTTTGTGGGTAGCAGTCAAGCAGTTGTAAAATCCGGGGCCGAACTTCTGCATTACCAGGTAATCCTAAATAACCAACAGAGCTATCTCACTAGGGCAAACTCCAACCCACTCGTACTTGGACATTGCTAGACTCAATTTGGCTAATGAATGGGCAGCTGAATTTTCATCCCAATTGACATGAGACCAAGAACACTCCACAAACAAACTACTTAGAAAGAGCAAGTTCTCTAAATTCAAAATCAAAATCACACAAAAATGACACAACGAATTGGAGCCTGGGAATCGAATGCAAAGAATCAGACTCGAGAACAATGTTCTCATAACCAAAATGAGGTGCTTTACCCTTAACGACGCTGACCAACTACTGCGCTCTCACTGCCTTCGAGGCTACCACAAGGACCTCTCCATATTGATCACGAATGAATGCTCCAAGCCTGATCCAGCCGTCGCTGCCAACTGAAGCATCAGTGTTACCTTTGACCCGATGTCGAGGACGATGTGGAGGGGTCCAAACTACTTGCGTAACTTCTCCCTTCTTGGAGCCATTCACCATAACCCAAGGAGGAATTGAGCAACTCCACCATTCTTATGCACCTCCCCTTCAGCAGTCTTGCAAGGGCCTCGATGTTCTGGAACATGATTTCATTTCTTACTGTCCGAATGATCCAGACAAGGAACGACAACAATGCCTTCTGCCTCAGAAGCATAAACACCAATACATGACATGGATACGACACGATACTAACATGCGGACACTTGATTTTTCAGAAAAGTATGACACGACACGTACAGTGGACACGTAGTGCTTAGAAAATATTTATTCTATTACTTCTGTGTTTGTAATTTGTTTTATGTCTTGATCCTTTAGAAAGTGATGTTTGGATGAGAATAATAGTAAATTGTTCATAGTATATGCATTCTACAACTATCAAAAACATAACTCAATTTCTTCATGCCATCTATATGTTTTACATGCGTCAAAGAGTGTCTGAAGAGTGTCGGTGTCCGACACGTGTCGGTGTCCGACACGTGTCAGACACGGATACGTGAAGTGGTGGAGAGTGTTCGTGCTTCTTAGCCCTCTACAGTTCATCCCTTCGAAGCTCTTCCTACCAACCCTTCAGTGACATATCTGACATCAACTCCACCCTCACACACTCTAGGGCTTTGGGCAAGAAATATGCCCAAATCTCCTTTACTTTGCTACATGTGATCAGCGCATGCATGGGATCATCAACAACTGAGCTATATGACATAAACTACTATCCGCTATATGACCATGGAAGAGAAGACTCCTAGTGAAGCACTTTGTCTATTATTCATACAACTATCTAAGGGATGTAAAATGTTTGATTTTCATTAAACACAATATTTAAGTTGTGTAATATTTAATTTTCTTAATTTGTTACAGTATGCCAATATCACTGATTCTATTTTGGACGAGGATAAATATCTTAAAATAAGACTATTATTATGTTATTTGTAATGAGGCCTTGACATATACCATCCCTAAGCTATGTTGAAATTATTTCAAAATCCCTCACATTTGAAAAATCATTTTAACCACCCTTGACAGGTAAGTATATCCCATTTAAGCACTGTTGAGGTTGATTTGCAATAATTTGAACCTACCATTTCCAGTGACGAATGTGAAAAATAAGGATGGAGATGAAGGGGATGCAGATAGCAATTATGAAGCAACCAGATTGTTTTACGTGAGATGATAACAAATGGAGCAGTTCCAACAATGATTCGTTGTGCAGTTTTTGCTCTCCTTTTTGACCTACTATCAGAAATAATGAGTTTTTTTTAAGAGTTATAAGTGAAAAGTTTATGATTGCCAAGAAATAGTTGCATTTGTCAAAACCTTGTAATTCATTAATGTTGAAGACATTGTGGATGAGATTTACTTCCAAGGCACCAATTACGATCGCGTTAGCTAGTGAGCTCTTTGATATTGAGTGTAAGGGCTAAACAATGAAAAACTCTAATGAGAGAACAACCCCTCCTGAGAGAGAGAGAGGGAGAAAGAGAGAGGACAAAAAATTCTTAGATACAAACGTATGTATCTAGCATGTTACACATCATAGAATCGTGTAGAGAATGCGCGCTCGATATGTTGCAGTGTATCTTTTTTTTTTCTGCAGTAGTGTATCTTTTGTGCTCTACAGTATACCTTTTTTTCCTTCCTGCAATTTTTCCTTTGTTTCCTATAGTATATCTTTTCTTATTTGTAGTGTACCTTTTCTTTTCTGCAGTGTACCTTTTGTTATATGCAATGTATCTTTTTCTAGTCGATTGGACAGAGACAATTAAGAAAATGCTTGCTGGATTAGCGGAAATGAAATGGGAGCTTAACCCAATTATACAATGTCTCTTATACAAGTGTACCTGAACATAGTACATAAGTATGTACCTTAGAATCACTAAGGCTCCATTTGGACCTTTGAAAATTTGGTGGAAAGAATTTTTTTTTGGAAAATTTACCTTTTTTTGTGCTTGGTTTAGAGAGAATCACAAAGAAAAAAATATGGAGGAAAGTTAGTGGAAAAATTGTTAGAAACAAGTGATAAAATTTTTCTCACAAAATTGTAAGGAAAATTTGAGGAAAGTTGCTAACCTCCTCCAATCTCATATTGCTTAGATGACATTAACATGATTCAACTAGTCCATCAACATTCAAATTTATCATCCAAATTTTTGTATTTTTTCCTCAATCCAAACAAGAGAAAAAAAACTCATTTTCTTCACATTTTTTTCCTTCATCTTTTCTATCCACCAAATTTTCTAAGATTAAACGGAGCCTAAGAGAGGGCAATGGTTCTCTAGGCTTCTCGAATCCTTCTAGACTCAACACCGCTCCCTTTTCAGTTTTGCCTTGTCCTTGTTTGTTCACAGCCTGTAACCAAATTTGAATCCTAAAAGTGAAGATGCCCCTGGATCCATCCTAGCCTTCCTTCCAATCTCATCTGTCAACTTGAGTTTCTTCATCCTCTGTCGATGTTCCTACTGGTACTGATTGCTTTGTCCATTACAGCCATCCTACCAATTTCTTCTGAATTTTGTATCTGAATAATTTTGACGATTGCTCTTCCCTCTCCGCTGTTGTATCTAGATCTACTCTGTTTCAATTTTTGAATATCTGCATTCACAGATCTTATGTGCTCAGCAACGATATTGCCTTTGAGGTGAACAAGAGTTCTTCCCCTCTTGAAAAATAATCCAAGTATCTCGATGAATATACAGGATTATTTCTTTTTCTAAAATCAATAACGGACTATTCTTAGAAAAATTATTCTCTCGTCAGTATTTAATATGAAATTCCTTCTTAACCTGATCTGTACAATGTTTGTGACTGTAGAATATGGTTAGGCACTCACTCATTTTGGTTCCAATTGGATTTATTTTCATCAATAACTAATTTTTATTTTTGACCCAAGCATGTTTGGGAGGGGTGTTGACTTTTTAGTACCCTGAGGTTGATGATATTAATTTTCTAACCTTCACATTTTCACGTTAATTTTTAAATATCCGAACGTTTTGAAATTGAATTTAAAAATGGCAATTCTAGTGACTCGCCTTATTGGAGCAAGTGAATGACAGAAATGCCTTTAATTTGACTTCATTTCAACATGATTTTTGCTAGCTTTTGCCACCAACCCAAATCAGAAACTTTTAAGATTTTAAACTAAGAGGGGGGGAGAGGGGGGGCCCGACCTTTCATCTTCTTCCCAACAACATTGAAACCTTTATCCCACCATGGCTGCTTGATTGGAAGTCCGACAATGACGATTGAAACGCCAATTCACACCCAAATGAAGATAAGAAACAACTGAAGATGGAAAACTGAAGATTGTTGCTGTTGAAGTCAAAAATTGTTGGTGAAATTTTTGAAAAGGTATGCTCCCTGTTAACCCTTGTAGATGTTGTTGTAGATTAGGATGAGAATTATGGCTTGTCTTAGTGATTGGTGTAACACTAACTAGTAAACTTATTGTTGATGCCAAACTTTAGCGTTTTTTGTGGTATTGGTTGTGAAAGAATGACACTATGCACAGTCGCTCGAGAAACAGAGGGTCATGAAAGTTGTATTGTTGACCCTTGAAAATGCTTCATCATTTGAGGAAGATTTATGGTATTTGTTTGGGACATCAAATTTGAAATAGAAGATGTCAAAAATTAAAACTAGGGCTCGAATCTGATTGTAAAGGTTTAGGAATTTTGTGTGTGTTTAATTGCGACACTAGTACAATATGACAGAAGGAATTCTGTTTTTCAATGTTATAGACGAACCAAGACAGGGTTGAAGATGCTTCATGTCATTTACAAAGTGGAGACCTTGGAAATGGGATACATTGACCCTAATCAAATGCTAGGGCTTGAGTTATTTAGCATTACAGAGTGGTTTCTGAGATCATACAAGAAAATTGAACTCCCAAGATATTTTTTATTTTATTACACAAAACCAAGTACAAAGAAGTTAGTTTAGTCAATTGATGATGACAGTTCTCTATTGGAATTTCTGGAATTATGGGAGGATGAAGATGTAGTTAAGTTAGAAATGAAGAGATTGTAAAACTTGATAAAGTTTGTGGGTTAGCTAATACAATAGAGGAGAAAAAAAAAGCAAGCTGATCAGATGGAACTAACCCAAAGTAATCCTCAAATGAGTGAAGAAGATTTGGATGGTGATGATGATGTAATAGAAGTCTTTGCCAATGAGAATGCTAAAGATGTGATAAATTTGGAGGGGGGAGAAGAGGTTGTGACAATACAAGACATTGATGGGTTCATACTTAGTCAACCACAATGTAGTCAACTCTATTATATATAGAGGGAACAACCACATTGCAAACAGAGGATTCTAAAGCTAGACATTCCTATAGCCCACCCCTCCTTACACTAGTTTCGGGTGCTCCAAGAGACTCCACTCCTCCAAAGTTTTTAGAGTTTGACTTGAATGTGTACTTTTCAAATTTAAATGACCCTACCCCTCCATCTTACGTTGTTGACCCCACCCCTGTTACAGTTATACTTCCTGACCCACCCTTGCATCTTTATTGATTTCACACCTCACCTTTGCATCTTCCTTAATAAACTTTAAACTCAGCCCCACATCAGTCACTCCTTTTGAATCCGCTCTTGCATTAGCATGGATACTTAACTATAACCCCACCTCATCAATAATTCCTTAGTCAATCCCTACATTAGCAATGAGCTCTGATCTCCCCCCCCCCCCCCACATCACCAACTTATTCTAACCCCACTGCCACATCAACAACTCATTTAGACCCTACCCCGACATCCCCTACTCATTCTGACCCAGCCCCACATCAGGATCTCCTTTTAACCCTAGACCCACCTCAACAATAATCCCTAAGACCCACCTCAACAATAATCCCTAACTCCACACTTGCATTTTCTAACCCTACTCCTAGTCCTTCTGTCTCTATTATGAATTTAGACGTCCCTGCAATGGCTGCTAAATTGAGGAAGAGAAAGCAAGTTGTTGTTGGGATGATGGATGAAGTGATTGGTGTAGCACTAACTTTGATAAATATGTTGGTGAAGATGACCCTTATGATTCTGAAACCTCACTAGAAGAGGAAGACATTGTAGGTGAAATTGGAGATTATTACTACACTGATACTAATAATGATGTAGGGACAGTAGATCCTAATGACAAGATGTATCAGGGGTAACTATGGATGCCCAAGCCTGATGGGAATATTAAAATTAGGAGATAGGATATGTTCACTAACAAGAGTTAGTGTATGAAAATGGTTATGGATTGTTGTGCTCAAGAGGGGTTTAATCTGACCATACTAAAAAATGCTGGGAATAGGTACACAATTAGGTGTGCACAATCAAGTGTCCATGGAGACTACATGTATTAAGGTTGTCTGATGGGAGAACTTTCTAGGTTAAGACCTTGATAGAGAACCATCTCGCGAACTATCCCGAGCTACTAAACAGTCTTGTGGCAAATGCACCTTGGGTTGCTCAAAAGTTGATTGATGAGTTTAGGCCAAGAGGTGCCATGGATGCTGAGGACATTGCAGACATAGTATTAAAGAATTATTTAGTGCAATTAAAGAAACATGTTGCCAGGAGAGCAAGAATGTTTGTTCAAAATTGAAGGGAGGCACAACCTTTCATATCTAAAGATAGCTTACTATATTGAGATGGTCGAGAAAAGCAATCCTAGGAGTAATGGTTACATTAGCTAGGATAGTCCTCAACTGCTAATGAGCAAACTGAAAATGGCGATAGTGTGTTTCCCAAAACAAGGTTCAAAAGATGCTTCATTAGTTCGAAAGGGGCAATAGATAGATTCTTGAAGGGATGCAAGCCTGTCGTTAGGGTAGATGAGACTCATTTGAAGGGGCCATACAAGGGTGTACCTTTGACAGCAATGGGGTTGGATGCAGAGAATCACTGTTGTGCTTTATCATGGGCTATTGTTGAATTTGAGAGCAATGATAATTGGGGTATTTTTTTACTGCTTTGTTGCAAATTCTTGGAGCAGAATACCATGGCAAGTGGGCAGTGTTATCAAACAAATGCAAGGTAATAACACTCTTAACTTTTTTTTGTTGCATTTCTTATAGTTGTACTACTTTGATTCATTAATTTTTTATTACCTTTTTTTTTACGGAGGAGTTATACATGCTTTATAGGAGTCTTTTTCTGACTATCCAAGGAAAGTGTGTGTGTTGTCCATCTTGAGAGAAACCTAAAGAGGAAATTTCCAGGCCCTGAACTAAAGATTCTCCTTTGGAAAGCTATAAATGCCTACAACATATGGGATAATGAGGAGGCATGTCATCAGCTTTAGCACGCCAGCTAGTAGCATATGCCTGGTTGATGAAGGAACCTACAGGGCATTGGGCTAGGTACTTGTTTGATAAATCAACAGCCTCTCCAAATAATTCTTCAAAATTTATAGAGAGTTTCAATAAGGTTATCAAGAAACTAATGGAGAAACCCATTCTTAATTTACTTGGAGGCATTAAGAAGCAAGTCATGACATGGATTGCTAAAAAGAAAGGTGAAGTATAAAGTTGGGAAGGGAAAGTTGTGCCAAGAGTGAAACAAAAGCTGAAAAATGTAAGACAGGAAGCTCGGACTTGTGAAGCTATACCTAATGGACACATGTGATTTGATGTGCAAGACCATCAAGGAGTAAATTATACGCTGGACTTAAATTTGAAGAAGTGTGTTTGTGGGTCCTAGGAGATAAGGGCACTTTCCTTGTAATCATGTTGCAAGATGTCTCTTGGGGTTTAATTACAAATTGAAGGATTGGTGCAACCCATACTACTTTGTGGAGATGTATATAGCAACACACAATTGGGTTATTTACCCAATTGAAGATGAAAGATTTTGGCCTACCTTCAAGTGCCTTTGCTTGACCCCCCTTTTGTGGTAAAAAAAACCAGGACCAATTGCAAAGAGCAAGGTAAGGGGTCCTGAAGAGGGAAGAAAGAAGCCTACTTGGAGCTAGACAGTAAGGTGCATCACTTGCAATGGCCTCCACCACAATTCAGCCACTTGCACAGGACAAGGAAACAAACCTTCAACCAAGATCAACTCCCTCTGATGGCTCAGGGAAGAAACACAGGGTGAGGCCAAGAAAACATCCTCTAGTGGCCACAATATCCATCCCATCTTCAACTCAACCATCTTCAACTCAACCATCTTCATCTCACTCTTTGCTTGGGAACTAAATGTTCCCCACTCTCTTTTTGTCTATCTTTCTACAAATAATATGACAACTTGCGTGCCTTTTTTGGTAGGATGAATTTTCTGGCTTCTGTGCATAATGCCCCTTTAAATTACTCATATAGCTTAATAATTTTTGGATCTTGCTGGATTTGCATTTTGAGATTTATATGTAAATTTTGGGATGTACATAGATTATCAATGACAATGTTCAAAAGCTATTAAAAGCAATCAATATATACAAAGCATTTCATTTTCTCCAGCAGCATAATTTTATTTCTTCTATTGCAAAAGCACATTCATTACATAATCATACATACAAGGCAAAACCATACGCAATCCCCACTGACACCCCTTGGGGAAAACCATAAGCAAACTAAGTTACACATGCTAAAACTAAATGCTAAAACATTGCACACATAAAGCTAAAAACTAAATCTACAACACAATCCTTCACTTCAACATCATTATCCATAGGAAGCTGCAAATGACAATGTTTAAAGCAATCACTATCTTCAAAGCTTCTTATATCCTTACTTGCTCAACTGTGTTTGCCATCTTTAGCTCCTTGATTTCAATTTGAAATGTAATGCACTATTTCTCCTCTCTAACAGCCTCTTTATTACCTTGCAATTTTGTGTCTCTCCCATGGCCTCCTACTTCTTTCTCTTTTGGGAGACTTTTCCTTGCACTAGCCCACATCAGAAACTCCCCACAGTTGCCACATTCCTAATTAGGGTTGCTCATTGGTCTAGGATCGGAGCAGACTGGACCAGCCTAGACCGAAGATCGATTTGGAGTAATTTCGCAGATCGAAGACCGGACCGATCTAAAGCCAGGCCGGACCAAGACTGGACCGGCCAAACCCGAATAGGACCAGCTTTGGACCGGGTGAAAATGGGTTGTTGCAATTTATTTATTTATTTTGGTTTGTGTTGTTGAGTTGTAATCTATACGTAAGAGCATTAAAATTAGTACATTGAGAATTTATACTTAACTACTTGAGTACTCACAGTAAATTTTTTTTAGCGAATGTGTACATTGTTTAAATATTTAAAAAGATTGTCCTAGTATCTTAGTCCATTTTATACCAACTGAAGCACCCCCTGAAAATGTCAAACTTGTGAGCAATGTCTTAACAAAGTCGTGAATTATGAGTGTAAGTTAGTTTAACGAATACAGTTTTATAAAATGTTACCAGAGATCTGGGTTTAAATCTGATTACATTCACCTTTGCACTCTATTTACACCCAAAATTAAAAAAATGACTCAAACACGTAGCATATCATATTTCTCCTAAACATTAAAAGAACTTTTATTTTATTTTTTTTGTAAGTTACAATTCTTTCTCTAAACAGATGAAAAATACATGTTTTTCAGCCGATGGATCTTCCACAACAAGAGAAGGGGGGGTTCTAAATCTTTAGCTCTATTATTATAATATGTGGTACAGTCAATTCAAATGTAATACTTGATAAAGGAAAATTGTAAAGGTTTCCACACAATTATAGTACTTTTTTATGAAAATTTAGATTAATTCACTTTTTAAAGTCAAGATTCAAGCTTAAATATGTGCATTTGTTTGTATTGGAAAAAAGAATTATAGATAAAGAATTTTATACAATACATATAGAATTGAGCAAACAAAGGTTTATTAGTGTATAATAAGAATGAGAAGATATGATAAAAGTAACATAGAAGAGCTGACCATGATTACATATATTTCAATGTATGGTTTCTATTATATTATAGGTTTTATTATATTGTTTGGTTTGGCTTCCAAATCCTCGTCATAATAATTATATACATGGCAAGAAAAATATGATTTGCCCCTCACTAGGGATGGCAAAAAGTTGGGGAATACCCGTCCCCGCCAAGGCCCCGCCCCGAAGTGGGGAAAAATCCCCGTTCCCAAAGGGTATGGGGACGGGGACGGGGAGGAAAATTAATCCCCGCTCGGGGATGGGGACATAGTTCAACCCGTCCCCGTCCCCATTTCCCTGTCGGGGATTTTGCCTTGTTCCCATCCCCGTCCCCAATTCCCCGATTGGTGAAAAATCCCTGCCTCCGTCCACAATTTTAATTAAAATTAGAAAAATAACTTTATTTTCAAAATTTTTAAATGAAACAACTAAGGTTATATATATAATTTTCTTTGTAAAAATCCTAGGTATATACTGGATTTGGTACTCATGGCTGTGAAGAGTTTGGAAGGTAAGGAAAAAACAGCGGGTAAAAATCCCCGGTGGGGCCCCGATGGGGATTAAATCCCCGCTGGGCATGGGGACGGGGGGGAATGTTTTCCCCGCAGCAGGGAACGGGGCGGGGACGGGGGGCGGGGATTCCAGCGGGGACGAGGACGGGGAATATACTCCCCGTCCCCAACCCGCCCCGTTGCCAACCCTACCCCTCACTAATGAGATAGGCTAGTGAGGGTCGTGCTTGTTCGAGTATGCCTATTTGATGGACAATGGCTACTCGGTTAGGGGCCTTAGGGCAGGGAGACTGAGAAATCAGAGAAGAGAAGCAGAAACAAGCACGTTGCTTGCTTTGCTTGAGAAGGAAGACATGCGCTAAGATACACACACATTTTTAGAAAAAAGCCCATGCCCAATGACCGATCTTCAGTCTACCAGTTCAGATCGAGACCGGACCGAAGACTGATTTAGATCAAATGCAGGATCGTGGACCAGACCGAATATACGTGGTCCAATCCGGTCTGGCCCTGTCCAAGCCGGTCTTCAGGTCGGTCCCGGTTTGGACCTAACAATGAACAATCGCATTCATAGTAACGGCGACCCAGGTTCCTTGATAATCTCAAAATTGCATACGTCAATGCAGGCTCAACATAGCATCTAGGGCATGTGTTTCCACTCCAATAACTCTCAGACCCTTCTATTGTTCCTTCACTACGGGCCTGTTTCTTTCGTGGGTAAATTGGGTGGGTCAAAAGGGTGAAGTGGGTTGAAGTTGGTTGAGGTGGGTTGAGAAAGGTTGAAGTTGGTATTTTTTTTTTAGGTGGGTTGAAATAGGTTGAAGTACGTTGAAGTAGGTTGATGTTGGTTGAAATTGGTTGAAGTTGGTATATTTTTTATGTGGCGGGTTGAAATGAGTTAAAATAATGAGAATGTAATTAATGTGTGATAATTTGTGAAATTTTCCAAATTTTGTGAAATTTTTGTTTCTTATTTTTTATTTTTTATTTTTTGATTTTTAATTTTTAATTTTTAGTTTTTAATTTTTCATTTTACATTTTTCATTTTTTTTTCTTTTTTATTTTTTAAATTTTTTTAAATTTTTAAAATTTTCTAAATTTTTTATTTTTTTATTTTTTATTTTTTATTTTTTTACTTTTATTTTTATTTTTTATTTATTTTTTATTTTTTATTTTTATTTTCTATTTTTTTTTATTTTGTATTTTTTTTCATTTTTCATTTTTCATTTTTTTATTTTTTATTTCTTTTTTTTATTTTTTATTTTTTATTTTTATTTTTTATTTTTTATTTTTATTTTTTATTTTTTATTTTTTATTTTTTATTTTTTATTTTTATTTTATTTTTATTTTTTATTTTTTATTTTCTATTTTTTATTTTTTTATTTTGTTATTTTTTTTGTTTTTCGTTTTTTATTTTTTATTTTCTATTTTTTCTTTTTTATTTTTGTTTTTATTTCTTATTTTGAATTTTGAATTTTTTTTGTTTCTTCTTCCTTCTTTCTTATTTCTTATTTCTTATTTTTTTATTTCTTAATCTTTAATTTTTTTATTTTCTTTTTTAATTTTTAATTTTTAATTTTAATTTCTTATTTTTAATTTTAATTTTTTATTTTTAATTTGGAATTTTGAATTTTATTTTTTTTATTTCTTATTTCTTATTTCTTATTTCTTATTTTATTTTTCTATTTATTTTTTATTTCTCATTTTTAATTTTCAATTTGTAATTTGTAATTTTTTAAATTTCTTAGTTATAATTTTTGATTTTATATTTTTTATGTCATATTTTTTTTTTTATTTTTTAATTTTTATTTTTTTATGTTTTACGGTTTATGTTTTATTTTTTTCGTTTTATTTTTTTTTACTTTTTCATTTTTATTTATTTTTTGTTTTCTATTTTTTTATTTTTTATATTTATATTTTTTTATTTTTTTATTTTTTTATTTTTTAAATTTCGTATTTTTAGTTTTTCATTTTTGAAATTTATTTTTTATTTGTTATTTTTTAAGTTTAGTTTTTGTTTTTTTTAATTTTTAATTTTTATTTTTTTAATTTTTTTTTTACTTTGTACTGTTTATTTTGTTAGTTTTTTAGTTCCTTATTTTTTATTTTTTATTTTTCTATAATTTTATGTTTTTTATGTTTTTGTGTTTTTATTTTTCTATTTCTTATTTCTTATTGTTTATTTTTTTATTTCTTATTGTTTATTTTTTATTTTTTATTTTTTATTTTTCATGTTTTTATATTATTTTTTATTTTTTATGTTTTTATATTTTATTTTTTATTTTGCATTTTTTATTTTTTTATATTTTATGTTTTTATTTTTTATATATAATAAGAAAAAAATAATAAATTAAAAAAAATTAAAAATTAAAAATACGAAATTAAAAATAAAAAAATATAACCATAAAAAATTAAAAATTAAAAATTAAAAATAAATGAAAATGTAAAATTAAAAAAATAAAATAAAACTAAAAAATAAAACATAAACCATAAAACATAAAAAATACAAATTAAAAAATTAAAATTAAAAAAATAAGAAAGAAGAAAGAAAATAATAAAATTAAAAATAAAAAATAAAAAAAATAAAATATTAAGGATTAAAAACTTAAAAAATAAGAAATAAAAAATAAGAAAGAAGAAAGAAGAAATTAAAAAAATAAAAAATAACAAATAACCAATAAAAAATAAATATAAAAAATAAAAAGTAAAAAATAAAAAATAGAAATAGAAAATAGAGAATAAAAAGTAAAAAATAAAAATAAAAAATAAAAAATAAAAAAATAAAGAATAAAAAAATAAAAATAATAAATAATAAATAAATAAAAAATAAAAAATAAAAAGTAAAACATAAAAAAATAGAAAATAAAAATAAAAATTAAAAATAAAAAATTAAAAATTAAAAATAAAAAATAAATAAATAAATAAAAAATAAATAAATAAATAAATAAATAATAAAAATAAAAAAAATAAAAAGTAAAAAAAAAGTAAAACCAAAAAAAATGAAAAATGAAAAATTAAAAATTAAAAATTAAAAACTAAAAATTAAAAATCAAAAATCAAAAAAATAAAAAATAAAAAATAGGAAATAAAAATTTCACAAAATTTGGATAACTTCATAAATTATCACACATTAATTACGTTCTTATTATTTTAACCCATTTCAACCCACCACATAAAAAATATACCAACTTCAACCAATTTCAACCAACATCAACACACTTCAACCTACTTCAACCTATTTCAACTCACTTTCAAAAAAAAAAATACCAACTTCAACCTACCTTAACCCACTTCAACCTACTTCACGCTTTTACCCACCTAATTTACCCACGAAAACAACAGGCCCTAAATCTCACATGATACTTTACAAATTATTAAAATTATGAACGGGGTGGGTTGAAGTTGGTTGAAGTAGGTTGAGATAGGTTGAAGTGGGTTGATGTTGGTATTTTTTTTTTCAAGTGGGTTGAAGTAGGTTGAAGTAGGTTGAAGTGGGTAAAAATGGATTGACCCACGAAAAGAACAGGCCCTACATAGTAGCCATTAAAAGGCATTCATTAGCTTCCACAACAGCAATAGATTTTTGAAATTAGGGCAGTTAAACATTTGTAACATAACATTATTTAACACAAAACTCAAATTATACTCACCTTCTGCCTTCAAGTTCTTCAACGCACAGTTTGGAGAGTACAACACTGACTCGACTGTCTAGGGAGGGAGGTGGGGTGGGGTGGACTTGGGTTGGGTTGAGGATTTTTAGATTTTCATTTAGGTATTTAAATCAATTACGTTCACCCTAGCCAACACATACAAATTAGAAGAAGGGTAACATAGGCATTCTACAAAATACTTCAACCATAAAACAGCTAACACGTCACCTCATCACTGGAGTTTAAAATTTTTGGTACTTATCATTCACTATTGACAATGGTTAGGATATTTAAAAAATTAACGTGAAAAGGCGCACATCAGAAAAATTAATGTCATCAACCTCGGGGTACTAAAAATCAACAACCCTATTTGGAATGTAGTTGGGATTTTGGACAGTTTGGGAGTTTGAGAGTTTGGGAGTTTGTCTCTATTGATACTTTTGAGATGTTTGTTTTGTACTACTTTTAGCTAGATATTCCTCTCTTGTTTGTTGAATTGGGTGGCTTTTGGTTCTATTCCTTTCAGCAGGTCATGAAAGTAGTGGGCCTTGTATACTTTTGCCTTTGGGGGATTTTTGGATCTCACCCACTTTTTATTTTGGGCAGCTTTCTATTCTCAAAATTGGTGTGTGCAAATTTGACTTTTGCCATGAATATATAAATTCTATATCTTTTTCATTTGTTTTGTCCAAAATTGTTTTTGCTTTGTGTGTATCTTTCTCAGTATTTAGTGCTTCTTTGTTAGTCATCAACTTTGCTACTTTTTGAAACTATATGGAAATGATATTAATTTCAAGAGATTATGTCCAGCTTCTAAGGGTTTAATTTTTGTGTATATGAGACTTTTGAGTACCGTGCTCTTAACTCTAGTCCTTTTTCTTTGTGTTAGGTATGGATAATGATGTTGATCTCTTCTTTCCCTAGACACAAAGGAATGGTTATATAGAGGATCTTTTTTTGTTAAACCACAAGGTGTTGGGAATTGACCGTATTAGTCAGTTACGAATTTCTACAAACTGTCTTGAAGCCTCTTTGGGTCAATGAAACTAGTATTTTTTACGTATACTTACATAGTATTTCTTTTGTGCCCTTTTGCTTCCCTCATCTATTCCATGTTGTTGTGACCATTATATTCAACTTTTCATTTATGCCTTCTAAGGTATTGGGTTTATTTAACTATACCCAACTTGTTCCAGATTATTATCAACATTAACACGCTATTTCTGCTTAATTCTAAGTACTGTAACATAGAAATATAGTCCTTAGATTATAACACCACTCAAGTTTCATTTTTTGTCAAAATTAGCATCCAACTTTTTTCTTGTTCAAGCTTACCACTTACCTTTTGTTCCTTATTTACAATTACCACCTCAGCCCCCCAATGACCTGCTGCAGCTAGTTCACTTTATTTTTTCTTTTTTTTGTTCCTCAATCTTCTCCATGTGCATATAGAGGAAGAGAGAATGGAGTTTGAGACTGTGAGAAAGTATTTGCATAAGGAAGATAAAGAAGATAAACCCACAATGATTTTACCTATTAATTTTTAAAATATGAAGAAATTTGGAAAAAAAATTTGAAATTATGCTATAATTTTTGTGAATACAAATTTAACTTTGATTTTTAATTAATCCTTGTTCCCCATGGTTGTGGCCTTTCTCATCCAATCAGCATTTAATTTCCATCCTTATTTTCCTCATAGAGGATTTTGGTTTTCCGTCAAGAGTACACATCAACTTCTTCCTTGAAAAACGTCTCCTCATCTTTTGCTTCCCTTCTTGCTTATCTCTTGAAATGGTGACCCCCTGTTTCTGAGGTCTAAAGGAAGAAGAATGTGTTTTGCTTTATCTAAGAATATGGGGCAATTAAATCATCCCAAATTTTCACAAAACAGCCAAGATTAATAGTCTCTCTCCCACACAGATGTGGGATGTCAACCTGAAGCATCCGGTCATTAGGAGCTAGAGTGGCAATTGTGAATAAGGAACAAGCGGTTAATGGTACACTTAAATAGGAAAAAACTTGGGTGGCAGTTTTTTGACACAAAATAAAACTTGGGTGGTACTATAACGTAGGAAGTCGATAGAAATACTCTTCCTGTGTGTCAATGGAATGTATGCTATTTTTTAGTTTGCCCTTGTCATTTTGTTAAGTGATGGTATTATTACAAGATTGTACATTGAGTTTGTACATGGTGAGAAGTCATAAGGTTTATACCATATGGTCCAAAACCAATCTACTGAATGATCCAACTAGATCACTTGAATATTTATCTTTTGGATGTTGTTTGGTTTCACTATGAAATTTTCTTGTCGGGTTCATGCCTATTTATCTCATTTTTAATGGTTTATCTTGCCGACGTTTTCCTATTATCTATAGGGATAGTCACTTTATTCTGATGCTGCTACATCTTCAGTTCCATTTGACTTACTTGTTAACAACGAGTTATTAGTTGTTAAGAAATTTGTATAGGCTACTACCATTAAACTTCTTATTAGCCATTTGTCTTTTTAATCTAAATTGCCACTGGTTTAGTTTGAGTTTTAAATCTAGGAGGAATATGGAAAATCCTAACTGGCTTTTCTCACGGTGCAGCCTTCCAAGGCCTAAGAACGACCATTTTGGGTCATGGAATTTGGTTTATAGAATATCTACATTAAGCATGTTGACAAACCTTGTCCTGGTTGTTCATGCCTTGAAATCTTTGGACCCTCTATAGGGGTTGTCATATGTATCTTACCCATTGGAAGCTTTTGATTATAGTCTGAAAATTATGTTCCTTTGTGAGACTTACATGAATAATTATGTTGAAACTAATATTTACCTGCTGGTGGTTTCTTTGGACTCTATCAGGCTGAATGGGCTATGTGATTCTTAAGGAGCAGTAAAAGATTGGTTAATTACTTATTTACCCATAGTGGGACTGTGACGCTGGTACAAGCTTACAGAATTGGAATTCGCAGCAACAAGATTGAAATTGAGTCTATCTCTGGTTCAATCATCGTCTACCTAAGGCCTGCTAGTCGAAGCAGGGTTTGTCAGCAAACAGACTTCCTCCAACTTCACGCATCTAAGGTGAGCAAGCATGCCTTCATACCTTCAAAGAAAATCCAGGTTTTTGCATTGCCACACGTAAGATCATGTAAGACCATTCATGGTGCAACCAGACCACTTTTACGGTTATTTTGTCTATATCTGGTATTTATTATTCTTAGTTGTAATGATTTGTTTTGAAACTTTCTGCTCCATTTAATAAGGAATCTATTAAGGGCAAAGGTGGTTACTCTTTTTAGGAATTTCCTGCGGCCCAACCTTTCGAGGCATCAGAATGATCGATTATGGTCCCAGAACATTTGTTGTGGCTACCCTTTTTAGTTCCTACAATTTTTCCGTCACAACACTTTGGGTATGAAATGAACCCTTTGTGATTCGGGATTAGTACATTTTTCCAACCTTTTGATTCGGTATTCCCAAGGCTATAGTTCTGCCCGATCCATTGGATCAATTAACACACCTATTGAAACATTTCTTTTAATAGTAGTCTTATGGAAGTTGTTTGTTGGAATGTTCAAGGAATAAAGAAATATCAACTTTAGCTGGAAGTTGGATTTATCAAGTAAATCTTTTCATAGTAACATTTTTATCTAGGTCGCTTGGAATCGGCATCTCTACTGGCAGAGATATCTGTAGAGGTATGATTGCCTATATATAGGTATCTCAATGTCCCACGAAAGCGGAACCCACACTAGGAGGAGTAGGAGTTGTCGTACAATTGATTCGGATATTGTTTTTTTATTAAAAACAATGGTCAATCAACTGAACATGAAATTGATAATAAAAAAACATTAGGGTATCAATTCAATGACACCGTTCCTGATGTTAATCATATAAGAGGTATATGGGCTTTATGGAATTCTAACAATGTTGATGTTATTGTTACGGCTAAAGTAACTCGAGCAATTCCTTGCTATGTTTATGACAAGTCTAATGAAAAACACTGCGTCGGTTGTTTATACTATAGCGTATGAGCATGAAAAAGATGGGTTTTGGCAGCATCTTAAAAGTCTTAATGATATGATTAATTTTCCATAGTGTATCATAGGTGTGCTTAATGAAATGTTATACCAAGCAGAAAATTGGGGAGTCCATTGAATGTTGCTAAAACACGTAGACTGATTGATTTTCTTCTGTATAGTAAAGGGATTGGTGCCAATGTTCAAGGTAGAATTATCACGTGGGAAAATTTCTACGAGGACACCTTATTTATGAAAAGCTTGATGGAGTCAACTTTAGGGGATATTGTCTTCAATCATTCCCTAATTATTTAGTAACAAATGGGTCTTTTACATGTCACGATCACTTAATACTAAACAACTAGAGAATAACAATATGAGGCACTCCGTTGTATTGACTATAATGGAAATTGAAAAAAAGTCAAGCTTGATCTCAAAACTTGGAGTAAACGCACCTTTAAAATTTTTAAGTACAAATTAGAAAGAAATGCCGATAAGCTACTTCAAATTGAAGCTAAGCCTATACTTAATCCTAATAGTGCTCATCCCCATAACTATCACTAGATTACTAAACAACAAGAGAAAATGCATATCTTCAACTAGAAATACTGGGGTAAATGGCAAGAAAAGAGTAGTTGGTTAATGGTGACAGAAATTTCCGTTACTTCCATTAGGCAATACGAACAAGAAAAGCACAGAGCAAAATTATCAAAGTTAAGACAACTCTAGAGTGTGGATTGATGAAATCAATCAAATTCAGAACATGTTTGTACATGATTTCAATATACTAGGGTTATATCCTAACGATGTAAGGGTGTGAGTTAAATAATTTTTTAATATATTATTAAGAGAATAGATTTTTTTTAATAAAAAAACGATAAATTGATATATCATATTATTTTGTTGATGCAAAAGTAAAGTGAGTCTTTCTTAGTTTTTTTCCTACTAATAACATACTTTTTTTATTCTTAATTAATACCTAACTCACATTTTTTGTTGTATTTATAACATTAAATCATATATATTTTATGATTAAATTTCATTATTAAATAATAGGAAGGTATGTGAGAAGCTACCTTATTAAATAAAATTAATATTGTATTAAATTTACATTCATCCCCTTAGCCTCTTTCCACTACAAAAACGATGTTTTACTCCAACGGAAAAAGCGACGTGCTGGAAGTTCATCGGATAATGTCAAAAGATCCAACGGAAACACAGATGTAGCCCGACGAATTTTTGGACGGACTTTACGAGGGTAGCAGAGATCTGGCTTTTAATTTTGAGGGATGGGGTTTTGGCAGGGCATTTCAAAGCGAAGAGAGAGAAAGTAAGGTTCGAAGAGAGAGAGGGAGGAGAAGGAAGAGAGAGAAAGGTGGAGTGTTGAAGATTCCAGTGACCGGAAAATTGAACAGTAAGTTGTTTTTTTAGTTAATTTGTTGTTTAAAATTGAAATATTTAAGCTAATTGATATTTTTTATGCTGCTTGATTTTTCAAGTTTTGTCACCATCGCCGGTAGTCCACTTGATTTTTCGGGTGTTTAAAGGTTCGTAGAATTGTTGCTTTTTGAAATTGTATTAATTTGATATGTGATGTTAATTTTTGTGAATTTTAATCTTGAAGCATAATTCTCTAGTTTAATTAATTTATCTTTTCCGTAGAATATGAATGTGAATTACATTAGTTTTTTATTTAATTTGTAAGATATGTTTATTAGAATAAGAGGAGTAAAACATGTTAAGTATGTACATTTAAAATAATTATGTAATTATTATAAAATGTTAAATATGTTAAGCATGTATAATATGTTTTGTTAAAGTGAATAATTTAAGTTTGTTTATTTTTTGTTTGATTTGCGGTATATGCTAATTTTTTGTAAGTATGTGAAGTGTATGTTTTTTGAGGTATGTTTAATTTTTTTTTATGATTTGTTTGATATGTTAAGAATTTTTGTTATATTTTTATAATATTTAGGTATGTTAAGTATATATTAATTTAAGTTTGCTAAGTATGTTAATAGTATTTTGTTATTTTTGTTTGGGTTTGTTTATTTGGATGAAGTGTGAAATAAATAGTTTAATTCATGGTTGATGCTTAATTAGGTTTATTTGGATAAATAATATTGTTATGTTAAATTTATTTTTTTAGCATATATGCTTAATTACATTAATTGTTGTATTTCAGGCTTTGTGAAAATTTATTTAAGCAACCCGGGAATATACAATGAGAACTAAATATAAATATAAGTTTTTTTATTTGTGTCATTAGTGAATATAAAATTTATACTAAATAATGTAACTCTAATTTTTTTTATAGGGAAAAAGTATAGTGTAACTCTAATTTAATATCTAATGTATGTTGATTTGAATAATTAAAATAGTTGTGAGTACGTAAGCATGTATAATATATGTTTTGTTTTGGTAAATGGTTTAAGAATGTTAAGTATGTTTATTTTTTGTTTGATTTGTTGTGTATATTAATTTTTGGTAAGTATGTGAATAATATTCTTTTTTTTGAGATATGGTTAATTTTTGGTATGATTTGGTTTATTAGTTATGTATTTTTAGTTTATTTTTTGAATGATTAATCATTACAGTTACGATTTTAAATGTTTCGGATAGATTTTGGATGAGTTTTGAAATCATTTGAAACCGTGAAGAGAGAGAGAGAGAGAGAGAGAGGGAGCAAGGAAGAGAGAGAAAAAGGAGAGCATATTTGGATAATTTATTTAATCCACTTTGATTTGTGGGTATTTAAAGGTTAGTGAAATTGTTGTATTTTGAAATTATATATATTAATTTTGTATGTGTTCTTAACTTTCATAAAATTTAATTTTGAAGCATATTTAATTTGGATAGTTTATTTAATTTATTTTTTTCGTAAAATATGGATGTGAATTATGTTAATTTTTAATTTTATTTGTGAAGTGTATTTATTTGAATAAGTTGAGTAAAATATGATCAGTATGTACATTTATAGTAATTATATAATTATTATAAAATGTTAAAGTATATTAAACATGTATAATGTGTTTTGTTTTAGTGAATACTTTAAATTTCCTAAGTATGTTTGTTTTTTGTTTGCTTTGTGATATATGTTAATGTTTTGTAAGTATGTGAAGTGTATGTATTTTTGAGGTATGTATAATTTTTTGTATGATTTGTTTGATATGTTAAGAATTTATATTTTATTTTTGTAATATTGAGATATGTTAAGTATATATTAATTGAAGTTTGCTCATTATGTTAATTGTATTATATTTTATCATTTTTGTCTGGGTTTATTTATTTGGATGAAGTACGAAATACATAATTTTACTTGTGTTTGATGCTTAATTACATTTGGTTTTCACAAATAATATAGTGATGTGAAATTTTGGTGAATAGTTTAAGTATGTTAAGTATGTTTATTTTTTGTTTGATTTATTGTGTATATTAATTATTGGGAAGTATGTGAAGAATATTCTTGTTTGAGGTATGGTTAATTTTTGTTTGATTTGTTAAGTATTTTTATTTTATCTTTTGGGTAATAGTATTTTGTTTTTTTTTTTTTGTTTATTTGAATGAAGTGTGAAATAAATTATGTAATTTGTGTTTGATGCTTAATTAGGTGTGTTATGATATATTTAATACAACAACAACACCTCCCAGTGTGGGTCCTGCTATCGCGGGGTCTGGAGAGATCCAGCTGTAGGCAACCTTACCCCTACCGGTATTTCTACCTGTAAAGAGGCTGTTTCCAAGAGACCCGTAAAAACGGATTTTGAAAAAGTTTTAAAGAAGAAAGGCTTTGTAAAAACATTTAATGGAAATTTATGATATATTTAATAGTTTTATTAAATATATTTTTATGTAATACATATATATATGTTGAACTGGTTAAATAGATTTCTAAAAGATATTTATTGCAATCAATTGTAGTTTACATAACAATTAAGGAAATCATATTAGCGACATATGGATGGGACACTGCATCATCAATGGATGTATAGGAGAAGAAATCCTAATGGACATGGGCTTAGAGATGAGTAGTTGATGGGAGTTAATATGTTTGATGAATTTGCACAAAATCAGGAGGAGGATAGAATTAATGGAGTTTATAGATATTCATGTATGAAGTGCAAGAATATTTAATATTTTACACCAGACGTTGTAAAGTCTCATTTGTATAGAAAGGGTTTGTGAAGAATTATTGGTATTGGACAAGTCATGGGGAAAAAGATAATTCGGAAGCAGGGGGTGTAAGTAGTTCACATTCTATGAATTTTGATTACGATCACAACGATCATAATCATATGGAGAACATGCTTCATGCTGCCTTCCAAGCTAATGAAATGAACATGAGCAGCCATCATGACGTAAATCCTGAGGTATTTTACATTATGCTTGAATCTGCCTAAAGACCGTTGTATGAAGGGTATAACATAATTGAACTTGAAACATTTGTGAGGCTACTTATTATTAAATTGGGGCACAACATGTCTCAACGTTGTTTCAACGAAGTTGTTGGCTTGATGAAAGATATATGCCCTTCTAAAAGTGGCATTCCAAAAAATTATCATCAGCAACTCAGAAAAGTGAGAGATTGAGGCATGGATGTTCAGGAATTTGATTGTTGTCCGAATGGTTGCATGCTTTATTATAAACAGGATGAGGGTTTGTCCGCATGCAAATTTTGTGGACATGCAAGACAATTACCAAAGAACTCCAACCAACGAGGTCATAAAAATGTTTCATGTACTAAAATGCACTACCTACCTTTAATCCCAAGATTGCAACGACTGTATGCCTCAAAAAGGACTGTCGTCCACATGAGATAGCATCATGACCACCGCCAAGAATCGGGTGTTCTCCGACATCCGTCAGATGGATTAGCTTGGAAGCATTTCGATCAAAAGTATCCAAATTTTGCAGCAGAGCCTTGGAATGTAAGGTTAGGTCTTTGTGCTAATGGTTTCACACCATTTTTCATATCTGGAAGATTGTATTTTGTGTGACCAATTGTTGTTACACCTTATAACTTGCCTCTAGATATGTGTATGACCACTACATACATGTTTTTAAGTTGTATTATTCTGGGTCCAACAAATCCGAAGAATAGGACTGATGTGTACTTGCAACCCTTAATTGATGAGTTGAAAATGCTGTGGGATGTTGAGGTGGATACATTTGATGTTTCATGCGGGAAAACTTTTAGATTGCATGTTGCGTTGATGTGGACAATTAATGATTTTTCCGCCTATGGTATGTTATCCGGTTGGAGTACTCATGGGTTGATAGCATGTCCGGTTTGTATGCACCAAAACTGTGCATTCCAGTTATAGCATGGACGAAAACCATCTTGGTTCGATTGCCATCGTCGGTTTTTGCCTCAGAATCATTGTTTTAGAGCTAATAAAGTTGCGCTTCGTAAAGAGAAGAGCATACACATTGCCCCCCCCCAAAGGATTTCTGGTGAAATGTTGTCTGATATAGTATCGACATTGCCTAAAGTGACAACAAATGTACATTTTCAAATTCTGATATTTGAGAAAAATGAACATAACTGGACAAAGCAAAGTATCTTTTGGGAGTTGCCTTATTGGAAGCATCAACTTCTGAGGCATAACCTTGATGTTATGCATATTGAGAAAAACTTCAATGAAAATATTATAAACACAGTGATGGATGTTCCGGGAAAAACAAAGGATGATATCAAAGCAAGAATGGATATGTCTATTCTGTGTAGTAGGCAGGAGTTGAACTTGGCTACAAGAGGGTCCACTGATAGATTGTGTAAGCCGAAAGCCAAGTTTGCACTGTTATTACCTCAAAAAAGGGTTGTCTGTCATTGGTTGCGGGAGGTTCATGTGCCTTATGGTTATTGTTCTAATGTGGGAAATTGGGTGGATCCATCTAACACAAAGTTGCAAAATATGAAAAGTCATGATCATCATGTATTTTTGGAGAATCTTCTTCCAGTAGCTTTTACTGCTCTTCCAGAAGATGTTTTGGGACCCTTGGTCGAATTGAGTGAATGTTTCAGAAACCTATGCTCTAGTGAGTTACATGTTAGCATGTTTGAAGAGATGAACAAGAACATTGTTATAATTCTTTGTAAATTGGAGACAGTTTTCCCTCCTGGTTTTTAAAATGTCATGGAACATTTACCCATTCATTTAGCCGAAGAAACTTTGTTGGGTGGTCCCGTTCAATATCGATGGATGTATCCTTTTGAGAGGTATTTTGGCTGGTTGAAGCCTACGGCAAAGAACAAAGCTCGCGTAGAGGCATCTATGGTTCACGCATACTTAGCATTTGAGATTAAACATTTCGCTGAGTATTATTTTCAGTCAAGCTTGCATTGCCCAAGTATTGGGCATAATGAAGGTATGCAACAACTCAAACCATAAATGTCAACTCTTTCGGTGTTCAACTGTAAGGGTACACCATTTGGAAATCGAGGAAAAAGATATCTTACTGAGCTGGAGTGTCGTGTCGCTTGCCTTCACATTTTACTGAATTATGCTGAAGTGCAACCATATTTGGAGTAAGTATATCAGTTACTAAAAGTTTCATTTGAATACTTAGTAATTGTTGAGTAATTAAATAATTTCATTCGTGAAATAATACAGTTGGTTCAGACATCAATTTCGCGATCATAATCCGAACGCGAGTGATGTGGAAGTTGACTTATTTATCAAGGCAAATTTTGCACAGTAGTTTGAGTATTATGTAAGTAATTTTTCATAAGTAATCTTCAATTCTTACAAAATATTTTTGTAACTCTAAAGAGAATTACCTTCTTTTTTCTTCATAGGTCAATTCTTACTGGGGGTTTAATGATGAGAGGCAAGATTTTTTTGTTAACTTATCTCATGGACCGATTATGATAGTCAAATGTTTTTTTGGGTATAAAGTTAATGGTTATCGGTTTCATACCAAGGCTATAAATGAAGGTAAAGCCACATATAATTATGGCGTGTGTGTCAAAGGAGTTGGCGAAGGTGATGAAGCATTAGGGGATTATTATGTCATACTTCATGAAATTATTCGTGTTGAATTTACGGGTGAACCAATTAAAAAATGTGTACTTTTTAATTGATAGTGGTTTGACCCGAATGTTCCTCAGGGGCTATGTTATCCTAAATTTACCCCATATCCCGAGGTTAATCAGACCAGACGTTATAGAAAGTTTGACCCATTCATATTTGTTGATATTGCAACCCAAGTGGTATATCTTAACAAACCTCGCGGTGCCCCTAAAGATAAGGATAATCTAGAACTTGCCTATCAACAGTTAGGAATGACAATCATGAATGTGGATAACATAATAGCCACAACATTAGTCGATGAAACTGCACAAGCTGATGATGTTGATGGACATGATTGGGGTGATGATCATGATGGGAATGGTGAACATGATGATGGTGATGAAGAGGACGAAGAAGGAGAATGGGAGGAAGAAGCTGAAGACACTAATGATGATGATGATGATGAAGAAAATATGACATTGCAAAGTGATGATGATGACGATGACGATGTGTCCCACAATGATTGATTTAATCTTTTTGTTGTATGGATATTTATGCATCTGTATGTAGCTTTTTTTAATTGCAAGCCAGGAAAAACAATTGTATATATGTACTGTAATTTTTTCACTGACAATACTATGAATATTTGCGTCGTTGTATTTTTTTTATTTTGTTCTTATTTATTAGATATCTGGAGTCAATGGTGGACGTGGTCGAGGTCGAACGGTTAGGAATGATGCGGGTAGAGGAGCACCACAACTGACCCCACAGTATAATCCTGCTGATCAAAACTATTAAACAAACACCTTTAGTAGAATGTTTGAAGGTTTTCTTGATCCAACGCAACCATTTGGAAATTATTTTGGTAGTATGAATGAGTAACCCCATATGCAACCACCTTTTTTTAGTGCGGGTATGCAGTCGCCAATTCAACCCAATATTCCTTACATCGGTGGTACTTCAGCTACTCCATTACTTTATCAACAGTTTAACACTGTTAGTCCACATTACAACAGTAATTAGATTATGGGTCAGCCTAGAATGCCAAGCCACTCAATCCACAGCAAAGGAGTCCAAAATGAAGGGGTAGGAAGAGATAGACAAAGTCCTGCACCTGATAGTGAAACTGCAAGCACAAATAATAAGATATATTTGCAACCTGATGGTGATACATAAGTTCATTACAAATTTTCTAACTTTTTCAGTAATCATATTCTTTTAATGCCTACAGTAATTACTTTTAACAAATTTTTTTTTTGTTCTTAGTTTTGTTCCATATCAGGGCGTAGTTGAAAAAATTGTTGAAAGCTTTGTAAGTAAGTACCCACGTCCTTGGACCACGTGGAGGAAAGTTCCACAATCTCAGAGAGACATATGGTTTAATGAGTTCAAGGTTAATTTTCTGTACAACGAATTTGAAAGTCGTTGTTGGATTATTTGAGATGTTTACTAATATACTTCAACTTTGTCACAGAAACACTACTACTGGTATCCAAACAAAGAAACTCATATACGGCGTAACTTTGAGTACAAATGTGCAACTCGACTTAGGGACATTCTTAGATATGCCAGGAAGTACAACAAAAAGTCGAAGTGGTTACCACCTAGTGTTTGGAATGAGAAGCTCAAACATTGGAGTGAGGATGACAAGTTCAAGAAATTGAGTCAACAAAATAAAAAGAATAGATTGAGTGATGCAGAAGGTTTTGGTCCTTCATTGCATACATGTGACTCAATTCCGATTAGTGAAAGGAAAATGCGTCTGGTAAGTAATGTGATTATTAACAAGCGTATTTTTCATATATAATGTATGCTATGGATTAAGGTTTTGGTCTTTGTTTACATTTAATCACTCGTTACATTTTTTTTTTAGGCCAAAGCATTAGGTAGGGAACCCACATGTGAGGAACTGTTTAAAGAAACTCACTGCAAGGTCAAAAACAAAACTTTCGTTGATAAAAAATCTGCAAAAAAATATATAAGTTTGGCACGTTTTATTCAAAGATTATTCATATGTTATAATTGTCAGTTTAGTATGAAATAGTTTTATTGTTGATAATTTTCAGGAGGATCATCACAACAAATGGTAGGAGTACACTCAAGCTGCAACTCAAGGGGGCTCCCAACTGTCCCCTATGACCCCAGAAGAGTTTTGGGTTAAAGAAAATCTAGATAAAAAAGGTCGTGTATATGGTTTTGGCACGGAGGGGGTCAAGTTTAAGAAATCAACTACAATTGAAGCTGCACGTCACTCATCAGCTGAACATTTTGATCCAAGAGAGCAAGCACAACTCCTCAATCAGAGCATAAGCAAGCAAGCAGAGGTTATAAATCAAATTGCCAAGAAACACGGGAAGACAGAGCGCATTATGAAAACGTTTTAAGATTTCTTAAAGGACAAAGTGCAAGTTCTTCCAACCAAATCAACTTGAACCCTGATGATGAAGAGGACTCCGAAAATGACAATGACGATGATCCCCACAAATTTATCTGATTCTGATTAATTTATATGACCTGCGTGTAGATCCAAAACAATTATGTTTGATGGATATCGTGATTAATGTTTACTTTAGCACATTTTTATTTTTAGATATAAAACTTTATATTTGATAATTATTATTTTATGTGATGAATTAAGTTTTTTTTTTTAGAACCAAAAATTTTTTAAAAAGAAAAATTTTCTTGAGGGGGGTCGAAATTCCGTCGAAATTTCTAACGGAAAATTCAGTCGGAAATTGCCCCCCTTTGCAAATTTACCTGCACCCAAACCCTTGTCTGACATTGGTTTTCCGTCGAAAATACCGTCGGTCTCCATCGGATGGTTCTCTGCGACGAGCTAAATCCCGACGGGCTATTTGGCGTCGTATTTTCTGTCGGAAAGAGATTTTTCCGACACCTTTTTCCGTCGATATTTTCGTCGTAGATCAGATGTATTTTTGTAGTGAATATCATGTAGCATCTTATGTTGTATTAAAGTATCTCACATGACTATTCATTTCTATGTGGCATCCTACATGGCAAGCTTACGTGTCGCTCATACATGAGTTCAATCCAATATATATATATATATATATATATATATATATATATATATATATATATGATTATTTAAATAAGCATAGGGTAACTCGACAAATATTGAACTTGATGTTGCTAAGTTGGTGACAGAGGATGATAACCGAACCCTCCTTAAGCCTATTTAGAATCAAGAAATTAAGGATGCCATCTTTTATATGGATAAATTTAAAGGCTCAAGTCCAGATGATTTCAGAGCAGTGTTTTTCCAAAATTATTGGCATATAATTTCAAAAGATGTGTGTAAAGCAATTAAATGATATTTTCAAGAAGGAAAAATGCTATAAGTAGATCAATCATATGCTTCTTGCACTTGTTCTAAAAGTGAATAATCCAACCACTACAAGCTAATTTCGACCCGTTAATTTATGCAACATCAGTTACAAAGTCATTTCTAAATTCTAGTAAATAGAATGCAACCAATTTTTTGGAAAATTATCGATCCACTCCAAATTACATTTGTTCCAAAATGCTATATACACGATAACATTCTTCACGCAAATAAGATCATGAACAAATTTAAGAATATCAAATTAACCTTGATACGGAAAAGGCTTATGACATAATGGAATTTTCTTTTCAAAGCACTCAGATAGTTAAGATTTCATCATAAGTGGATTGATTCGATCAAAGAATGTATAACAATAACATCATACTCCATCACTATTAATGATGAGATATGTGGGTTTCCTAAGCCATCGAGGGGAATCTGACAAGGAGATCCTATGTCTCCATACTTGTTTAATGTATTTATAAAAGTACTTACGAGAGCACTGCGAGTTGACAAAGCAAAAAGAAAAGTGGGATTGGGTCACAATTACCCAAAGAGCTTCTAAAATCTCACACCTACTATTTGCAGACAATAGCATCCTTTTTTGTAGAACTAATTTAGAATCTTATCAACTACTAAACACCATCTTTGAAAATTCTGCCAAAATTCAGGACAACCTTTCACAAATCGGCCCTACTTTTATATAACAGTCCAACAACACATGACAAACAAATCATATCATCCGTTTTTCATATAATGCACCAGGACAATCTAGGGAAATACGTAGAATGCCCTGTTTTCAAAGGCATGCCAAAAACAACAAGATTCTCATAGCTACTCTGTAAAACAACCGCAAAGTTACAAAATTGAAAAACAAAAAATATGTTCAAAGCAGGGAGAGTGGCCTTAATTCAAGCAAAAATAAAGTCAATGCTTGCGCATACAATGAAGTGTTTCCAACTCTCGATCGTGTCTAATAAACAAATAGACAAAATGCATTGATGTTTTCTGGAAGAAATCAGAGGATCTTAAAGGCTTGTCAATGGTTTGATGGGAAAAAATTATTGACCAAAGAAAAGAAAAATAGAAGTTGTTAATAGTGTTTTTTTAAAAGCAAACTAACTTTGAAGTTATTCCACAACCAAAGTTTCCATGCTCATGAGCCACTCTATTTTGGCTCACTAAAAAAATTTTCAATAATAGAATACTTGGTTGCCATTTGAAAAAGAATAAGATGAAAGGTAGGTAATGGAACCAATATCAACTTTTGGCTTAGCTAATATGTTAGGCATATTAGACACCACTAACACTGACACCTCTCTTTCATTCTCACAGTTTATCATGAGTAACAAAGAATGGGATATTCCTTCACTTAAATCCATGGTCAATGATTCCTGCTTACAACTGATAATAGCAACAACTATCCCATTTAACACAATAGTAAACTTCATTTGTTGTGGTCTTTCGCGTAATGGTGATTTTTCTATCAAGACAGCGCCATGGGCTTCTCACGATATGAATTTAGAAAGTCCCCTTGAATGGAAATACAAATGGAATTGAAATTTAGACATTATGCTTAGATTAAAGATTTTTATGTGGCGATTGTACTGTACATCACTTCCCACAAGGGGAACTCTTCTAAAAGGAGGTACACAAATTGATACCATATGTCCTTTATGTAATTCTAAAATTGAGGATGCAAAGAACCTATTCCTATGATGTAGTAAAGCCCAAGAGGTTTACAGGCTAGCAAAAAGGGCAGCCTGGTGCACAAGCATCCCGCGTTCACGCAAGGTCCGGAGAAGGGCCGCACCCCAAGGGGTCAATTGTATGCAGCCTAACCTGACTTTGTCAGTGGCTGATTCCACGGCTCGAACCCGTGACCTTTTGGTCACACGGAGACAACCTTACCGTTGCTCCAAGGCTCCCCTTCAGGTTTACAGGCTAGCAAAATACCACAATTGGGTCAATGTATGTAATACCCACAAAATTTTAGTAAGACAACAATAACAATAATAATAATATAGCACTCCAATGGATCAACGTAATAAACCATAACTATAAATAAATAAACACACAGAAAATGGATCATAATAACTAGAAGAGTTGGAGTCATTGTTGGGTATTTTTGGTTTTTCTGGGGCACTATGATACATATATGCAATTGGCAAAATTTTAATTAACTCTTATTTTTATGAGAATCCTTAGCGTACATTATGAGACTGTAGGTTATCTCCCTTATGGATGGTATAATATGTGACTGATAAATTAAGGAAAGAAAATTTATGGGCAATCATCGACTGGATTATGCCTACCATAATAATGGAAAGCAACCCAATATATAGGATGGTATAGAGTTTTCTTACATAACCCTAACACTTAATAGCCTGTAATGGTTCCATCAACAACCCGCACCCCTATACAACTTTCCATAACTCAAGTTCATTGTTCGCTCCCTAAGTAGCTTGATGGGAAGGACACCCTTAGCCATCTCTACATCTCCATTTGCTCCAACCAGAAGCTAAGTACTGAATGCCATAACTTGTTTCCTTAAGTAGTGTTTAGCATCACGAGACCAATACCTCTAACATAGGGTTATAGAATGGGTTGGTTAATTAATAAATCATTTATCTTGCATGTATAATGGCCGGCCATGAGTAGAAGCTAAAGCCAAAATGTAGGATGTGCCACAAACTATTATCATTGTAAATTATGAATAATATAGACTAATAGTGCAAGTAAAGGGATTTACCTTAAAGTGAGTTAGTGAACAAATTTGTCAGATGAGGAAATCGTTAGTGCAAGTACTTATTTTTGTCAAGGGAAAAATGAGTTATTTACTTTTGAGACTTCATTGCCCATCCAATTGCATATACAAGAGTTCAATATATACATCTCTCTAGATACCTTGCTTTGCCCTAGCTTATGCCACAAGCCACTAGAATTAAGGAAAGGATAAACTAAATCCTATCAAAAAGATCTTACAAAATATTTTCTTTTCATATTAAAAAACTGAATCATATCAAAAGGATTTTATAAAATATTTTATTTTTATAGCCGTTAACACTCCCCCTCAAGTTGGCGCATGAAGGTTGACCAGGCCCAACTTGCTTCGTAAGTATTGAAATTGTCGCTTGCCTAGTGCTTTTGTGAAGGTGTCGGCAGGTTGCACTTTGAAAGGAACATAAGAAAGTGTCAGATCACCAGAGTGATATCGCTCACGAACAAAGTGGCAATCAATCTCAATGTGCTTGGTACGCTCGTGAAAAACAGGATTTCTGGCGATGTGAAGGGCAGCCTGACTATCACAAAATAATTGCATAGTGTGAGTACGAAACACGCCTAAAGAGGATAGGAAGGACTTTAGCCAAACCAATTCGCTAGTGGCAGCAGCCATAGAATAATATTCAGCTTCTGCTGATGATCTGGAAACTGTAGTTTGCTTTTTGGTCTTCCAGGAAACAGGTGAGCCACCTAGGAGCACCAAGTACCCAGTCAAGGATCGTCGCGTGAGAGGACAAGCACCCCAGTCCGAATCACAATAAGCAGACAGTTGCAACTCATTACTTCCTTGAAGTAAGATGCCACAATCAAGGGTGCCCTTGATATAGCGGAGAACTCTGCAGGCAGTGTTCATATGCTCTTCTTGGGGTTCTGCATAAACTGGGAAAGAATATGCACAGCATAGCATAGATCCGGACGAGTGATGGTGAGATAAATTAATCGTCCGACAAGGCGTCTATATCTCCCAGCATCGAACAGAGGGGATCCGGTAGCAAGCGCAAGTTTGTGATTCTCCTCCATGGGAAAATCAGTGGGCTTAGAGCCCAACAACCCACATTCATCAACGATTTCAAGTGCATATTTGCGCTGACTCAGGAATAGACCCTTAGGTCCACGAGCTACCTCCATCCCAAGAAAGTATTTGAGCGGGCCAAGATCTTTTATGCTAAAGCAAGCATCTAAATAGCATTTGAAGGCGGTAGAAGCACTAGAATCATTGCCCGCCAAAATGATGTCGTCAACATAAACCAGGAGTGCCATAAAAACCGGACCTTTCCGATAAGTAAAAAGTGAATAATTGGCATATGAATGAATAAACCCATAGTCACGCAGCTTACATGAAAGCTTGGCAAACCATTGTCGCGGGGGCTGCCGGAGTCCATAGAGGGATTTCTGTAGACAACATACTTTTGTCAGAGAGCTGCAGGTAAATCCCGGTGACAGTTTCATATGCATCTCCTAATCTAGATCACCATGTAAAAAGGCGTTGTCGACATCTAACTGATGTAATTCCCATCTTTTCGAAACTGCAACAATCAAAAAGCAGCGAACACTGGACATCTTGGCTACAGGAGCAAATGTATCATTGTAATCAAGTCCCTCGACTTGATGATCACCGCGTACGACAAGACGAGCTTTATATCGTTGGATAGTACCATCGGAATTATATTTTACCCGATACACCCATTTGCAGCTAATGGGCTTCTTTCCTTCGGGAAGATCTTGAAGGACCCACGTTTTGTTCTTCTCCAGGGCGCGGATTTCTTCTTCCATTGCAACTCTCCATTTTGGATCTTTGGCCGCTTCATGATAATACCTGGGCTCAACCTCTTTGGTAATGGCAGCTAAAAACAGTTTGTGTGAATCAGAAAAATAGTGCAAGTGACATAGTTGGCGATGGGGTAGGGCGTACCTGAGGAATCATCTTGAAGCCGGTGTGCAAGCGAAAGAGGGTCCTTAGCACTCAAAGTGTAACAAATGTAATCCTCAAGGTGGGCTGGCATGCGTCTGGGTCGTGAAGTTCGCGTGGAACTGGGTTGAGGAGATGGCCCTGTGTCGTTAATATGCTGCAATCTGTCTGACACATCTGTTCGGTCCGCATGTGGTTGTGAGTGGGAAATGGCTTGGTCCAACTCTCTCCCCCTTGCTACCTGGCCCAAATGGCTTTCACTTACGCCACGACCCATTTCGTTGCCCCCATCTGTCTCACCTCTGTAAGCTTCTGTTGAATCATAATAGGCCGAGTCGGGTGTTGGACTTTCTAGCTCAGATGCACCCTTGCACATGTCCAGATTTTCTGACTGGCCCAAATCTTTTGGGCCCTTGTATGCTGGGCCCAAATCCGCTTGGCCCTTGGATGCTAGACTCCCCCTGTCATGGACACGTTCTTGCTGAACTGTCCCCCCACAAGTGGGCGCAGGCCCACTGTAGTTTCCTAGTGGTGATCCAACGAAATTGTTGGGCTCATTTTCAGGCCCAGAAAATGTGGGCTCATGGTCAAAAGGATAGATATGCTCTTGGAACGCTACATCTCAAGTAACAAAAATTTCGCAAGTCTCTAGATCGCACACTTTCCACCCTTTTTGTCTAAACGGATAACCCAAAAAGACACATTTTCTACTTCTGGATGCAAATTTATCCTTGACTCATGGGTTGTTCCGTGCAAAACATAAGGAACCAAAGACCCGAATTTCAGTGTAAGATGGTTTTACATTGAATAAAATCTCATATGGTGATTTGCCTTTTAACAACTTGGTAGGGGTTCTATTTATCAAATAAGTCGTTGTAAGCACGTATTCTCCCCAAAAACAAATCGGTAAATTAGCTTGAAATCGGAGTTCCCGTGCTACATTCAAAATATGACGGTATTTACGTTTAACCCGTCTATTTTGTTGAGGGGTGTCCACACAACTGTTCTCACGCAAAATTCCATGTTCACGATAAAAATTTTGTATTGTTCCCGAGGTAAATTCACTTCCATTGTCACTACGAACCACCTTAACTCTCTTATTAAATTGATTTTTCACCATTACAATAAAGCTCTTAAGAAGCTTGCTTGCTTCGGTTCGATCGTGCATTAAATACACCCAAGTGGCTCTACTTGAGTCATCAACAATACTAAGAAAATATTGAGCACCGCATGTTGAAGGAACTCTATAGGGACCCCAGATATCACAATGTATCAAATCAAAAATACCTTCAGCGATGCTTTTACTAATACGAAACTTATTTTGAGTTTGTTTTGCACGTAAACAAATTTCGCAAAATTCTTCTTTTCCCTTATTGAATCCAGATCCTATGCCTAAACTACTAGGGAGAAGAGAGAGAAGCTCACTTGAGGGATGCCCAAGACGTCTGTGCCACAAACAACTTGTACCCACCGCATTGGCTTGTCGAGCCAGAGTGTGCTTGAAGTAATAGACCCCTTCTCGCTGCTCACCCGCTCCAGTCAGGGTCCTCAAACTACGGTCCTATATCACACAAAAATCGTCAAAATATGTCACTGCACAATTTAACTGTTTACACAGCTTTGAGATTGAAACAAGGTTACCTTTTAAATTTGGCACATATAAAACATTTTTCAATGTTAGATTTTTTTCCAAACTGGCTAAACCCATTTCGCTAGCCAAGGTGTATGCACCGTTGGGCAACCTAATCACCACTGGAGGAATCTTCTTTATGTCACTTAGCATGGAAGCATCCCCAACCATGTGACATGATGCTCTGCTGTCCAACATCCATGGCATTTTATCTGATAATTTTTCACACTCGGGTTGTTGCGTTTCAATGAGGCTAAGCAGTCTCTGGACTTGATTTGCAGTCAGCCCAGAAATAATGGGCTGGGCTGACCAAAGATCATTGTTGTCGCCTTCTTATTTCAGACCATTCGCTGGGCTTGTCCCAGCACTTGCACCTGGGCCCAGCATTGCTTCAGCGTGAATTGCTGTCGTGGCCATCTCCCAGTTTCTTCCACGACCAGTCACCTTTCCAGCTCCACGACTTTGCTTGTTGTTTCTTCTTCCTCTGCTTCTTCTTCCACGCCCGCGGCTTCCCCAACCGGTCGAGTACCCAATCATTTCATAGCACACAGCTTCTCCATACCTCCCACAAATCTTGCAAGCTTCCTTCTCATACACAGACCCTTGCTTCTTCATTGCGAAAGCCATGGCTGACTCAGTTCGACTATCTCGAGCATGCATCACCTTCTTGTGGCTCTCTTCTTGTTGTGACATATTGAATGGCGCGCTAAAATAGTTGGGTTTAGTGTATGGAACGATAACCTTGCTCTGATACCATGAACAAATTTGTCAGATGAGGAAATCGTTAGTGCAAGTACTTATTTTTGTCAAGGGAAAAATGAGTTATTTACTTTTGAGACTTCATTGCCCATCCAATTGCATATACAAGAGTTCGGTATATACATCTCTCTAGATACCTTGCTTTGCCCTAACTTATGCCACAAGCCACTAGAACTAAGGAAAGGATAAACTAAATCCTATCAAAAAGATCTTACAAAATATTTTCTTTTCATATTAAAAAACTGAATCCCATCAAAAGGATTTTATAAAATATTTTATTTTCATAGCCGTTAACAGTTAGCAAAATTCTAATATGCTGACTAAGTATTCGCCTTCACCATAATTCAATTGATATTAACTAGCTGATGTATTAACGAGAAGAATCATTTGATGGTGAACCAACATGATTATATTACATAAACGTGTGCATAAATGCATAGGGTAGTAAATTCTCCTTAATAGTAATGGTGACCAACTAGAGTTTATAACCGCACATCCCAATCAATTAATAAAGCTGTAGGAATATTTTTTACAATACCATTTATCAATCTATTTATTAAATTAAATGTGTCACTTGGTTACATAAAAGGAAGGGTGCCATTGGGACGATGGACCAATGAAAGACTAATATCACAATGTTTCAACTATTAGTTTAAGTAATAGAGTTTCATCTCTTTACGTGTAGACAAGTGCTAGCTTCGGGATCTAACGCATCACACCCAGGCTTTAACAGACAAAGGTACAGTAAATGACAACTTCTTTTATATATATATACATATATATATTTAAATGTATATATATATATATATCTATATCTATATATATATATATAATATTTTATTACACTATCGTCTCATCTATTGGATACCCATGTCATTGTTTATTACTCATTGTTATTGTTCGGTGATCACCTGATACTGTTCATGCACACGATCATCGTTTTGTTATTCATTGTCCGTTTTGGGAACCATTGTTTCATTGTTTAGGTAATCTATAGACACATGTTTCATCTCCCTCATTTTTAAAGCTAACATCAATTTCGAACTATTTTTTCATTTGTTGGGTCTACTGTAGTAGGACTCCATTCTCACTTTTAAAATTTTTTTGTTTTGAGGTTGATCGAGTTAGCTTACGGTGTACAAAGTACAGTGAATGTTCACCTATATAAGAGATACATGAACAGATAGATAATCAAAGGATTAAAACATAGCCATTAATCTTATTGTGGAACTCTATCTCATATTTTTGGTAATCTTGAATTTGGCTTTACTTTAGACCCTATTAAGTTAATACAATGCAATCATAATTAGCATATTTCTTTGATAGTTATCAATGTAATGGTGTTACATATATTTACAATGTGTGGCATAATGCCCCAACATAAGTAAAATGGAAGAACTAACACAATATTCATAATTAAATAACTGGCACAAAATTAGTGGGTTTTAAAATGTACACATTCCTTCTTCACTTCAAGAAAGTGCTCAGGAATGACACTATAAGATTAGAACATCTAACCCATTATTTAAGATGGATAAATTAGTAGTGCTCTTATGGAGCATATGAAAACATGAGAATAATTTAGTATTCCATAATGATAGATCTAGTCTAGGAATCACTCTTACAAGAACAAAGAAAGTTAGTGTTGAATGACGCATTAGATATAAATTCACAAAAACAATACACCCACCAAACCCCAAACGTCCAGCTGTCAACCGCAAGAAGACTCATTGGATAGTATAGAGAAAGTCACAAGGAGGATTCATCAAGAACAATTTTGATGGATCCAAATCATCTTGAGAGGCAGTAGGATGATTCATAATTCACAACTTGGAAGGAAATCTTATTCAAGCAACAACATTCAATTTATGAGCAGCATCAATTTCAGTAACTGAAGCAGCAATACATGTATGTTTCACTAATGTTCATATTGAGGGATGTTAACTCCCTTAAAACCCCCTTAACTTGATTTTAAGTGAACAACATATTTTAAACTTGGCAGATATTTATCAATATATAATTCTGGATTGTATGATGGTTAATCATATTATCATGAGATTTCAAATCTTAAGATGCTGATTATGGGTGATATATGTTATGGTTGATAATATCTTTTTGATTATGGTTGATTCCATTTTATTAGGGATCTTCATGTGGCAAATATTTGACTTTCAAGATTTAATTTTTTTTTTAAATGCTTGATATTTGTCTTGATCATGGAAAGGATTGCAAATCATCTCAAAGAGATCCTTAATCAGCCAAAAACATAAAGTGTCCGTTGCATACAATATCAAAATCAGCCAAAAATAGCTCCTGACCATTGCATACTAAAAATAGAAGATCTTCAAGAACCTTGAACTGAAGTTCAAGGCCTTGAACTAAAGCTAGAATCCTGGAGGCAATATCAAATTAGTCTAATGGCTAGCTTTTAAGGGCTCGTTAAAGCTTTGCTAAAAATATTGAAGCTAGCTGAAGGTCGAATATAACAAGAGTAAGCACTCATTAGCATACACATTGCTCAAGGACTTATTGGCATACTTTCAGCTTCTATTATATTGGATTTCTATTGTTCAAGCCGTAGTTGGATGGGATTATAGAGTTGAATGGTCAACTCTACCAAGCCTAGTTGAAGGGTTCAACTTGTGACTTGGAATTTAGAGTAAGGTGTACTCTAGAGTTGTAACTATCCCTGCAAATAAAATTAGGTTAATCATAGAGTTAGGGAATTCTAAACGGGGACTAAGCCTGGTTGAGGCTAGCCTGGTTAGAAAGTTCTTGTGTTTTATCTAGGTTTATCTTTCTATTTTTTATTTCGATTAATATGCGATTTTAATCATCACCTTATTCACCCCCCTCTAGGATAATTTAGTAGCTTTTAGACTTTCAAGGGAGACAATAAAATACTCATCCAAGCAGTACAAGATCGCATTTGAGTATCGTTGGAGATCCAAGTTCTAATATATGTCTACAACTTTGTAATAATATTACTATTACTCATATTTTTAAGCAAGAAAACTATGTAATCGACTGGCTGGTGAAATATGGTCTATCATACATTCCATAGTAATGTGGGATGAGGTCAATTATAGGGATTTGCTTTGTATCCATTATAAGGATAATCCCGGAAGAACCTTTAGGAGAAAGATTACTTAGATTGTATTACTCACGTCCTTTCTTACCAAGAAAAAAAGGTTACACAATACTTTCTCATTAAAAAAACTAGTATAGACCCGTGCTTTGCACGGTGATTTATAAAATAGATAATAAGTTGTTTACAAAAGACACATAGTTGCTATTATTATTTAGAAAAGGAGTCACAAATAAATTACTTAGTAAGTGATGTTGTTATAAGTAGAAATAAATTTTCATTATAAAAATTTAAGAAACCTAGTTATTATAGTTAGAATTTTTTAATATTATATACTTTTCTGTCCTTTTCTTTTAGGGGATTTTTATCTTTGAAAATAGATTTATTCTTGTCACAATTTCGTTCAAGTTATCTCAATATGTAGTTACAACACGTCAAAATTAGTCATCCATGATGTGCTTAGGCTTCTCCTTTTGAAATCATGAAGTTAGGTGGCTTTTTGTTAGAAAATATATCATCGAATTCTTCTTTAGGCAACATATCTCCCTAAGGTTAGTGTTCCACTTAAATCATGAGTTGCAACACAAATGAATTGTTGTAAATTTAGAACCATTGATTTAGTGATTTTAGGTGACTTGAATTAAGCAAATTTTTTTTTATTTTTTTGGGAAAAGGGGGACAGTGAAAATAATGGATGGATTTAGAAAAGTAATAAAAATTATCATATATGGTAGCTGGTCTATTGATTTGAAACTACCTACCAATTTATATAAACTGTCCCCTCTCAGAAGGAAAGATAATGAGTTAACAGAAAGGTGCATGCTAAGATATTCTAGTTAAATCATGGATCATAATTAGTTGTAGCATATTACCCACAGAGTTCTGACTATCTATTTAGTTAACCCATAATTTAAAAACCCAAAAATAGCATTTTTAAATTTGTTCATTCGATTAGCTAACCTAAAATGGGGTTATTTTATTTCTTGAAATCAGAATGACCCATCAAAATCTTAATTAACATATGATTTTCAAAAAACCCAAGAAAATAAAATTTTCTATAACCTTGCCTTGTGATTTGTGTCTTAAGTTAACTATATGACATGATTAATGATTTTGAGCATTTGTCATGATTTATGAAAAAACAAATCTACAAATAGTATTCAAGAATACATTACAGTATTTTACCAAACAATAAAAACTATTACATTGATTCAAACATCCATTACAGTATTGCATGTATGCCATGACAAAAAATATATAGAAATAGTGTTCAAGTATACATCATAATTTCTAACTAAACAATGAAAATATTCAAGCATGCATTATAGTTTCTAACTGAACAATGGAAACGAAAAATTACATTGATTCAAACATGCATGTAGTATTGAATGTATGCGATGATTTTAAAGAAAAAACTGAAAAATTATATTTGTTAATGTTGGATGCATATTTTGAAGGTGAATAAGTTAATCAAAATAGTTCTAAAGACTTTATATATTATGATCAACTTTTTAATATTCAACTCATCCCATATGTCCATTAATGCAATTTAATCCTATTGCTAGGGTTCCTAACCCAATCAAATCCCTCAACACCCCCTCCATATTGTTCTAAACCACAACTTGACCACATCACTCAATTTCCAAAATAGCAAAACTTTTGAAGATATAGAGGACTATACTCTTATCTACGTATGTAAAAAAAGAAGTCAAATTTTGTGATTTTTTTTATATATCTTAACAGTAACTTTTGTAAATTATGAAAATCATATTATAATTTGTAGTATAGATATTTGAAATTTTTTAATTGATGTAAATAAATAGGTCACCAAACAATTTAGATACATGTGAAATAGTTTGCATTGTTGCTTCCATTAAAAACTTGAAACGTCAAGGAAGAGCATCAAATTATTAGAGTTTTTCTTATAAAAAACAAAAATCCATAAATGAACATAAATAAAACATGAAAGAATCCAAACACAATTAAGTTACTCAGACAATATAATATAATACAAGCAAGAAAATTTTAACCTAAGTCATAAATTGAACGGAAATAATTAAGAATATAAACGAATCAAACCAAACACCACTACTATTAATCAAGCCTGACAAAAACTATACCTAAAAAAGTGAGATTACGAATTGTCGCAAGAAATCAATGATGGCGTCAATTAGTGAAATATTAAATATCAAGAAAAGAAAACTAAGCCATATAAAGGAGGGAATTACAACAAAAAAAGTACAAAAATTTCAATCAAATACGATCAAGCATTTTGACACTACTAATTACAAAAGAGGAGGTCACTTACTAACGAATTAACAAATTAATACAAATAAATATATGAAGAATGGAACGATAATTATTATATATATGGATGTGAGGTAAAAAAGATCACTTTGACACAGATGAGCAATGAGTAAGACGGTAAAATTGATTTCAACTATGAGACGTATTCTAATGTATAATTTCAACTATGAGTAAGAACTACTTGACTATTTACACTAATATTGAAAATTCAAGAATGATATCTATTTTATCTATAATTTTCATAGTTATTTGTTACTAACTACTTCATAATTCATATTTCGATAATTATGGAATTATTCTTTATTGGGATTTGACTTTATTATTTAAAATAATACTAAAGGTATAGCCACTTCATACTCTTTATTTCAATCATTACAGAATTATACTTCCCGGGATTATGATTTCCTATTATCATTTCCTTAGTTGTTAATGATTTTTTTCTACCATTACGGAATTATACTTCCTGATATTATACTTCCCGAGATTAATCTTTTTCTACAATCTAGTGGTGATAAGGGGATAGAATGAATTCAAAAGGTTTAAGAATGAGATTTTTTTATGATTTTCATAATTACTAATTACTGCATAATCATTCCTTTTAGAAAAAATACTCCATAATCCTCATTTCGATAATTATGGAACTATAATTCATAAGATTATACTTTCTTATGATAATTTCCTTATTAATGATTTTTTCCCTTACAGTATGTGAGAGATTTGAAAATTATAAATTAATTATTTTCAATAATCGGATGGTTGTGATAAGGAGAGAGAATGAGTCCAAGGGTTCGAAATCTCTAATTAATGAGAATGCAAGAAAATTCCACATCATCACAACATTGCTTTTATATATAGTATAGATAAGGCTACAATTGTCTTTGCAATTTTCTAATGACATTCTCATTGTAAATGGTATATAATTCAATTAAAAATAAATGGTGGTTAAAACGATTTTCCAAAGATTGAAATTCCTTAAATCATTTCACCATAGGGTAGGGAATTAAGGGTGGTATATATATGTCCTTACTTCTATTTTTAATCATTGAAGTTAAAGTCATGGACTAAAAAAATTTTAAAAAATATAGCGACCTTTGAAGAATGGAAAATTCACAGGATGGTGGGTAAAACTAAGTCATTTTTATTGCAACATTATGGTGTTGGAGAGAAAGGAAGTAAGGGGAAATAGAATTGAAAGCAAAATTACAAGGATGCCCTTATGACTTGGAAACAGGTTTAATTTTAAACTTTTCTATTGGATAGTGGAACCGCTTTGAGAAGGTTTCGCTATTGACATGTTTGAACAAGAGGAACAGGCACGTGGCAACAGAGAGTAGACAAAAAAGGGGAGAAAGTAATGGAGGAGTGGAAGGGATATGGAGTTAATTGCATATGTAATGGTCGTGCTAACAATGGTGGCATGGTTCTCCTAAGCTATCGAACTTTAGGTTTGTGAAATTGAAGATTGCATTAGAAGAATTTGGCTCGGATGCACAAAACAACTTGCCACAGTTGACAACCAAGTTTCAAGAAGATACTTATAAGTTGAAATTTGTATTGAATTTCATAGTTTGTAAGATTTTCAGTAGGTGGCTAGTTCATAATTGGTGAGTGATAGAGTGATGTTAATCCAAGTATTTTGATATTATTGATAAGTGGCTAGAGTCTTTTAGGTGGTGTTGAAGTTGTATGGTAATGGAGTAGAAGTGTAATAGGGAAATGACATGACAAATGCAGGGTTCTGATGTTTACCTAGATTTCAATATATGCATATCCAGGCATACTTCTTAGAGTTAGTTGGTAAATTTAATTTCTGTAGGATTTGGTAATGAGGTTAAGACAATTGTGTGGTTGTGATGTTTACCTAGATGTCAATTTGAGTACACCTAGGGAAAAGGAATATTTCTCGTAGTTAGTTGGTACACTTAGTTTCTGTAGGAGTTGGCAATGAGGTCCTCAAAATTGTGGGGCTGTGATGTTTACCTAGATATCAGTATATGTATACCCAGGCATACTTGTTAAGTTAGTTGGTAACACGTCTATGGACTAAACAAATTTAGTGTTAAACCATCATGTTCTTGCCCCTACAATTACGTCCAGCTTGGCCCTGCCCCATACGAACCATCCAACAAATCTTTAACCTACACAACATAACCTTTGTAGTTTGCATCAAAATCAACTTGGAGATTATGACATATCCTCCTCATAAGTCCGACTTCGCTGCATTTTAAGCACATTTGAGCATTTGTGCCCTGAAATGGAGACTCCCTTAGCTTCGACTATGGCCTACCAGGTATTCATCCATTGTTTGGGGCTAATATGTATCAGTTGTACTCCTCATCAAGATCTTCTCCACCAATAATAAGCCTTGTCATGTCATCAGCTTTTCCAATATTGTGTGTTTCCATCGAGTGGACAAGTTGGTTGTATATGCTATGTTGTATCGCAACCTTATATATTGGGTGTACATAATCATATACCCATAAATTAGCCTCACTATCTTCAAACATAGAGCATAACAAAAAAGAAGTCCTCGCATTTGCCTGCAATTGCAAGAGTTTTGACTCAACTTGACTACTAGTTTATGATTTTTAGTCAACTCCACATTGTACTCCCCTAACAGGACAATAAACCGTTCAACAGTTGCAATATATCCCGTCTTCTTGTAAGTGTCAACTAATTTCTTCTCAATTCTTTCGCCTATCCCATTCGTTCACTTGTTAATTTCCTGCTTGTGCTTGTCCATCTTCTTTCTAAGCTTCTTAAGATGGCCGCTTATAAGCAATGACACTAGCTCCGGTAGTAGTTGTCTTATCCAATTATTCTAACTTTCTATCACATTGTTGTTCATTCTTCCCCATCTTTGCTTACCAAATTTAAATGGTGCCCAATGATCTGGATTGTTATTCTCCACCCTAGTAACAAGCTCTATCTTTTAGCACTTCAGCTCTTCCAATGTTGCATTGTATTTTCTCGTTGTTGGAGCGTGACAATGAAGCATACGCCACTCTGTAGACCATTTCCTTCACAATTTGCTTTGTTGCTTATTTTCGTATATCATGTTTGGCTGCTTGTTTCAAGAATTCTTCGTTAGGTGCCATAGGCAGTAACAATGGTACTCCTGATTATCGCAAGATCTATGTCCAACATTTTGACGAGCTTCAAAAGCCCCAAACACTCTGCAACCATTTGTAAGAACCACAACCATTCATCAATTTTCTCAACTAACACTATAGCATATGTGCAATTAAACAAGTGATTGTTTGCATCTAGCACACAAGCAACAAGCATAGTCTCCTTTGAAGGTCCGCTTAGACGAGTCTCATACACAAAAAAGCATCATCCTACATCCAAGTCCGAAACCATTTACAATTTACAACATATACAATAAACATTTGGTTGAACCTCAATCCATCAACCCCACAAAAGGCCACAAATCTCGGGTATGCTCTGACGACTACAGCATACATCCAGGCAATAATTTGTAATGATCAACTGGCTTACCAAACACCATCATGCGTATGAATTCCCTTGCCTTCCAAGATTGTATGTATGTCAACTGAATTCCCAACTCCAACTCCAAATCTTGCATAATGTCTTTGGGAGAATAATTAAGACACCACCGCGCTTTACCCTCAATAAGGTGCGCAAGAAGCTTTGCTATGATCCGTCGTTTTCCCCATACACCCATCTGATAGTGCTCTCCCACATTATGTTTATGCCGACCTCTAAAATCTTTCAAAGACATTACCTCTGTGTTCTTGCCGTTACTAACACATATGTAGAATGGACATTTGGTTGCGTTGCACTTGACCATAATTCTTTGCTTGCAATTTCTCTCAAATTGATATTTAAGGTGGTTCGCAATTGCATACTTTCACATCTTTTGTCGAAATGCTTTTGCAAATTGAAAAATCTGCCCCTTTTCCTTGATTAATTTCTTCCATATGCTTAGTTTGCAGTAGTAACTTTGCGCTTGAAGACCAGATCGTAGCCAAATGTTGTCTCTTTCATTAGCCTCTTCATTACACCAATCATCTAATGCCACGAATATCTCATCGTCATCTAACAATTCGATGGTTTTCCCTCTTAGTCTTGGCCTAGATTAAGGTTGCTCATTTCAACTTCTAGCCCTTTCATTGACCATTGATCTGCAATTTCAAGTACAATACCACATAAGTCTCTCAGTTTTATAACGTTAATAAACTAGTCCATTCCATCGTACAAAACTTTAAAAAGGATCCACCGTTTCACTGCTCCTTCATTAGCATCTCTGTTCCTACCCTCTTGCGCAGTAACATCCCATCTCTCCCACTAGTGCCACATACCATGCCATCATTAGAAGTGTGTGTCGGTCCTTCCCATGCTGCAGCATCCTTCTATACTTGCCTCCTCGGACCATCATTGTCATCCACATATAAATAGCCATGTCCATCATTTCCCTTAGACATCATCACTTTCATGTCCCCCTCAATTGGCATAAATATTTGCCTATCATACTTCAAATTATACCATGCTTTCTACTCCAATATATAAATCACCACCTATAGTCCCCTTCACCATTCTTCCCACCTCCGCCCCAGTTCTCCCATTTACCAATATACATTTCCTTAACCCTCCTCTTAGGTTGCTTTTCCATCTGTGTTGTCCTCCAACACCCCCCATAACACATACACAACTAGTTTTTCCCCCTAGCGTCTCCTACACTGGTACCATCTGCATCCATTTTATGTATAAGTCCCTACAACTACTACCTTCAATCCTTTCCTGGATCACTCAATTGGATCAACGTCTATAATATCTTCACAATTGCCCTGCATGTCATATGATATAAGCATTTTGTCAATTCAAGCAACAGTGCCTCATTTAGTTCACACAAGTTATTTAAATAATCCTCACCACTACAACCCTCGATTTATCTGATTAATAAACTGTCTACCATAGTGTATATTGAATATACCCCAGGTCTACAAGTCTTCCCTTTTTAGCCTTCCACCAACATCATAACCTATTTATTACAGCATCGACCTATTTTGCGACACCTTATATCGTCCCCTCTAAGGATAGTATTGCTTACCCCGTAATTTTTCAACTCACAATACCATTATCATATATAACTATGTAAACCTTTCCATGTCACTACAACTTTTTTAATGTCTGACTTCCCCCATACTATTACGATACAGTACCCTCATTACATTTCCATATTGATTACACAACAACAACAACACTACTACCCTAATAAACAATCAACAGCATGATGGCATATATATATATATATATCCAGACAATTACCATTTACAGCAGCAATAAGAATGACAACAAATTCATTCCACTACCCATTTTCTGACATTTACAACCAATCATGACATACCTGTTGTTTACCCAATAAGTTGTGGTTGTCTACCCATCTGAGATTCTCCCATTCCATACTCCATCAGCTTCACCGATCACCCTCAACTTCAGTAGACAGAATCAACTCCGCTTCATCCTCTGCCTATTCTCCTCACTGGAACTGCTGTGTACCTTTCCTCACCCCATTCTTCTCATCCATTTACATATTGATGTTGAAAACTTACAATTCGTACACTTTCAAAGAGTGACTACAAAGGCAGAGAGAGGAGGAGGAACAAATAGCACAATGAACAAACCCAACTTGTGAGAGAGATCGAGGGAGAAAGAGAGTAATGAACAAACCCAGTAAATGGGATAGAGAGAGAGACATCAATGAACAAACCCCAAGTGAAGCCTCAGCCCTTGTCACCCAACCTTTTAACCCAAACTCTCACAATATCACTAAGGTAAAGTTTGGTTGGATGTGAATAATATTGTAATGCAAACAAGTTGATAATTGTATTTCCATTACTTTATTTGGTTGTAAGAGAATATTGCAAATAATAACTACCTTTTAATTATAATTACTACAACTTATGTAATCATAATTACATTGAAAAATTGATTGTATTATATTATATTCAACCAAATTTCACATAAGAATAATTTAATAATACAACCAATTATTGTATTTTCTCAAATTTTATTTTGTTTTCCTCCAAAACTAACACCATTTTGTTGGGAAAAAAATAACTCAGTTCAGACCATTCAATGAGCTACTATAATTTTCCCTTGTAGAACTATAAACCAGTGTCAATCAGTTCACCAATGAGTCTATGGTAAATACCCATGTATCATATTAATATACACACATATATAAAGAGGTCTTCCTCTATCTTGCCCAACAAACCTGAAATTTTTGAGCCCAACAAACCCAATTCGAATTTGACCAGACTAAAGGTTGACTTAATTGGGCCCAACCAACCTAATTCCACTACCCTTACCCATGCTGTAATTGGACATTCTCTCTTTGAATTTGGGTGGCCCACAATACCAAAGTTCACTATGATTCAACAATACAAAGCAGTAGATACATGATTCATCCTCAAACAAACAATTATAGCTGAGACAAAAAACTCTCTTTGAAAATTAGCAAGAATACATACTTAAATTAGTGGATTTTGAGGAACAAATTATAGCTGAGGCAGAAAATTTGCTTATTGAAGAGTTACAATCGTTAGGAGTTCATGCTGGAGGTATGTTTGATAAAATTCCTCAAACAAACAATTATATATCAATCTTTAATGCAAAGTATATCTACCTAGTGCAACTTTTAAAGTCAACATTCTTTGCACATAAGGTGTTTGACAAAATTCCCCAAATGCATGATTGTAATAGTAAAAATCGTTGTACATAAGCTGACAAAAAAGGTACACTGATTTAGTCAAAAGGTTCACAGCAGTGTACAAAGGTTTCACTGCAGTCTACAAAGATTTCACTCATTTTTGGAAAGATGCACCAAAAAATAAGAACGGTTAATAGTCTTAAATTTTGTTATTCATAAAATAACTATAAGTAAATGAACGTAATAATTACTGAGGTATCACTATACTCAAATTCTCAAAATTTAATTAAAGAAATAATGAAAAAGTTTCATTTTTATTTTATAATTAAAGGAGTAACTTATGTGGTTTTTGAAGGCAACAAGTGGTCTACGCCCTTTGAAGGATCCCAGCATGTCCAACACTAATGTTGGAGCTGCAACTACTGAGATAATAAACTACAAGATCACTCTATATTTTAACAAATATAGTTAGAAAGATTTTATAATTAAAAGACAAAATATTTGTTGATGCAGGTGACATGTACCACGGCCTCTGTCGGAGATGGTGCATTTGGAAATATTTGGTGACACTATGAATGTCAAAATTGATAGCATGAGGACACCATAATTTCTTTTTACACAATTTAATATTTTGTGGATATTAGAGCTAATTGAATTTGTCAATGTTAGAGCTGTTTTGGTGGTTGTAGATATGCATGCTACTATTGATTCCTATTTAGTGACATGGTATTATTTGTAACTGTACATCTTAATTTTGATCGAATGAATATTTTATGCAATGCAGTGAATCTTTTCCCAACTGTAGGGAACCTTTACTCAATTGCAGTGAATCTTTTGTGCCATGAAGCAAAATTGAGATGTTTTATGAAATTCAGTGAATCTTTTCCGAACTGCGGGGAACCTTTCCCCAATTGCAGTGAACCTTTGGGGCCAAGAAGCAAATTTAAGTCATTTTTTAAGACAGATTGCCCGTTAATCTCCTCTCTTTTGAGGCTTTGTTTGATAATGTTGTGATTGTTATGATAGGGAAAGCTCTGAGGATTGCTGGAAGATAAGGCATTGTAGAGTTATAAGAAGTTCTCCAAGGAGGACCCTAAGAATTTCAAGCCTCAACCCATATTTCTTTTTGTTCGATACATAGCTGATCTATGTAACTAGACATATGGACCTTTACTACATGTAATTATACTCCCAATCCATCTAGACGTAACCCTTGGTAAGTAGACATGATTGATGGGCTTCTTCAACAAGAGTGCCTGTTGAGAGCAAAAAACTTGTCAAAATTTTTGATGATATAATTCACTTAATTATAACAAGAGAAAAAAAAATTGAACTAACATTGAACTTCTTAAATCCGATATTCCATTTCTCAACATCTCCAATGTACATCTCCAAGTGTCGCATTGCATACACCCCTGAATCAAGATAAGCTTTTCTTAAAACTTCCATCCAAGGTAGTTTAAATTGCTCCAATTGCAAACTCTCCATAGAAATAGCTTTACCCCTGACTGATTTCGAAATTTTATGAGGAAAATACTTTGAGAAGCACCAAACCTAGGGAAAAAAAGTAGTATACATTTATAATATGTAACTTCAAATATTAGAAGATTAGAATATCAAAAGGACGAAAAGGTAATATAGAAAATTACCAAGAGGCTGACACAAACAAGAATAACACCATTGTCCACATTGTTATGGCGAACAAAATGGATAATCTCCACCTTCTTTGCCTAGAAATTGAATCACACAACAAAGTAATATCCATTCTGAAACACTGGAAAGAATATATGCATATCAACACAATTATATAAGTATATGTACACCATTAAACTATATAAGTATATGTAAGCCACATTGCGATTGTGGTGCGACAATGACAACGGTGAAATATAGACAACGTAACACCAACATTTACTCCACAATTTTACATCTTAATTTTGATCTAATGAATTTTTTATGCAATGCAGTACTGCAGGAAACCTTTCTCCAATTGCAGTGAATCTTTTGTGCCAACAAGTAAAATTAAATTATTTTTAATTGTTATAAATCTCAGACTGTGTACTGTATGCACAACATATGTACCTAATAAGATACATACGTTTATAAGGTAATATTTTGCTCAGTTCACTTCACACTCTCTCTCTCATGGCTATCCTTCCCAATTTCTCTTTCCTTCACAATTCGAACTTTCTCAAGACCATCAATAACGCCAATGAATCATCTTTAGCTTTCTTCTCTTCTTGGAATTCAATTTTCAGTTCGAAATCGAAGCTAAGAATTGCAAACTCCTTCTCGCCAAGGAATTCCTGGCGTTGTTGCGCGAAATCCAGGATCGAGGTTGCAGGTGAGGTGGAAATGGAGAAGACGAGGAGAGAGAAATGGAGAGTCCTTCGTGTTGGTTTGGTGTGTGGAGGTCCCTCCGCTGAGCGTGGAATTTCGCTCAATTCTGCTCGATCAGTTCTTGATCATATTCAAGTAAAAATTCTTGACTTTTATTTTTACTTTCATTATTGATTCTTAATAATGCAATATTTTAAAAAAAAATTTTTTTTTTAACACCTCTTCATCAGTGGAAATTTTGGTTGCAATTAGGGGGATGATTTACAAATTAGCTGCTATTACATCGATTGTAAGCTCAATGCATATGCGATATCCTCTGCCCAGGTAAGCTGTAAGTTCGTTGTGGTTTCGTATGCTGTGCTTTTGCCCAAGGGGATAATTAATTTGACGCTTTTTTAACTGCGATCAAAGGGAAAAGATTAGTGGTTTATTTAGGCAAGACATTGTAGTATGTCACTTCAAACATATTTTGAACCCTTTTGATTACTCTATCTTGTGCTGCAGCTGTATTCAAACACCCCAGCTGATTTTGATTTCAAACTTGATAGGTGAGTGTAATATCTGAGAACTTAGTTTCCTCTCTCATTATCTATGACTTAGGAGTAAAATTGGGTATTGACTTTTTTTGGCAGCCTCGCTCAAGGTTTCAGCTCACTTTCTGATTTTGTGGAGAACCTTTCGGCTTCTGTTGATATTGTATTCCTTGTAATCCATGGTCCATTTGGGGAAGATGGTACCATCCAGGTATATCTCTTGAAAAGGGTTCAGTGTTTTGTTCAAGAAGAGTTTTTGAGGGATTTTATGCAATTGGTTTCCAGGAGCTTTTGGAGAGATCAAATATCCCATATGTTGGAACCCGATCGAGTGAATGTTGCAAGGCATTTGACAAGGTACAGTTTTGTGCTACAGACTTCTTATTATTGCCTTAAAGCAACTGATTATTCCTTTGAGTACAAAACTATTACGTGATGTTTGGTTGGATGTAATGCCATGATAATGTAATGCATTGAATTTTGTAACGCAGTAATGATTACTTAGTTTGTGGTAATCATAATTACAATATAGTTCTTTTATTGCAATACTCTCATACAAGTATACAACCAAACAAAGTAATAAAAACACAATTACTAACTTATTTGCATTACAAGATTGATTATATCTAACCAAACATTACATTATAGTTGACAACAGTCTTGTAACCATTCTGTACAATCTTTTAAAACTGCTGAAACTGTATGCAAGACCAAAGCAGCCTATTCAAGTGACAAACCTGCTGGACTGCTACTTGCACTGCATCTTGGCTTATATATTTTGTGAACAGAACCAGATCAGCTCCACACACAAAAAGTTCTACCTTAAGAAGTTGGTCTCAAAGGAGACTTGTCCATGTTAATTTGCTATTCTTGTGTTTATTAACATTGATGGCCCATCACAGGAAAGGTTTTACCCTCAGAAGTTTGTCTCAGAGGAGAAATGTCAATGTTAATTTGCTACTCTCGTGTTTATTAACATTGGTGTCTTGTTTGGTCGGAGTAATTGATGTGGTAATGTAATCAAAATTGTAACAATAATTACATTACCATGCTTGGTTACTATTAATTAATATAATCAAAATTATAATGTAATCACTTTCATCTCAATCTATTGAATTAACATTACTTAGGTCTTTATTGAACGATAGTGATAGCATCACCCCTTGTAATTAAAATTTAACCCATTTGCAAACGAAGGCCATGTTTCTTTTCAACTCATCATAAGTATTAATCATTATTAAGAGCCATTCAACAACTTTTAGTAAGTTTCAGTAGCTTTTAGCAACTTTCAGTATTATTTAGCAACTTTAAGTAACTTTGAGTAACTTTTAGCACTATTAAGTACTTGGTGAAAAAACCTTATCCTATTTCTTTAACTATTCAATGACTTTCAGCAATTATAGTAACTTTCCTTAACTTTTAATGCTATTCAATAGCTTTCAACGACTTTCATTGACTTTCAACAACTTCCAGTAACTTTTAGCAACTTTCAGCAACTTTAAGTGACTTTAACCAATAATACCAATAAGCACTTTTCATAAGTCAAAAAGAACATGCCCAAAATGTTCCGCACTTAAAATGTTTCTTTCTTTCCTAAGTTTCCCTCTATTTGATTTTCTATGAAACTTTCTCTCTTCTCCCTCATGTGGTCAATAGCCCACACCAACTCATAACAAGTTTCACCCAATTCTCTCTCTCTCTCTCTCTCTCTCTCATTTTCCATAATTAAGTAATCTGCAAAATTAATAATACGATGACATTAAATGAAACACTTGTGCTTTATTTAATGTAAAATTATATCCAAGTTTCACCCAAATGTCTCTCTTTCTCACACACTCCCTTCCCCCTCTCTCTATAGTTTTATCAACTGCCTTTATAGAACATATTCATCCATGGCATATGATTGATGTACTATGGTGGTAATTGCATTACCATGTTGATTAACCAAACATGGTAATGTAATCATGTTTACATTACATTAGCTAAATGCACTCCTTAGTTGATTGCATTATACCTATATAATATTATATCCAACCAAACGCCACGTGAAGTTGATGGAAATGGAATAATTAAAGCTTAGAATGAGAAGTAGATCTCCTTTTAAGGTGAATTTTTAGTAACAACCGAATCCAAACCACAAAGCTATACCCTCAACTGCTGCTTAGGCAGAGAGTGGGAGTGGGAGGTTAAGTATATATTGCCTCATCCCTTCAACTGCAGAATCACTATTGTGCTGGTGCCCAGCTTCAAAACCATCAATTGTCTACCACTCCAGTGCAAAAGTAGCACTCTGTAGCAGTGAATAATTTCTGGACAGATTTGCCACAAGTTGCCCTTTAAGCTGCATATAAAGTCAACAAGAGGGTGCTCCACCTGGTGATTGAATTCTGTACTCTTCTTGATTAAATGCTGCATTTATTGCTGATAGCTTTTTGGTTCACAATGCCGTGTAAGCTCAGTTCAGGTGGATATGAAGTCGAATGGTATTGAATTTGTGTTTTTTTGAGTCCCTATTCACACACAAATTTGCCGCTGGTGCTGGAACTTGATGGTATCATTTATTTAGCCCGTGCATTTGAAAGCTATATGAATTTATCGATAATTTGATCTGTTGCCCTTTGCGTATAGCTATTCATAGGACTTTCTGGGAGAAGTTTTATCAAAATGGCCCATATGTATCAAAGAAGTTCCAGGCAAAATATCAATTCACTCAACTCACCTCTTTATTTCTCAAATCAGTCAAGTCTTGTATGCTGCCTTATCTCAGCACATTGTTTTTTTTTTTGGGGGGGGGGGGGGTTGTTTAGGTAGATAGGGACCCTAAGCAGTTAAGGAAACCTCAAAGATTTGATCTAAAATTTCCTAAAATTTTTAAAAATATCTAACCTAAAATTTCCTAATAAAGTAGGAAATTCAATATCACTACTGTACTACTAGATATCTTTATCTTGGCTGTCTCAAAATATGCTTCAAATTTTCCAACAAAAATAATGAAAATTTATCCTGAAACATTGAAATAACTTAGCAAAAAAAATCCTGAAACATTGAAATATATACTAAATTCCTTACTCTTCTTCCTTTAGTCTTCATCTGCATTAGTGTTATAGGGCGTTTGGCATGTGGAAATTATTTTGTGGGAGTTAAAAGTGGGAATGGGAGTTTATTTTAGGGATTGGGCAATTATGAATACCTTTTTTAGTATTTGCTGATCAGATTGGGAGTGCATATCCCTAAATATATACGTATGATTCATAATTTTAAGCAGTTTAGTCTCTATTCCTATTCCCAATCATACCTCCTGATGGGCACTTCCTTCTGGTAATAATTTAATGAGTTTAGGCCTGCTATCCCCAATCCAAATACCTAAGAGGACTTGGAGATGGCCCGTTTTTTTGGGTTGGGGGGGGGGGGGAGTGAATTAGATCAAGATTAAGCCATGAGAAGCTTGAAAATCATTAATGAGTTCACTTGGACTCAAACCTTGATGGTGCTATTGAGTATTGGCAAATGAATAAGGTGCCAATTGAGCAGACGCTGTTGTCTGTCCTATTACCTTATATATTCTCATTCCCATATACCAAACATGAGAATGCTATTAATTTGCCCCCTATTCCAAATACCATCCATGAATTCCTCTATCAAGCACATTATTATTTCTTTTGCTCAATACTACTGTGGAAAGATGCATCAATTTTTATGGCAACAGTAATCTAGTATGGATCTTGCGAAACAAGGTCTATGGAGATCTTAATGTATTCAATCTTATCTTCGCGATCAAAGAAGCACCAGATACATCATTGCCTGGAACCAAATTCAGCTGCCTGTTATGTAATGGCTACAGGCTACTACATCATGTAGGAACTTTTGGCGTTGTCGTGTGACAAGACATCAGCTGATGTGTTTTCCAGGATCACAGGGATGTTTCAGTGAACAGCTGCTATTTACAGCATTGAAAATTAGGACCTGTAATTAAAACCCTCACTTCTATTGAAGCTTTTGCGATTCACATTTGGGTGACTCCTTGACTCATACTTTGGCTTTGACAGATTTTTAGAACCTTGCAATTCTTCGTAGAATAACCATAGAGAGATTAAACTATAGCCCCCCTTCTTATCATTAATGCACATAACATATTTAGGATCACTTTAATTATTATACTAGTTTAGCTGAAATTTTATTGGTTGGTTCATAGTGTGGTGGCCTCAACTCTGCTCTGATTCTCACAAGATGCTGCTTCCATGGATGGCATTTCATCACGTCTGTTGCAACTGTTCTGATTTTTTCCCCTATGATGATATGCAACCAAGTGTTATGTGCCTTTTTTGGATTTTAGGCATCCTTATTCTTGAATGCCGATGTTTAAGCTAGGTTGAGGTGCCACCATAGGTATGGAATTGAAACATATAATTTTATTCTAATGTACTGCCTTTAGTTTTAATTCCTCAGCTCATCTCCTATTCTCTCTTTGGAGCTTTTCGTTATCTATCTGTATTTACCAGTGAAAGGCTGCCGAGGATTTTGTCATGACCTTTTTATTGCCTGACATGGATTGTAAAATGCAATATAGAAATTGTGACCTTTTAGTCCCTTTTGGGGATTGCTTAGAAACGCAGATTTCTATCGAAAATTTCTTTCCCTTTATGACTGGCTTTCCACTTATCTATTCTACAATTGGGTACTCTGTTCTTTCAGTAAGCTAAATGACATTTTCTAAAACATCGGCAGTATGAAGCCTCCTTGGAGCTTGGCAAACATGGATTTTTGACCGTACCCAGTTTCCTGGTGCAGGTACTGTTTTCAGGTTAAACCATATTGATCCTTGTTCTTTTAGTGATTTCTTTGTGCATCACCAAACTACTTCATGAATTCTTAAACATTTGACCACCGAACTTTATTATTTGTCATATGCCATATCATAACATTATCCCCAGGGAAGGGTATTTTCCTCTCCTTGCCTTTCCGCTCTCTCTCTGTCTCTCTCTCTTCCCCCCACCCCCCGCGCCCCCTCCCCCCTTTTTTCCCAGTTGTTTGGGGATGCTGGGTGAAGGGGTTTAAATGTCAGAATTATGAAGCCATGGCCTTATAAATGTGAAGTGTCTGTTTTTATTAGACACTTGATTGTAAAAGCTTTGGCCGCCTTGTGCCTTCCCAATACAAAAAGGAAGCCTTTTGCTATAAGAAAGGAAGCAAAGATAAGCATTGAAACTTTGATGCTCTCATACTCCATAATTTAGAGAGAAAAACTGGCCTGTTGCAAGACTTCCTTTTTTGATATGTTTATTTTTCAGAAATTAAAGAAAAAACATTAAGTGAACCATGCACTGCAGGTATTATTCCATTGTCTGATTTGGCAGATATGCTTCTATTAATTCAAATTGAAGCAATCTTTTGGGCTAATTTTGATATTAGGTCTGAACATTTTTATGCTGGTATGTTTATTTGTATTAATGGTGTCAGGGAGGTCAATCAACTGAAGATATATTGAAGTGGTTTGAAAGGAATCAGTTGGATGTCAGTGCAGGGAAAGTTGTGGTAAATTATGCCTTTATAATTCTTCATTGTCGAAGCATTATAGCAGTGAGGTCCCTTTTCTGACCATTGTGCTGGTATTCATGTATAACACACAGGTAAAACCAGTCAGAGGAGGATCAAGCATTGGTGTTACTGTGGCATATGGAGTTACTGATTCTTTTAGAAAGGCTACTCGAATTCTTTCCGAGGTATGGTGTGAAGCAGATGTACATGCATCCCAGACATGAGCCTGAGAAGCAATGCGGCCCCCCCCCCCCCACAAAAGGAAAAAGAAAAATAAAAAAGAAAAGAGGTATAGGGAGGTCAATCTGTATACAACCTTGACCCTCATGCATTGAGGCTGGTGGAGGGCATCCCAGAAAGTAGAACTGTGAACCTAAGCCAATGTAGAAAAGGGGGATGGCAAAGATAAAGGAAGAGGTGGGAGAGAATGGTTAACCATGTGCTGAAAGTTTGGCATTATTGTTCAGTAATGATAATAAATACTACCTGTAGATATTTGAGCACAAACCTAATTAGAAGGATAAATGAGCATGACTTCAAGTCATGCATACAGGTGACCAACATGGCCAATAATATCGGGCTTTGTTTCTTTTATTCTTTTTACTGCCTTATTTCTTTCCCTGCAGTGTTTCTCTCTGTCTATCTGTGGTTTTTTTCCCCTTCTCTTTTTGCCTCTTGAGTATCTGACCATTTAAGGGCAACCTTATAACAATTCCTGGTATGGCCTGAAAAACATTTTATATGTTCCTTATGTGACAGGGGATTGATAATAAAGCTCTTGTTGAAATTTTTCTTGAAGGAGGGAGAGAGTTTACTGCAATTGTCCTAGATGTGGGGACTGCTTCTGAGAGCAATCCTGTTGTATTGCTGCCAACAGAGGTAGTGCATTATTTGTTTTCTATTTTGGTGGCTTAGGTATCTGATTCCTACTTTTCATTAACTGGACTTCATTTTCCATCCCATCCTTGATATATATATATATATATAAAGGAAGTAAGTTATCTGTTTTGCCTGTTAAGTAAATGGGAGATACTTGTTGGATTTGAGGTCCTACAAACTAACCTTGTCCTCTGTTGAAAGGACCAAATATCTAATTGAGATGAGAAAGCTTTGTCCTGATAGCTTTATTCTAGCATACTGTATGTAGTTATCTCTGAGTTTTGGCGTGAAACAGTTGTTAGTTTCTAAAGAGATCCCACACTTCAACTGTGATTTAATTTTATCGATGCATGATTGCTATTCTTTGCACATGATGATGAGTAATGACGTCAATTAGGTTTGAATTTCATCTAGGTATGGTGGTATACAGTAGAAGGTCCTCAGGTAACACCCTTGGATAATTGCTAAAGTACTCACCCTCCATGTGGAAGATTAAAATTGCACCGCTCACAGAGGTTCCCTTACCCACCCTCCCCCGGGCAGCAGCTGTGGTCCTTACATTGCCCCCTCCCCCAAGAAAAACCCCAAAAAATCAGATGTCTGCAAATTTGTTTAGTAATTATCGTTACAATTTACAAGTTAACTTATTGCATAGAATATCAGTTCATTGTGTGAATCTATGTGCAAATGGTTCTTTACCTCTATTTAAAGTTCATGATTGACCAGGTGGAACTTCTTGACACTGTTAATGCGACAGAGAAGGATGCCATATTCAATTATCGGCGGAAGTATCTTCCTACTCAACAGGTATTAAATGGGAGGAAATATCTGCAGTAAGATGATTGATTTTCTAGTTATGCTGCTTGCTGTTGCGATCTGGTGATATCAATTATAAGAATTCACTATCAGGTTGCATATACGTTTCCGACAAATCAAGCTGGACAAGAATTTTGATTCTTGGGTCCATGCATGGAAGAGTTTACCTAACCATACTAAATCTGATTGTTGTTGGTGCCAGCTTTGTTTGAGCCAGATGATATCCAACATATCTTCTTCTGCTCTCATTACTCATCTGACACATTTGTTTCACACAGGTTGCTTACCATTCACCCCCCCGTTTTCCTGTAGATGTAATTGAGATCATTCGAGAGGGTGCATCATTGTTATTCCGACGTCTTGGATTATGTGATTTTGCCCGCATTGATGGTTGGTATTTGCCTTCTTGTAAAATATCATCGTCTGGACAATTTGGAAAAACTGAACCCGGAGTAGTAGTATTTACGGACATCAATTTGGTGAGGGGCTATCTTGATTATAATCACGATGGTTCTTTTCAGTTATTTATTGTTTAGAACCTTGATTAATACTTTTGTCAAACTCTAGATCAGTGGCATGGAGCAGACCAGCTTTCTTTTTCAGCAGGCTTCAATGGTACTTGACTACTTGGCATCTTGCAACTTCAAGTTAAAAAAAATTCGATCAGCAATGGGAAAATAATTTGGTGTGATGTTGCTTTGACTTCCATGCCGTTGAGGGGTTTCGACTGGTTATGTTTCGTATATTATTGATTATATCAGACTCTGTATCTTACGCATGTTTTTAAGCCTGTAGGTTGGATTTTCCCATTCAAATATCCTGCGGAGCGTCCTTCACCATGCATGTTCCCGGTTCCCTAGCTTAGAATCTTGTTCTGGAAAATCACACTTCTCCACTGTGGTACAGAAATACCCCCAAATAGAGGAGCTTGTTGCCAAAAAGGCTGATCTTCAGAAAGTTTTTGTAATTTTTGGAGGAGACACTTCAGAGAGGCAAGTGTCCCTTATGAGTGGGACAAATGTTTGGCTCAACTTGCAGGCATTTGATGATGTGAGTAATTCCTGTTTGTGAGGAAATAATCAATGCAGCTATAGCTTCAAATGCGGCTTCTTTAGCATGGATTTCTTTTGAATCGTGTTTAACATAGTATGCTATGCTTTACACGTTTTTTGCTAATTTATTTGATGGGAAAAAAGGGTGCTTTGAAGCTTTTGGTGTCACTTTAGTACATATCATATAAGCAGATTTAATCATCAGCAAAGCCCAACTTAATAAAGTAACCGCCAGATGAAGTTAATTCCTGCTCAAGAGTAAAGTTAGCCTTTGTACTGCTTATTCTGAGTTAAGATATTTCTGTATTGATCGCTTCTGTCCATATCTTCTCAATTTATAATCAGACCTTTGTGGACGTCCTCTATCTCTAGCCTATACCGGCATATTGCATGAAGTCATTGTTTCTACTTGTATATGCATGACGAGGTGTACTTTTAGAGACTACTTAGATCTATTGTGCTGATGGCTGGATGCTGATACCTAAAATAAGTGGCCAATATGCTATGCCCCCATAAGTTTGTAGTTAATGGAAAGAACAAAATATGTGGTACTTGTCAAGACACACAATCTGTTTTTAGTTCCTCTCCCCTCCTCTCCCCCCCCCCCCCGCGGGCCCTTTGTTACGCATTGGGGAGTGGGCTTTGGGAAAGTATTTTAATCTAGATTGAAAGACTCCATGTTTTTGCTTCTAACTTGTAATTGTTCTCTTCTTGTCAGATGATGGTAACTTCGTCTAATGACTTTTATTATCCTTTGCAAGGGTTTAGGCTAATTCATGATTTGATGGGGTTTGGCTAGATGTGGTCCAACTTCCTGACTTATAGTTCAAAGTGGCTTTCTTTAAGAACAAGAGTGTCCTTCGTTTCTATGGTGGAGAATTCAAACTGATGCTTTTTGACCAATACACTATTGCCCATCATTGAAAACTAGGATCATAGTGTTGAGCAGTAATCTGCTGGTGCATTAGTTATACTCAATATATGAGTCTGGGAGAAATGAGAATAGTCTGAAATGTGCAATTGCCCTTGCTACAGCTTGATGTGACTCCATGTTTGCTTGCACCAATGAGTTCATCTTACGACTCTGCCAATGAGGTTGATTTGAGCTCCAGATCAGTCTGGTCTTTGCCGTAAGTATGCATATTGCTTGTCATTTCTTCCTGAACTTCAAATCTATTGTTTTGCTCTTCTTACTTTTACAGGTTGCTACACTTTTACTAATACCTTTTTCTGTGGGTAGCTAGAAATTAAAAGATGATTCCTTGCCTGGTGTTGCTTCAACGTCATACAGTCCCGCATATCAGTAATCATTGCTGTTGAACCTATCTATATTAGCTGGACATGGCATTTATACTAGGTGTCTCTTGTTGAAACGAGATGACCCAGGATGCATGGCAGACATGCATCGTTATATGCGAACAGTAGTCATTGCTGCCATAGATGTTTGCACTTCAATTCTGGAGGAGGAAGAAGGAAGAAGTGAAGAACAGCAACAAGTAGAACATACATGTACATTTACTGTCATTCGCCACCAACTGCACTGGCAGAAATGGCAGTGGCAGATGGGTGATGAAGTGGACACTGCCATATATCAAGACTAATAATCTTTTCAATAACACTCATGTGCGGCACAATAGGGGCTTGTGTTAAAGTCAGTCAGATTTGTACATCTCAATCAACTTATGGACTATGACTCAAGGCCCAATTATCATACTTAAAAGAATAATTTTTCTTTTTTGGCAGGGATGGGGCTTGGTCTCAAGCCAAAGTAATAAAGTTCTAGCCCAACTGAACATAAATCTGAATAGTCTATTATGTTCTATAATGTTTATAAATTTGACAAAGACAAAAATTATGAAGGAAAAAGAAAAGAAAATTGCGTCCTGAAACCCATGTAGACTTCTGAAGAGTGTCCCCTGTCTGAGCTCTTGTCGCAGTCTATGTAAACAGAGCCTATGAAAGTACTTCATGCAAATAAAGTTGCTTCGTAGCTATCTGTTTTTCCATTGTTGGGTTTTGATGACACATACATATACCATATATCAATTGGGTGCTTGGTTGAGTACCTCACTGCAAACCTATCTTACTTATTCTGTGTTTCATGGTTTTGCAATTCATTGCTTATAAGATATCCAGTGCTTTATTGATTTGACTTTCGCTTGGGTTCACGTCTTTGATTTTATGGTAAATTTGACATTAGTAACCAGCTGTGCCTGGTAAACATGGAGCAGTTGCTATGATATTGTTTCAATTTATCAACTTGCACGTCACTGACTCACTGCTTCATAATGCTAAACTTTGTTAAGGTTTTGATGACATGCAATGTTTCCGGGCAAGGTCTTTGTTAGTGTAGCTCAGTTCTACTTTCATTATGAAGCAGGAATATCTCGCTGTGAAGTATAGGAAGAAGTAACCTTTAATAACTAGGATTGTGTGAAGTAGAAGCATATGGCCCCAGGATATCTGGCTTCAACTGCGAGGCAACAGAACAAAATGGCAATATGCAACAACAACAACAACAACACCTCCCAGTGTGAGTCCCGCTTTCGCAGGGTCTGGGGAGATCCAGCTGTAAGCAACCTTACCCCTACCGGCATTCCTACCCGTAGAGAGGCTGTTTCCAAGAGACCCACAAAATGGCAATATGCAAACTACAAAATAACTTTGGGGGGGGGGGGGGGCCGCATTTTAAATTTTTTTTTAGGCTAGGAGAAACCTGAAACTTGTAGAGGCGGTGAGTCAGGATGACAAGGGGAGTTCTTTGGCTATTCTCTCCTCATTATCTACGTTTGTCCATTGACCTGTTTTGTGTAATTTCTTGCTACAGTTATTCTCTTGTCTTGAGGCACACCACAGAGGAAGTATTAGCAGCTTGTATGGAGGCAATGGAACCAGCTCGGGCTGTATTAACCTCTTTGTTGCGAAAGCAGGTGATGAATGATCTTTCTGAAGGGCTGAAGAAGCACAGCTGGTTTACTGGGTTTGATGTTTCAGATGATGTACCTGTAAAGTATTCTCTGAAGGAGTGGATCAGGCTGGCTAAAGAACTCCAAGCCACAGTTTTTATTGCAGGTTTTACTTTGCTACCATCTGTATCTATGGTGTGCTTCAATCTTCAGTTTACCTAGCTTATAAGTTATAATCATATTTATTGCTGTAAGATTTGATCCAACCAAAATTATCTTGATAAGTTTTTTGTTGATTTGTAAGAAAAGGAAAAAAAAGAGACAAAAAGTGCAGCCTAGTGTACAAGAATCCTGCGTTCAAGCAGGGTCCGGGGAGGGGCCCCACCCCAAGGGGTGTATTGTAGGCACCTTAACCTAACTTTGTCAGTGGCTGATTCCAAGACTTGAACCCGTGATCTTTTGGTCACACGGAGATAACCTTACTATTGCTCCAAAGCTCCCAAAAAAAACAAAGAGAAATGGAAAAAAGGGAGAAAGACAAGCTGATGATAAGTCCACGTTGGTTACAATTGGTAAAGAAATAGATTTTATTGGGTGTGGATTTTTGGAAGGAATAGGAAACAAATTTTGATCAAGGACCATAATTGGGAAGCTGGAGATATGCTCATGATAAATTTGGTAACGAAAGGATTTCCCAGCTTAGTGAGCATGTTGGTGATTGTGTAGCACCACTAGCACTTTTTTCTGGAAGTTTTGCAAATTATAAATAAGGCTTTTTGGCAATGGTTGTAAGACATCGCAAAAAGTGAGAGAGGCATTCTCTTGATCCAATGCAGGGTCTTGAGTGTAGGTGGTAGTTTCTTGACCCAATATAGTGTCTTGAGTGATTGTGTGAGGCCGGGTATTTGTGGGGCATATCTTGGGCACTTGGGGAGAATGTGTCGTGAGGATAGATTTGTGAATGTGAGGGGTGACTCAAGCACTAGCTAGAGGAGAATGAGAGTGCGTAGTGTTGTTAGTGTACCTAGTTGTAATGCATATTTTCTTATTATAGTGGATGATGCACTAGTTGTTGCTAGGCCGTGGTCTTTCCCCTCAATGCAGAGGGATTTTCCACATTAAAATTGTGTGTCATTCTTTCTCTTCTGGTCTGTATGTGTGTGGGCAAATTTTATTTTACACTTGTGCTCCCAACAAGTGATATTAGGGTGGATTTAATTCCAACAATTGTTATTAAACTTATTTATTGTAAGAACTTGTTCTAGTGAAAAGAATGACAGCAGTCAACGAGTTCATGATCAGAAAGCAGTATTGTGGTAGCTTAGTTATGTTTTCATTTTTCCTTTTGTCCTTTGGCTTGCAAGTCTAACCTCCTTTTGCTTTTGAGTACATATGTGAACATGATATTTGTCTACTCAAAGTGACTATCTTGTGTGGTATTGATGTAACATTGTAATGGATTTCCCAAGATACATTAAAAATTATGACTAGGAAATAGGAATATCCCTTGAATTTTGATGTTACATTTTTAGAAGATTTCCAAGGTACATTAAAAGTGTCTAGAGAACTCCAACGATAAAGGCAGGTGAAATGCTTGGTTCCTCCCTCTCCCCTTTGTACGCGCTTTTCTCAGCATATCATTTCACATTTTATGACATCTAAATCTTGACTCACTATAGTCATTGTAGTTTTGGATTTCATTTAGAGGGCATTCCTCTCTTCCGTTGTGAATATTTAACATTAGGATCATGTTGAATTACCTTTCTTCCAAACTACTATATCTGTACTTGCAAATGCAATCATAACGTTTCAAAGGAATACATGTTCTTATGAATATTCACTATATTTTGGAGCCTTTGCAATGACCTAGATGGAGCCATCGAGAATCTATCATCATTCTAGTTAGAAATTTATAAAAATTGATGTCTAAAACTATCAAGAACCATTGCAATTCTAAGAGATGGAGTTTTATAGCTTCTTAATCATGTTTTGTATCTCTCCTATTGTTTAGTGCATGGAGGAATTGGAGAGGATGGTACACTTCAATCTTTGTTGGAGGCTGAAGGGATTCCATACACTGGTAATGTACACTTTGTATGCTACCATTGGAAATATCTACCTACATATTGGCATAATAACTCTGTTCTTGATTTCAATGGCGTTCAAGGTCCTGGTGTGAAGGCGTCCAGAATATGCATGGACAAAGTTGCTACTTCGCTTGCTCTTAAGCATGTACGGTGAATTTGTTTTTGGCAATGCTCTTCAACTTACCTAAGCATATCTTTTCAGAATAAAACGTTTTGCTAAGATTCATCTTAGACGAAGACACCTCTGATTGTTATGTAGAATATGGTTAACATACCAATGCTTGTCTTGGGGGTTATTTCATGGTAAACTTCGAGGTTTTCTTCCTAGTTCTGCGGTAATCCATGTACAACAGGTCCCATATTGACAATGGTAGCTCATTTTTTATCGATGCTGGAGCATTTTCAATGTTGCATTTCTTATTAGGTTCATCTATCAGAGTTTTTTTTTTTTTTTTGGATACATTGGGAGAAAACTTGTATAGTTGAGCTTCTGATTATTAGAGATCACAGACAATATGTTGTGTTCTGAAGTCTTCTAAAGCCTGAACATTTGCTTTGCACCATGTAAATTTGAAAGGATGATTGGAAGAAGCTTATATTTCTTTTGATTGCTGTATGTGCCTTTGAACGTTGCAGAGAAAGCTAAAATATCATGCACTTTTTTTTTAATCAGCTTGCAGAGTTTGGTATTCTCACAATAAACAAGGAGGTGAGGACAATGCAAGACCTTCTCCATATGCCTGTTCCTGATCTTTGGCATGAGCTCATCACAAAGCTCCAGTGTGTAACTTTATGCGTTAAACCGGCTAGAGATGGATGCTCTACTGGTGTGGCAAGGCTCTGGTACGATTATGAATTCCATGTGACCATTTCTTGTAGTTTGGTCTTTATGCTAATGCATGGTGACATTCATAAAGAATAAGCTTTAGTTCTTGTTATGCTTGATTGTTTTTGTGTTGTGAAATCCCATTGTTCATGTGCTATCAATCATGTGATGCAAACCTGAAGCTGCGTGGACGACTTGGCTATTTTTATCAAGGCACTGGAGAACGGTCTTCCGAGAATCCCCCCTAACAGTTTCTCAAAGGTAATCATCAATTTTGTTTATTACAATTGTCATGCATGCAACGTATTATAATAACCAAACTAGTCCCCTGGATAACCCGTGTCCTGGCTTGGGGATCCCCCCCCCCCCCCAAAAGCACTTCCCCAAAAAAAATATGTATATTATAATTTTGCAGGGCATGCCCTGGCATCAAACCGTGCATTCACGTCTTACATTGTTAACCCCCTAATTCTTCTTAGTATAATTATGCCGCACTCTTTAACAAGCTGAAAACAGTCACTTGATTTTCCTTGGAAAATGTGGCTGTTCCTTTCCCTAGAACACTGATATATAATCAGATTTATGGCCAAGCAATGCATATTCTTCTGCTTCCTGCACCCTTTAAACTTCATAAGAGAATCCTGCCAGCAGCCCCAGCGGCATTCCACCTCTGAATCTTTAGTAGTTCAGCAAATACCTGTGAACATACCGCCTTGGTGAAATCACGTTGGAAGAACCATGGCCATGTGTTTCTTGCCCATTCAAGCGCACGCACACAATTGTCATGAACTGCCGAACCAATCCTCTGCAACCTATTCTTGACAACAATCCACAATGCAGCCAAGTAATAAAAGCACATTTAGCAATCCCGAGCTTATGCCAGATCAGCTGGTACCCGGATATAATAGTGGCTGACTCTCGGATCACTGCATATCCAGCTTTTGCACTGTATGTACCTTGCACATTCTGTAATCAGGCTAACCAGCCCCCAGTTTCCTTGTCAAAGCCAGCCTACAGAACATCCCTGGCCTTTAACAACTTTTTCCAATACCAGCTATCTCTAAATGATTTGCTGCACTGCCAGATGGAACTACCTTTTAAGTAGTATGATCAATCCATCTAATCCATAGGCTATCGGCTTTTATAGCTACGTGCCAACCCAGCTTGCCCACCTCTGCAGTGTTCCATTTTATCCTATCCTTAATGCCCATCCCTCCTTTTTTGTGAGATATTATATCCCAAGCAATCAGAACCACCCCTCTTCTTGTCAGACCAGGAGTTGCATACTACCTGCTTATCTGATTGACTTTGTCCAGTACACTCTTTGGTAGGATGAAAATCTGCCTCCAGTATGTAAATCAAAAGGACAGAGTTGATGAGTTGAATCTTACCAGCACCGGATAGCTTTTGGACTGATGATGCGCTAATGCTAGCTGTGATTTTATCCACCAAAATTTGGTTGTCTTCTTTATTCAGCCTCTGGAATTTTACAGGAACCCCTAAATATTTGAATGGCAGTCCTCCCTTTGAAACCCTGTCACTTCTAGGAGCAGCATTAGCCTCTCTTCCTGAATTGGTATTCGTGCAATGATGATTTGGGTCTTGTCTGGATTGGCCCCTAACCCAGAGTGACGTGAGAAGTGCGTAAGAGCTTCCATCATGCATTTTACAATAACCACACATGCTCTGCTAAACAATAGCAGATCATCAGCAAAGCTAAGGGAGCACAGTTTTAGCGTGTAGCATCCTGGGCAAAAACCTGCATAACAGCTTTCAAGGCCCTTGTAAGATATTCCTTGACTAAGACAAGGACATTGGGTCTCCTTGTCTGAGTCCTCTCTAATTATCAAAGTACCCATGGAGTGTACCATTGAATTTGACTGAAAACCTAGCTGTAGGATATGTCATAATCCTTTTCAAAAACTGCAAGAGAAACACATATATGAGCTAAGCTCCTCTACAAAACCCCGTCTCACTGAGTCATAGGCTTTTTTGAGATCCTGCTTCATCATACACCTTGGAGAGATTCCCTTCCTGTTGTACATCTTAATAAGGTCCTCACATACCATAACGTTGTGAAAATTTTCCGTCCTGTTATACATCTTAATAAGGTCCTCGCACATCACAATTTTGTGTAAAATGAACCTCCCTTCAATAAAAGCCCTGGGAGAGATCAATTAGGTAGGGCCGTGGGGGAGCATAAGCTTTAGTCTAGCACAAATTATGTTAGTAATGCTTTTGTAGACTGTGTTGCAGCATCCAATTGGCCTCAGTTCCATTGCTAGTGTGGGATTTTGAAACTTAGGTAATAGGTACCATGCAAGTGTTTCAGCAAACGCCCTGTCTCAAAGAAGTCTTTTTAGTGCAGCGCACACATCAGCACGAGTTATTTCCCAGATTTCTTCAGAAGCAGCTCCCATAGTCATCTGGCCTGGGCTTTTGTTATTATTGATGCTAAAGATGGCCTTTTTTTTTAATCTCCACATCTTCAATGGGTCTTAGCAATTCATTTCTTTGAGCATCACTAATAGATTTACCCTGAAGGATCACCTTCGTAGAAGGGCCCTCACTCTGCGTATCTGCTCCCAGGAAGTTAGAAGTGATCTACCAGTAGCTCCCTTAGTTCTTGCTGATTATAGGTGAGCGGGCCCTCTGTATTTTCCAAAGCTTTAATTGCAGTGTTGTAATTTCTGCTCCATATTTGCAAAATAGAATGAAGTATTTTGATCACCGTTTTGAAGCCAGGCATCCTTTGATTTCTACCTAAAAAATTCCCTTTCAGCCCTTGCCAACAGCTTGTATTGTGCAGCAGCCTCCTGCTCCTTGACATACAGATCTGTGTTGGAAGGGGGGGGGGGGGTATGTGGCCTCCCCCATATGATTGAGTTGCAAAGAGTCTGTTTTCAACTGACCCAAGTTTTTGAAAGGCGTTAGCCTCACTGAGCACACTGCTCGATTGTGAGTTACTCATACAATTGAATTGCAAAGAGGTTGCGTCAATGGACCCAAGATCTGAAATGAGACATTGTGGACTGCTTGGAAGCCAAAGCTATAAAGGAAATTGGTAGTCTCTTTTGGTGTGTGTGATAGGGAAAAAAGCAGCTCTAAGGTGAAAAAAGAGCCTTTTCTAAGCCCTTTTGGCTCACTATGAGATTAATCGGCAAGGTTGAAATGGGTTGCTCCTACATTTGGAGGTGTCCTGTAAACACTGAGGTTCTTGCCTAACCATCGTATTTGAACGTGACTATGAAATCAGTTGTCGACTTGTGCTAAAACTCATCCAGCCTGAGATTTCATCTTTTGTCATGGGTCGCACATGAAGTATCTCCTCTTCCCCAAACAACCCCCCCCCCCAAAAAGAAGAGGAAAAAGAAAAGCCCAATCCTCATCCCATCCCCTAGGAGTTGATTATCTGTATTTTCATGTTAGTTCACCGTTTGTGGAAAAATCTTCAAATGTCAGATCCTCAACTTTAGTTGCGGAACAAGAAACTTGTAAGTTCTCCATCAGAACTCACAAGTTTATTTGCGCTGTGAATGCTTTGTTTTATTCTATGCAGGCACATGGAATGATTGAGATGCCAAATCCTCCTCCAGAGCGTGTAATATTTGAGCCTTTCATTGAGACAGATGACATAAAGGTTTCCTCTAATTCACATTGCTTGGTTTGGGAAGGAAAAAATAGGTGGATAGAGGTTACTGTTGGTGTAATGGGAACACAAGGATCAATGCGAGCTTTAAGTCCTAGCATCACTGTAAAGGAAACTGGTGATATTTTATCTCTTGAAGAGAAATTTCAAGGTATGCCTCGGCTTTCTATCTCATTATGCCTCAAAAGCATCAGGAGGGAAGTAACATGAGTTTGACTTTGTGCTTTTTGGGTTGTTTCCCAAATTGGTCCAGATATCCTTTGCTTAAATGCGCGTGAGCATTCCTCATTTTTAGATTTGAAGTTTAATGAACCCGGAGGACATGTAGTCATTTTAAAATTCAAGAATCAAGTTTTTTTTTTTAATATAATTTTTCTAATAAATGAGGGACCTGACAGGTGGAACAGGGATCAATATCACTCCACCCCCCACATCGATCATGAGGTACATTCTAGGACCCTATTCTTGGTAGTAAACTATTGCTTCCATCTTCTGTTAGTTTAGTAGCTGCTTTAGAATTCCTTTCTGTATTTATAATCACTGGACCAGCCACTGTGGATTCCTAAATTTATAATGTTCTAGGCTCTATAGTAAACTAGGCTTATCTCTTCTACTCTACCTAGAATGGTTAGATACTGCTTTCAGATGCCATCATTGGCATTTATAAAGCATGCCTTTAATATGCAAGCAAACTCATAATTAGGCCTTCTAGAAGACTGAAAAACTACATAGACAAAAAGACATTGTTGCTTCATGCAGTGAAATGTGACAAAACAATGTAACTGGATCTACCTTCTTGTGTGTAGTTATGCTTTCATCCTTAACACCTCTTCGTTTCAACTTGTGGCAATGTTAGCCTCTGCTTATTAACACTCCTTTACGCAACGCCTTATCTTTCCTTGCAACTTCTTACCACTTATCAGTCTACAGCTGAATCATAGTGGTCCTCACCGCTTGCCACTAAAAATTGATGCTGAAATGAACAGGCCCTTAGAAGGTTGAGCAAGTTCACCTGCATAAATGAAGGCTTGTTATGTAATATGTCATTTAGCTCCCAAACAGTAGTCTTATGTTCAGAAACAGGGTTGATCGACTTCACCTTCGTTTAATCTAAGTTATCTTATCAATTTGTGATGATTGGAGGGAGATGTTTTGGGTCGATTTCTATTGCTAGTAAATTTCTTCGTGTAGTTTTTTCTAGTTTTGCAAACCTTTTTCTCGAAGGTCCAACTTTACAATTGTAGATGGTTGATGGCAAATCTCTTTTGCCAATTTTTGGTTGTTTTTACAATTTATTTTGTTTATGAGTAGAAAAGAGGCCCTGGAGAGTTGCAAACGACATATCGAACTTGTGGCAAACACTCTCGAATTAGAAGGATTTTCACGAGTTGATGCCTTCGTCAATGTTGATAGTGGGAAGGTATGTCATATGCTTGATCTTTTTCTTGTTTGAACACATTTTCAGCTGAACCGTCACATATCAGTAATTATTTTCAGGGAGATGCTTTTCAGTCCATTTGAACCCGCATATATGTGCCATGTCTGTGATCCGGTCCAATATCATAGGATTCCATCTAGGAAGCATTTGAGTCTTCCTTTTTTTTTCTTTTTTTTGGGGGGGGGGGGGTGGTTAGATTTGCAGAACATAATCCCTGAATTGCCAATGGATTATTTCATTGGACCCTAGATTGAAAATCTTTGACTGCGTACTACATAACAAAGTTTGTGTGGTACATTGCTTCAGTTCACCAGAATCTAGCACTGCAAAGTTGCTCGAAATTGACTCTTGTTTTTGCCATTATCTGTGATAAATTGTCCACATCCATCATGGAGGTATATACCATATGACAGGCTTTTCTTCTTATGGCTTCGTATGCATTATGCATTTGGAAAGAACTTGGTCTGGGTGTCTGGGCGCTGCGGCTTTAATGCTATTATCACAATCTGGTGTTTTTCTCCTCTATTTTTTGTGTTTTGAGGCTTTTTTGGAGCTGTTTCCTCATTCCATAAATAGTGGGTATAAATAGTAGGTGCTGTTTCCTCATTCCATAAATAGCTTCTGTTGAATGTACTACTTAGACTGGCATTGAACTTGCTAGTCGACTTATGTGTATTACCATGTATTTTTGGTATCTGCAGGTGCTTGTTATAGAAGTTAACACTGTGCCTGGAATGACACCGTCCACTGTATTAATTCATCAGGTAATCTCATTCACTTTTCCTTTTTTGGTTTTTGTTTTAATTAAAAGTCCATTATTCAATCGTTATGAACAGGGGTGTGACCCGTTTTATAGATATTAAGCTCTGCCAGACTGAGTCTGCCTAATTAATGTTACTGGCCGTTACTTTCTTTGGGTCTCAATAGTTCTAAATTGTGTCACTCAAAACTGTGTTTCATCTCAACTCTCAAGTACCCATCTTGAGCACTTGATAATCTCACATGGGTATAGCCCTTGATCCCTTTATTTTAGACTCAGAATACAAATTTCAGAAATAGCTAAATTACAGGTAGACTTTATGTCAGACACTCAAGATTTTAACATAGATTTGGCCAAGTTTGAGTGACATTGGTGTAAGGATTCAAGCTATTTGGGAACCCTGGGGCAAATTCTTCTGATGATGACGATGTAGATGGAAAAGTCCTGGTCTCCTTTTCTTTTCCTTTTGGGAGTCGGGAGGCAGGGAGAGGAAGGAAACCGCATAATTGCTCACACTGTAGTGAGATGCAAGAATCGGATTCATACCTAAAGAGTTATGCCCAGTTAGCTTGAAAGATCCCTGCCTGCCATGAATGGCTGCTGTGTCAGACTGTAGTTGAAATAGTGGGAACATGATGTGCTCTTGGTTTATGGCTTTATGGTATCGTGACCGCATTCTAATTTCTAGTTAGGCCTTCCCCAGTCAAAGAGTTGGGGGACATATATCATTCCTTCTGTGGAAATGGTGGTGGTTAATGGCTTTGGCCTAAGCTCATATTCCCTTCACCCCCCCGCCCCTCGCCCCCCCAAAGAAAGGTCCTGACATTACCCTCTTCGGTCGGTTGAGAAACTACTGAACTAGTATGTGTTGTGTTGCATACTTTCCCTGTGGATGTTTCTAACCCCCTTCAGCCTTCTGTATTTGGGTTTTGGTAGGCATTGGCAGAGCAACCCCCTATGTATCCAGACCAGTTCTTCCGCAAAGTGCTCGATTTGGCATCAAACAGGTCACTGTGAAAACTACTGCTTCTATTTGTGCTAGTTTCAACTGTGTATCTGTGTCCTGTACTCCTGTAAACGTAGATTGTCAACTCCTTGTCTGAGTTGTTGAGGTGTGGCTGTTACGCCCCAGTTATAAGGCCTTTTAGGTCCCTTGTGATCATGAGGGTGTTCTGCCCATACGTTGATGGGACTAGAATTCCCGTTGCTGTAACAGTCTAAGCAAGGGGAATTCATTAGCTGGGTAGTGATTGATTATTATAAACGTGTGGGGTATTAATGGCCATGTTTGCTTTGTGTATAGCTGGAAAAGCTAACTGGGAAATATGTGTTTAGCTTGAATCAGGGTACTAAAATAAAATGCCCTTCAAAATTGTCTTCTACTTTATTTCTATGAAGTAGTTTTTTTCTTAAATTGTATCATGCATCTAATCGGGGCAACTCTCTGCAATCTAAGGAAAGGGCTAACCTAACCAGCCCCCAATTCCACGTAAGCAAGGCTTTTAGGATATGAATTTAGATTTGGGTTGGATTTTGACTTTCAGTGGCGCAAGCCAGTTATTATTCTAGAGGTGCAAATTCATCAATGTTGTTATGGCCTTGGAAATGGTTAGGTTATGCATCATTGACAGGATGATAATGGCTTTTTGGTTTATCAGCAGCACGCTCAAAAAAATGAAAATGGTTATCCTTTTAAAACAAGGAATATAGGAGAACTGCTTTCTGCTGCATTGATGTGTTTGTGTGGTTGGTCACTAAAAGCCATCAATACCAGCATCACCTTGGGTCAATCCATGAAAACTAATGAACCAAGCAAAGCGTGATTAAAATGAATTATCTGAAAATCTTTTTCTTATTTTCTTTAATTAATTGGTGAAATACCTGTTATTGGAAAATTATACCGCAAGCCCATAGCTGTATAGGCCTGCTGACATCATCTGACATCAGCACAGTTTTTAAATTACAAAAATGACATTGGGTTCGATCATTGAAGCGGGTACTTGTTTTGGGCCCATACTGGTATGTGGGCCTCTTTCATTTTTTGTTTTTTTTTTTTTTATATATTTGGGGCAGGCACATGCAACTCTGTATGGCTGATTTTTATTTTTAAAATAATGTATCAAACACGAAAATTTCGTAGCATCTGTTGGCCCCACTTTTCACTGGCTGTGTTGCAAATCAATGATGCTGTCTGCGGTTTCACGAGTTCAAAGTCAGGGCATTATTTCTTGTTGACCCTTTTTATTTTTGGATTTCTGTCATGTCGTTTCTTCAATGTTTTTATTCATTTCTCCCTATTTGTTCAATTTTGCAGCTAGTTCATTATTTTGTCATTGTTTAGTTATTTTTATTTTTGAATACTTTTATGCTTCTTTTTTATCCATTGGTCAACTCTGTAACTAATACTGTAGTTGACCCTAAGATTTTATGATGTAAAAATCTTCTATTGATCCTATTCTCATGAAACATTTAAAATCATAAGGATTAATGTAATTCGAATTACGTAAAGTAAGGTAATAATTCAATTATGAATTCAATTATGAGCATACGTCGGAATTATGATCATTATAAACTTCATACTGTACTTATACATGATTATGTTTGAAAAAAATATTACAATGATATATATTTTGTTAAAATTTTCTATGGAATGTTATTGAATTGAATTTAAGAATCTTTCTCAAAACTATTATTGTCAAAAATAATTTTCACTATTTTAAATAGATATTAAGATCTCATGACATTTAGTCTCACTCTACTATTTCAACTCTATACCCCTGAATTAATCTATGTAGATTTTTGGTTCTAAGAATTTTGGTTAAAATAAACTTTTAGAGGTCTACAGATGGGCATTTGCTTGGTCTTTGGCAAACATTTACTTAGTAAACATGATTACCATTATAGTTGGTTTGTAGATCTTGATAAGTATTTATTGGGTGTCTAGATAACCAAGATAAGCATTTTGGTTATTTGAGATGAGCATAGGTTGTTAATATTCCTCTTTATGGGTAGGAATACCGATAGAGGTAAGGTTGCCTACAGCTGGATCTCCTCAGACCCCGTGAAAGCGGGACCCACATTGGGAGTTTGTTGTTGTTGTCGTTGTTGTATAGGTTGTTAATATTATAGCCTATTTATCGATGTTGATAAGTATTTATTTAGGATATACATGAACATTATGGTTTTATGCTGATAAACATTTTTCTTGTTTACAGCTAAATTTCTGGGTTATATGTTGATGAGCATTAATACGGCATGTAGATAAACATTTTCTTGGTTTACGAATAAGCATTTTGGTTTTTTGTTGGGTTGGAGGGGGAAGTAATTGAATGATAGGCGGAAAAACATACAGTTTTTTGTTTTTTTGTTCAAGGAAATTATAGAAAATAACAGTATGTAAAAAGAATAAAAGGAACAAAATAACACTAGTACATGGATAATAAAGTTACAACTAGGGGACAAAATCAAGCATAGGAGCCGAGAGTTGGGAAAAAACAAGAAAAAGAAAAAGTACTAGAGGGGAAAACGTATAAAAGAAATTTTTTTTAAATTGGAGGATAATTAAGAAAGATAATGCATTAGAAAAAAGACAAAGAAATTGCATTGGGGAACAATGTGAACAATAAAGGTATATGGATAATAGCATTTTCAACCCATATTTCATATTTTGGAACTCTATCCTATTACATCAGCAAAAATTCTAATTTTTTGGAACTCAGATTCTTTTATTTCTCCAACGCATGGAACTTCAACTTAAATCACTTAATAAAATGTTTGTAATGGACCCACCTTACAACATAAAATCTTCTTTTAATAACCCAAATAATATTTTTAAGAAGGAAAAAAAGAAACCAAAAAAAATCACAAATGGATGGAAAAAAGGGGGAACGAAGGGTGGAACGCACCGCCGTTCCTCCCCCGTGAGGCACTTGCAAGGGAAGCATGAGCAGCAGCCATGTGACAATGGGGCCCATCCAGTGGAACGCGTGTTCTCAGGGTGCAGGTGCTCTAAGCATCTAAAGGTACATTGATAAGCATTTGTTTGGTCTTTGATAAACACTTACTTTAGTAAATAAGATTCCTATTATGGTTGGTTTGTGGATCTTGATAAACATTTATTAGATATTTAGTTAAGCATTTTGGTTATTTGAGATGAGCATTTTGGTTGCTAATAATATAGTTGATTTGGCGATGTTGCTAAGCACTAATTTTGGATATACGTTCATAGGCATTATGGTTTTATGTTGACAAGCATTTTCCTAGTTTACAGCTGAACATCCGAGTTGTACATTGGTGAGTATCTTTTATGTCATTTGCCATTTTTTATTTAGCTTGTATTCGTGTAATTTTAAATGGATAAATTGTTTGATATTTTTGTATGATCCACATTTATTTAGCATGGACATGAGCATTTATTTACTAGGATCAATACTATAGTTGATCTATGTAACTATACATAAAATTGACAACTTATATACTTATGTCAAGTGTCAAATTGTTAATGGCTAGAATTTATTGTATTGTATGTTATTTTTATTTTTTTTCACTCTCAATTCATTTTTTAAAACTATCTACCAAACTTTCATTTTCTCCAATCAAGAGTCATATATGTTTTTAATTATTGTTCCAATTAATGTATTAATAAGATGGTTAATATCTAAAAATCATCATTGAAAAAGTCATAGAAGTCAAAGAATATATAAACATTTTATATTTATAAATGTAAATGAATTCAAATAATAGCTTTTCTTTTAAAAAATGAGTTCAAATAGTAAAGAGATATATACTATTAATTTTTGAGATGAGTACTTAATACTATGGAAGTTGGTACATTATTGTGAGTAACATATATTTATAATAGGATCACTCACTTATAATGTAGATGAAAATACGTAAATTCATTTAAATTTTTTTTTTTAACAATGTAGCTCTAATAGTGAATTAGAAAAAGGGATTTTATCCTTGCATAGCAATGAGAATAACTCTAGTTTATAAATATAGATAAGCATTGATTTATATGTTGGTAAGTATAACGCTCCCAAAATGCTAATGACATGATTTATAGAAAATTACAGCAGAAGACTTAATAATAGAAGGCGCTACCGCCGTCCTAATAAGGACAAGACTCACTGAAACCATTTAATCTTGCAACTTACGTTCACAATCACAATATCTATTAAATTGAAACACTTCAAGACCAAAGTTCATAATAGTTCAACATCAATACAATCGATTTAATCATATCATATGCTAATTCGCACTCCACACTACACAAGTATATTGAATATAGATCCAATTTGACCATTAGGTCGATTCCAACATTCATGCTTTGTTGAATCCACCGTGAGCATCTGTTGACTTCGAAAAGGGCTTGCTAAATGGAGAAACATGTGATACTTCTTCACCTAAAATGAAAAACATGAAAACAATTCGAAAATATGAGCTAAAACTCAGTACATTCATTCCTGTATTGTAAAATGAGCATAGAAACACTGTTGATGGGTACCCGCCTTTGCAGTTCATTTAGTTCTCAATAACATAGGTGTACACCTGTCAATCCGATCACGAGTTGGCCTGAAGCCGCGCGTGTAAATGATGCGGTCAATCCGATCATAAGTTGGCCTGACGCCCTATAGATGATAACTGATAGGGTCACAAGTTAAATGACAAATTGTTGTATAAACTAATTCATTGATAAACTCATTAAGAGTTTTAACTTGATAGACATGTCCTGCTTTCTGAAGATACAGGCAATGAACGTACCTTGAGTCTTTAAAAAAAATGTCATCTAACTTGATCAATGTCATTTGTTTCATAAATGTCATCTGACTTGATAAATATATTCTGACTTGATAACACTTATGCATAACGAGGAACGATAACTAGGCTTCGATTCTATTTCATAAATGTCATTGTAGGTATGTGTAGTCAGTAAATGATCCTCACTCACATAATTGAGTAAGTATGTATAATAGAAATTGAGTAATTAAATGGTATACATAACTTGAGTATTTCAATATAACTTCAAACTGAATTAATAAAAGTAATTAAATCTAATATAAAGTAAATGAAAGTAAAATAGACTACAATGAGATAAATGAGATTACAAAAGAAAAGGCCTTGATGGTGAAAAATGAGAGAGTGGTTGTGGCATTTTCTGAGATAGGTTGCCGATGCGGGTTTAAAACTCGCTGATGTATAGCTTGGTTTAAGATAACAGCTAATAGACTAGATTGGCTTGATAAATATATTTAATACATTCTGAATTAAGTCAATGATAAAGGTTTGAGTTCAAGAGAGAGATATATTAGTTCAAAATAGCATAGACTGCAATAATTTGGTCTGATAAATATGGTTTGTGAGTCATAACTCTCCCTACTTCTCATATTTTATTTATAAATCCATTAGATGTGGAATTCCACCCCAAATGAGTCATTGAACTCAATAGAAGCTATTAAGCTCACTAAACTTGGTATTTTCTTTGTAAAATCCATAATTGATTCAAAGCTCATAAACAAGCTCCCAAATTGTATAATTGTCTTCTTCTTTCTCATTAATCAAACTAAAATCTCCATGAAAGTCCATGAATATTTATTTCCCCCTTAAATGACTTTACTTTGCCCAAAATTCACAAAATGAGTGCATGATCAATCTCACTGAATCTTTATTATTGCTCTTTACACAATTACTCAAAATGCTTTCAAAAATCACCAAACTCGAAATACTCAACCAAAATTCATGAAATCTTATAGAAAATTCGAAAATAATATGAAAAATCTATAATAAATTTTTAGAATTTTCCTCCAAGCATACGCTGCGCAGAAATTGCAATAACAGCCCAATTTGCACCAAAACAGGTCAATTCACTTCAAAAACTCATATCTTTCACCATTGACATCAAATGGAGACCTAAACCCCCAATAGGAAAAGATTAAGAAGTCTCGAAAAACCTTCATTTACAACACAAAATATGATTCCCAAAATGGGGCTAAAACACTAGCGTGTCAGTTTTGGATGAACCTACACAGTTTTACCAAAATAGTCATAGCTTTGTCCATAAAAATCGGATTAAGGGGATTCAAAAGGAATTTGAAAGATAACTCATTGATCTAACTCCCCACCAAATTTCATAATTTTTGGACAAGCCACGCATTACCAGTTTTTCCCGGAACAGATCCCTGTTTTCGGGCCCTTCACAGCTTGCTACCTACTTTATTATCCTCCAAACATCTCCAAACTCAATAAAAATTGCATAATAACTATCAATTTGATCATATAAACAATAATCATAACTAAAACAATCCAAAAACTTAAACTAGAACAAGTTAGCGTTTGGGTATACTTTACTTTAGGCTTGAATTAGAGGGATAAGAGGGCTGTTTTGAGTGATTTTGGTGGTTGGACATGGTAGCTGGTAGTAAGGGAAAGTTGGGGCAGCTGGGAGGTGGCCGGAAAAATGGTCAGAAACCACCAAAAATGGCGACACAAGTGGCAGCAGCTGATGCCTCTATTTTCTGCAGAAAAGGGGTGAGGTAGAGAGAAAAAATGGAGAGTTGAGTCTTGTTATTTTTGCTGAATTTTTGGGTGTAAAAATTGTCAATTAATAACCACATATGGCTGCAAATTTTCAACCCAAAAAGTAGCTTTTTGCTAATTAAAATTAGGTACTAAAATGAACAATTAAGGAAATAACAAAGTTAGCAAGATTTTGGGCTTTTGTTTTGGGCCCAACAAGCTAAGTTTGGGCTTGAAAAATTATTCAAAGTGTTGGAAAATTTTGTATTACTCGGTATTGAAGTTTACCGAAGGTAAGAAAAAAATTAGTCACTAAATTATACTTACCGATGCCTAACATCGATTCATTCGATTTTTAATCAATCAACGAAACTTGAATTAACAATCAATGAAACTTGAATTTCAAAGTGGGACCCAAATGAAATATCCCCCAACTGGGATGATTAAATACGATAAATGAAAGTGAAAAATTTAAATGACATAAGATAATTCCGTAAATATATAAATTGAGTGTAATTGAATTAATAAACATAATTTGGTTAAGCAAATAGCCATGAGTGATTAAATCAATAAACATGATTAATTAAATGAATAAATATAATTAATTAAATAAATAACTATGATTTAAATAAATATATATGAGTTAGGATCAGGTTATTACAGTAAACATTTATTTGACACATAGATAACATTTTAGGTATTGGCAGATAGGTATTTTTTTATTATTTGTAAGACTTCTAATTGACTTTTTTTCGATAGAATATATCGACTCTCTCATTTCAATTTGTTTTTATCAAGCCTTATCATTGATCTTATTCTTTAAAAAACTCTATTTATAAATGTATATGAGCATTTAGTTAATGAATATATAGGCAATTTAGTTATTTGTAGTAAGCATTTAGTTTGTTAATATTATAGTTGGTTTACTTACATTAATAAGCATTTTTTTTTTTGAAAACAAACACTTAAATTGATGCAAAAATAAGCCTTTTAGTTGGTTATAAACAAGTATTCAATTAGCATATATATACATACTTGTATGTGCACATATATATACATCTATATATATATATAGATATATATATATATATATATATATATATATATATATATATATATATATATATATATATATATATATATTTTAAGAAAGGTAAGGAGCACAATCTAAGCAGCCCTTCTCTGAAGGGTTCTCCCTAAATTATCCTTATAGAGGACAGAAAGGATGTCCCTATATGGGACCACATTCCAAACAACCGCGGAATGTAAGGAGTAATCAAACTTTGTCAGCCAATCAGCTGCACAAATACCCTCTCTAAAAATATGATGAATAACAGCCTTATTACATAACTGAGTGTAAGCTAATATATCTTGCATGAGTACTTGAATTTTCCATGGTGGTTGAAAATGTCCTTAAACTACTTAGATGAGAGTTTTGTTATCTCCTTTTATTTGAATATGAGTGGAACCTGCTTGAACTGCGACTTTAATACTATTACGCATTGTTGTTGCTCCAACAATCCTGTGAAATGGCGCATCCCAAAAACAAATGGGTCGTATTTTCAATCGTTGTGTGACAAAAAGGGCAACGGGCATCAATGGTCATGCCTCTTTGAGCCAAGGTTCCTCTCGTGGGCAGCGATGCATGACAAATTTGCCAAAGAAATTTTTTTAACTCTGGCACAACATCTAAATTCCAAATCCATTTATACTTTCATACAGGTGGGTTGACTTGGTCTAGCCCATGTGTGGATATGAATGAGGCACAAAGGCCAATATAGTGAGTATTGAGTTTGTATATTTTTACCATTCATATAGTTGGGGTTGAGAAATTTGAGTTGCCTCTCAATGTAAGAACTAGACTTGGACAATTGATGTTTGATCTAATTTAAAGATATTAATTTTCAAAGCTAAAAATAATTTCCAAGCCAAGTGAGAGAGATTTGGAAACAACATAAACAATAATGGAAAAAAAGGTATGGAACTCATTTTCCCTAAGGGTTTTGAAAGTCAGCATTTTTGCATAATAAAAATTTAGTATGAAGCCATCGTCTCGAGAAATAAGCATTAGATAATCATCGGCTTGGTATTACAATAAGTATTTTGTGTTATTATATATATAAATGCTATAATTGCCTTGTCCACCTAAATAATCATCTATTTATATATAGATAAACGTTTTGACTATTTAGAAACATTTTGGATTGTATTATAAAATTAAGTTGCATATATATATATATATATATATATATAAATATATATATATATATATGTTGTCAACATTTATTAGATGCACATACAAGCATTTCATTAGCTTGTGGATAAGCAATTTAATGCTTGTATAAAAAAGGTGCGAAGTTAAAATAAAGAACAATTTAACTTTTTTTTTTTATAAAAAAATTCATGCGCAAGAAAATGAAAAAGGATAAGCAATTGTGAGGGAAACAAAAGGGGGAAATAACTAAACTAGTACATATATATTGCAATTCAACTCTTCCCAGAAATGTAACCCAAGGGTTGGGGTGTGCCAAAAAAAAATCAAAATCGAAAATTAAACCGAAAAAGCCGAACTGGATAAATGGTTAACCGAACAAATTTCTAAAAAAATCAGTTTGATTCGGATGATTTGAAAATTCAATTAACTAACGGTTAATGGAACCGAAAAGAATTTTTGGTTTATATTTTTCTTTTGTGTGGCCAAGGAAAAACCCACCACTCCGCCTAAAGCAGGTAATTGCATGCATTCTCAACAAGTTTTGTCTTGCTTTTTTTCATTTGACTGGGCTGCTTTTATTTAATTTTTGTGTTTGTTGTTGTTCTAAGTTCACCACATAGGCCCAGTTTCATTATTTGTGGTTTTGCTTGGTCTATGGTTCAATGTAGGCCTAGTTTTTTTTTATAAATTCAAGGCCCGTTTTTCTTGGGAAGAAATTTCAAAATACCAATCTCAACTCACTTTAACTTATTTCAACTCACATAAAAAAAATTCAACTCACTTTTACTATTTTGATCAAGTTCAATTAATCACATAAAAAAAATTCAACCCACTTCAACCTACTTCAACCCACCTCAACCTACTTCAACTCACTTCACCCTTTTACCTATCCTAATTTACCTACGAAAAAAACAAGCCCTTAGCATTGGGCTTGCGCTATCTTTCCTTAGCCTGTCTAATTAGGAAGATCGAGCACTATTATGCCATAACTGATTGTTGACAAGGTGGCAGAGACCCTGGTTAACCAGCAAGGACTCGAGAATTAAGTTATTTTAAATTTGAAAAACATGTTCAAGAAAATACAAAATAAGCTCTACCACCAAACAGGGGGACAAAAACTAGCTCTATTACCAAAAAAAATAAATGAGCTTGTGAGCGACCTCATTTGAGGATGATGAGTGTTTTTTTTTTCTTTTTTCAGTCGTTAAACTAAAAGAAGTCGAAAAATGATACAATATTACAATAGCTGTTTAATATAAATATACAAAGACGAGACAATGTTTTTCGCATTTAGGCTAAAATGAAAACTCAGCTAGATAATAAATGATGAACTCTCCTAAGCTCAAACAACAAAGAACACTCCACCATCAGAACATAATACGCCACCCAACAAGAAGAACGCTATCTAAACAAAGAGAATCAAGCCTTACGCTACAGCACCCAAAAAAAAAAAAAGGACAAGAAAACCGATTTGGACACAGATGATGCAACCTTTGTCAAAGGAAGCTCCAAACCAAAAGATAAACATGGCTCCACATTCGGTATTACCAAGCTGTATTTGGCAAACGGTTAACTGTTTGAACTAGCTGTTTATATTAGTTGTTTGAATTAGTTGTTTTTAGAAAAAGTGTTTGATAAAAACTAGATATTTCTAAAAAATATGTTGGTAAATTTTCATTTATAATTATGCCTATATTTACGAATTGACTTTTAATGACATGTTCTGTAACTTTTCCAAACTTGTAGACAATTATGTTATTTCTATAAAAAAAAAAACTTTTCCCAAAAGGCTAATGGGAATAACTTTTTCAAAAAGAGTTCTTTGGAGCCAAACAACTATTGCAAACAGTTATTTATCAAATATTCTTTAACTGTTTCACTTGTTCAAAACAACTAAAATCCTCCCAAACAGCTATTTTTGCCCAAATAGTTGTTATTATAAAACACCTCCAAAATCTCCCGTGGGCCTAGGCTTTAAAGCCCATTAGCTTGCTTGCCTTGTTGATGCTTATTTTTTCTTGTTACTCCTCAGGTTGTACTTGATTCAACTAAACCTCCTGCTCGTTACCAATAGCCTTCAAACTGATATCTTTTTCCACCTCCTAAGCCTCACGAGTCCCTTGGAATCCATTGTCCTCAACATTTAGATTGCCATCCTATTTCACATATGCTATTTTAGATTTCTCACTTGATCTTAGTTGCACTCCCTTTTTGCCCTTTGCGTTCGCGTCCATGGTATTGTCACGATCTAGCATAACAGTTGCATGCTTGTCAACAAACCTTCAAAAACCGGGACATCAATAGGTATTCTGCCCACTACAGGCCATTATCGATACTTGGGTAATTCTCCCTTCCAACATCCTTTTGATTTGATTCTTTAGCTCATGGGCGGTGATCATGAGGTAGTCTAATCGTATCTTCAACTATACACATTTTCAAAAACACTATCCATACTTGTGTCTTTGTCTATGGAATTTTGAAAATAGTGCTTATATCTGTACCCATCAAATTTATGAGAAATAGTACTCATACGCATGCCTATCGGGTTCTATTTTTTTGGTTTTATTCGAGTACTTATAGAGAGTAAAAAAAAAAAAATCATATTCAACCCATATTAGAGTATAGTGGTACTGTTAGCTTTAAAAATTTTGAATATTTCAATAAAAAATAGGATCATCAGACGTAAATATGTCTAACCTTTGCGGGTATTGGATGTACCATTTTGTTTTCTTATACGCAAATAATATGAACTTTAAGGGTAGTTTTATTTAATAGACCGTAATTAATTTTTAAATACTTTGGCTCATTAAAAAGCTTATATATTATTTGGTTTTGTAGAGATATATCAGACATATATCAAGATATTAGCTGGCAGTGTAAATATCTTATACTAGATAAAATAATATCGAGTAGCTAGCTGTTGTATATATATATTATTACCATCGCCAACATCAGAATATTACATATAATAAGAAATTCCTTTTGCTACTCTCTCTCTCTCTCTCTCTATATATGTATCTCTATCTCTTCCCTTTCTACATGGTATTACAGCGCCATAGGCGTTGAAATTCTGGGAATGAAGCTCAAAAAATTCTTCTTCATTTCTTTTCGTTGATTCATTGTTTTTGTTCGATTCACTGAAAAGGGCAACAAACACCAGTCCGATACAACGATTCGATCTGTTCTGGTCGCTCTTGATCAATCTTGTCGATCGTTCAAAGCTCTTGATTAAGGTTCTTGATTCGAAAAATCAATGGCAGGCGAAAATCAAGTAGTAAGAAGCGCTTACGGTGCTTCAAATGCAGATCATCCAGGAATGATCCTAACTAGGAAACAATTCAATGGAGCAAACTATGTTAATTGGAGTAACGCTGCTCGAATGGGTTTAGGTGCAAAACTCAAGCTAGGTTTTGTGGATGACACCATACCTAAACCAGAAGAAACTTCGCCTGATTTGCATAACTGGCTGACTTACGATTATATGGTAAGGTGATGGCTATTAAATTCATTAGGACCTAACATTTCTAAATGTTTTATGTATGTAAAATCTGCAAAAGAACTTTGCGACGAGCTAGCAGAGAGGTTTGGTGAGGCGAACGACCCACTGATATATCAGCTACACAGAGAGCTGACCTTATTGATGCAGGACAATGATCCATCTTCTGTATATTTTTCAAAAATGAAGAAGATCTGGGATGAACTTCAAAATCTTGATGGTGTACCGCTGTGTGTATGTGGTATTATGAATAAGTGTACTTGCAAGCTTGGAAAGAAATTGCATGAAAAGGATGCAAGAAATAAGTTGATCCAATTCTTGATGGGGCTTAATTCAAGCCATAATGTTTTAAGAAACCAGATATTAGCTATGGAACCATTGCCTACTTTGAACAGGGCATACTATTTGATCCAGCAAGCTGAGAAACAAAGGCAAGTGTCAGATGTTATGAGTGTAAAATTTGAAGCTGAAGCGTGTGTTGTGCAAAAACAAGGCTACAATCCTATCAAGAAGGATTTTAAATGGGGCAAGAATGACAAAGGAGATAAATACTGCACTCATTGCAAAATTAAAGGACATTCCACTGATGTGTGCTTCAAGATACATGGGTATCCTGAATGGTACAAGCAAAAATATGGAGCTAAATTGGCTGCCCAAGCATCAACACAGGAGATTATTAATCTCGAAACTCCATTGCACCTGGGTGAAAATCAGTAGAATATGCGGCCAAATTTGGACTCAGCAGTAATAAGTGCAGTTTGCCAGGAAGTTTTAGAGGCTCTCAAAAGTCAACAGGTCTTTACAGGTTCAGGTGATTCTTCAAACAACTCGTTTACAGGTAATGTGGTTGTGAGGTCATCATGTAAAGCATCAACAAATAGTGTAATGCTGAATAATGTGAGTTGGATAGTAGACACAGGAGCTTCTGATCATATGACACCCCATGCTCATTTTTTCACTTCAATGAGAAGGTTAGGAAAGTCCATTGTCATAAGTTTTCCTGATGGACACACAAAGAGAATCAATTATGTTGGGGACATAGTGATCAACAGTGAACTTGAACTCAAGGATGTACTATATGTTCCAGAGTTTAAACACAATTTGCTATTAGTGAGTAAAATCTTGCATGACTATAAGATAGCTTCATATTTCTCAACACATGGGTTCTTGTTACAGGACCATATTTCTAAGAAGAATCTGGCTAAAGGAAGACAAGTAGGAGGATTATACAAGCTTGAAGCTAAACAAACTCAAGGGTACCAAGTTCAGCAAGTTATCAAGAAAAGGTCACAAGACAACTGTGTTGCTAAAGAAAACCAACCAAAGCAGTCCAAGGTTGAAGATTATTTGATATGGCATGCTAGATTAGGACATAGTTCTATGACAAAGCTAGCACACATTACATGTATTAGTGAGCATGTGAATAAGGAAGATATTCCCTGTGAGGCATGTATCCTTGCAAAGTTTCATAGGCAACCATTTTCAGTGAGTAAATCAATGGCATCAATGGCATTTGAATTAGTACACATGGATTTATGGGGTCCATACAAAGCGTCTGATCTCACAGGAGCCAATTATTTCCTAACAGTGGCAGGTGATCAAACTAGATGCACATGGGTTTATCTTTTGCAAAACAAGATGCAAGTGCCCACTCATGTTCAAAACTTTATTGCATATGTGCAAAACTAGTTCAAAGGGAAAATTAAGTGTATTAGAAGTGATAATGGGACAGAGTTTTTCCAAGACTTTTGCTTAAAATTATTCAAACAACATGGAATTGAGCATCAAAGAAGTGTGCCTAAGACACCTCAGCAAAATGAGAGGGTAGAAAGGAAGCATAGGCACCTTGTTGAGACAACAAGAGCCTTAAGAATTTATGCCAATTTGCCCTTCAAATTCTGGGGAGTTTGCATCGTAGCTGCAACCTACATTATAAACCGGTTACCATCTACTGTCCTAAATTGGAAGACACCATATGAAAGGTTGTTTCACTATGTACCTGATTTGAAGAATTTAAAGGTCATTGGATGTCTTTGTTATGTCTTAGACTTAAATCAAACAAATAAGTTTGGAGCTAAGGCAAGAAGATGCATGTTCATTGGGTATCCACAAGGTCAGAAAGCATACAAATTATATGACTTGGAAACCCACAAAATATTTGTAAGCAGAGATGTTAAGTTCTTAGAGCATGTCCTACCATACAAGCAAAACAGCAACCAGGACTTATCACATGCACAAAGGTTGTTTCCTGCAGTTCAAATGGTACCTGAAGACGATGACAGTCCTGATATACCTTAGGAAATAAGTCATGACAGGACAGGGTCTGGCAATACACAAGCACCCACACTACAGGAGGAAAGATCAGGTGTACCAAGTCCCTCGCCTGCAGTTCCTGAAGACCCAGAAGTATCTCAAGTATTGACTGAGAAGCCTGTGACTGTGCTAGTAAGAAGAAGTAGCCAAGAATCTCAACCACCAAAATGTTGCAAGATTTTACTTGCAATAACATCACTATGGAACCTTCAACAAGGGAAATTAATTATCCTCTCTTCAAGCTTGAAGATTTCCAGGACTTAAAGCATGAATACAAGGTCTCCCTCTTCAACGTTCTCTCTATACCTGAACCTACAAGCTACAACCAGGCCAAGGACAACCCTAGGTGGGTAGAGGCTAGACTTGTCAAAAATTGACCCGACTTGAACCCGCCCGAAAATTTTGGGTTTTGGACACGATTTTCTGGACCCGAACCCGAAAAACCCGCAAATTAGCGGGTCAAACTCGACCCAAACCCGAACCCGCCCGCTTGACCCGAACATTATATCCTTAGTTTTTTATTTTTTCTAATTTATCTCTTTTAACAATAATGGTTAGTCCTTTTTATTGAGTATTTTGAAAAGACATTATATAACCATTGCATCTATTTACAAATTAAACAATAATAATCTTATTTTTTACTCTCCATCATCTAAAAATAAAACCGTACACAACTTTTAAATGATTTAAAAGAACACAAGCATTAAAGATGCGAAAGTCATACTATTATATAGTTAGTTAAACAAATCTATCTCATTTTTTAAAAATTAATTAATTTGTAATAATTTAAACTGCAAGATAATATCGTGTACTTCTTTTACTTAATTTTATTTGGTTTTCGTTCTGATCAGTCTTGAACTATGCTACTAACGCTAGAAAAACGACTAGCCGTATTCGTATTGGGGTCGGTCCCTTAATAAAATTTTACCTGATTGGACATTGGTAGGTTAGTTAATAAAAATATTAAATCATTAAATAGGTTATTAGCGGTGAAACTGCTACAACCCATTAAAATGCTCTAGACGGGTTGCCCAATAAATGGTTGATCCACTATTAACCTTCTTTCAATGTACGGGTCGATCTGCCCAAAATCAAGTGGGGCTTAATTCTTTACCCGCTCATACCAGATGTTCATATATTATAATAAAATGTTTGAATATTTTAATATTCTTTTGAGAAATTACAATTATTATGCATTTTCATTAAATAATGACAATTTAGAGTAATAAATATGCAGAACGTTTGATTTTAAAAAAAGAAAAATAACTCACAGAAAAGGTGCCCTAAACCCGTTGGGTTGATCCGAAACCCGTAAAACTGAAATACACCAGCCCGTATTTTACCCGAATCCAAAATACACCTGACCTGTATTTTACCCGAACCTGAATATATCTGACCCGTATTTAACCCGCCCGCCCGAACAAACAGGTCTAGTAGAAGCCATGAACAAAGAAATAGCAGCCCTGGAAGCAAATGATACATCGGAATTGACTGATCTTCCAAAGGGTAAAAAGGCAATAAGTTCAAAATGGATCTTCAAAATCAAGTTCAGACCAGATGGGACCATTGAAAGATATAAAGCTAGGTTTGTGGTGACAGGATTTGATCAAGTCAAAGATAAAGACTTTAAGCACATCTTTTCCCTTGTTGCAAAATTGTCTACAGTGAGAATCCTTATTACATTAGCCACACAAAAGGAATGGCCATTGCATCAATTAGATATAAACAAAGCCTTCCTTCATGGTTTTCTAGATGAAGAAGTTTACATCATGCCCCCAGAAGGTTACTCACAAGCTACTGGTACAGTATGCATGCTGAAAAGATCATTATATGGACTTAAGCAAGCATCAGGGCAATGGAACAAGGAATTCACCAAGTTCTTGGTGCAGCAGGGCTTTCAACAATCCAAAAGAGATTATTCTCTATTTACTCGAGGCAAGGATGATTCACTCATTGCATTATTAGTGTATGTAGATGATGTGATTATCACTGGAAATGACACTAATGGCATCATACAACTCAAGCAAGGCCTAGACAAAGCATTCACCATCAAAGACTTAGGGGAGTTGAGATATTTTCTGGGCATTGAAGTTTTAAGATCAGCTGAAGGTACCATTTTGCAGCAAAGAAAGTATGCAACAGACATACTCACAGACATGGGACTCACTGCATATAAGCCTACCTCATACCCCTTTCCAACAAACTTAAAGCTTTCCACTAACTCAAGAGAGCCACTCACAAATCCAGAATCCTATAGAAAACTCATTGGGAATCTTCTTTACCTCAACATCACAAGACCTGATATGTCATATGCCATTCAACACCTCAGCCAATTTTTGAATTGTCCAAGGGAACCTCACATCTAGGCTGCCATCCACCTACTTAAGTACTTGAAGAGCACAATTAACACTGGCCTCTTATACCCTATTAAGTCTCACTTCAATGTACAGGCATACACCGATACAGACTGGAGCAAATGTATTTACAGCAGAAAATCCATAACTGGATACTGCATCTTTTTGGGAAACTCTCTTGTGTCCTGGAAAACCAAGAAACAAAAAAACCACATCCAAATCCTCTGCTGAGTCAGAGTATCATGCTATGTCTGACACCACAGCTGAATTGGTGTGGATAGCTGGCATTTTAAGAGATTTACAGGTTCATGTTTCACTTCCTGTAACACTGCATTATAATAACAAAGTTGCTCAATACATTGCTGCCAATCCCGTGTTCCACAACAAAACAAAGCATATTGACATCGATTGTCATTACATTCTAGACAAAATAACAAAAGGCTTCATGCAAACTTCTCACATCAACTCTAGATTGCAACTAGCAGATATCATGACCAGGCTTTACCAGCAACACATCACCATCAGCTCAGTCTCAAGTTGGGACTTTTATTTCCACCAAGTCCAACTTCAGGGGGCGATGTACAGATATATCAGACATATATCAAGATATTAGCTGGCAGTGTAAATATCTTGTACTAGATAAAATAACGGCGAGTAGCTAGCTGTTGTGTATATATATATATATATATATATATATATATATATATATATATATATTATTACCATCGCCAACATCAGAATATTACATATAATAAGAAATTCCTTTTGCTACTCTCTCTCTCTCTCTCTCTCTCTCTCTCTCTCTCTCTATCTCTTCCCTTTCTATAGGTTTAGATCACGTGTGTCATGGTAGGACCTTATTAACTCATTTTTTCAAATATTTTTAAATAGAAGTCCAATTGTCAAGTATTATTACAATTTAAATCTAAGATTGACTTCAAATTATTATAATCTATACTTCAAAATTAACTTCAAATTAAACCATCATACACACCTTCAAAATCATCCAACATAGTAGCTTTTTGGTGAGTCAACATTTGAAAATTAAAAAAAAAACCCCTAGATGTCAAATTGTTGATTTCTTAAGAAAAAGAGCTGGCATATTTTCATCCAACACTCTCAAAAGTTAAATTATTTGCGTGAAATGTCCCTAATCAATAAAAATAAACTACAACTAATTAGCTTGTGTGTCATATTAAATTATCATAGAATAATAACCCCAAATTTAATGAATAAATAACTAAAATTCAAATGTGCTATAACAAGCCGATTTTGCGCGGGCACTAGTGGGGTGGTAAATTCATGCACATACCATACCCATGCTTTTTGTAGCTGCTTCATATTATTCCAACCAAATTGGTTTTAAATCAAGGGCGGAGCCGTGTGGTGGTGATGTATCAATTGACGTGTGGTGGTACGATGTGTCAATTGACACTAGGGGTGGCAATGTTCAACCTGACGGTTAGATCTGTCAGTTCAAATGAACGAGTTAAATATAGATCATGTGTATTCAGATTCAGGTAAAATACGGATCATGTGTATTTCGGGTTCGAGTAAAATACAGATGAGTATATTTCGGTTTTATGGGTTTCGGATCAACTCAACGGATTTAGAGTGCCTTTTCTGTGAGTTATTTTCTTTCTTTAAAATCAAAAGTTCTGCATATTTATTACTCAAAATTGTCATTATTTAATGAAAATGCATAATAATTGTAATTTCTCAAAAGAATATTAAAGTATTCAAACATTTTATTATAATATATGAACATCTGGTATGGGCAGGTAAACAATTGAGCCTCACTTGATTTTGGTCAGATTGACCCGTACATTGAAAGGAGGTTAATAGTGGATCGACCATTTATTGGGCAACCCGTCTAGAGCATTTTAATGGGTTGTAGCAGTTTCACCGCTAATAACCTATTTAATGATTTAATATTTTTATTAACTAACCTACCAATGTCCAATCAGCTAAAACTTTATTAAGAGACCGACTCCAATATGAATACGGCTACTCGTTTTTCTACCGTTAGTATCATAGTTCAAGACTAGTCAGAACGAAAACCAAATAAAATTAAATACAAGAAGTACACGATATTATCTTGCAGTTTAAATTATTACAAATTAATTAATTTTAAAAAAAATAGACAGAGTTGTTTAACTAACTATATAATGGTATGACTTTCGTATCTTTAATGCTTGTGTTCTTTTAAATTAAATTTTTAAAACAGATTAAATAGTTATTCCATGCAATTTTATACCTATTTTTAACATTTTTTTTCATTTAAAAGTTGTGTACGGTTTTATTTTTAGATGATGGAGAATAAAAAATAAGATTATTATTGTTTAATTTGTAAATAAATGCAATAGTTATATAATGTCTTTTCAAAATACTCAATAAAAATGACTAACCATTATTGTTAAAAGAGATAAATTAGAAAAAAAATAAAAAACTAAGGATATAATGTTCAGGTCAAGCGGACGGGTTCGGGTTCGGGTTCGGGTCGGGTTTGACCTGCTAATTTGCGGATTTTTCGGGTTCAGTTTATTTCGGGTTCGGGTCCAGAAAATCGTGTTCAAAACCCAAAATTTTCAGGCAGGTTCGGGTCGGGTTTTCGGATCAGGTCAATTTTTGACAGGTCTACTGACGGCATTGAAAGTTTGTTTTTATTATGCGAATTTACAGTTTTATCCTTTTCGTTTAATTTAAATTTTTTCAATAGCTTACGTTTTAAGTTTTTGTTTGAAACAGTAAATTACGGTTTTGTCCTTTTAGTTTGTTTTAGTTTCTTTTAATATTCGTCGTCCGAATAGTAAGTGATTTGGGAGTCATTGATGTCCATATTTCCTTGACACCAAATAGCGTATATAAAAGTTAATTCTAATAGTGCAATATTATCTTTTAAGATTTTTCTATTTCTTGGTTCAACAGTTTCTGGTAAAAATAACAGTTGATTTAGTCGTGTTTTATAATGATTTAGTATTTATTGACGGATATTTCTGGTTGTACAAACAAAAGTTCTTAAGAAATCAAAAGCTTGTTCTTTCGTATAATATTCTAGATTGGGTAGATAACTTTTAGTTCCAGTTATATAATTTTCAGATCGGTCTATTTTAGCTGTAAATTGAAATTTATGTCTAGAGTTCAAATTGTCGGTAGATGAATTCATTTTATAGATTAACCAAAGCCATATAGAGAAAGATAGTCCTTTAAAGTTTCGTCTAATTCTTTAGCAGTTTTAGTATTTTCACAAATTAGTTGATTTAATAGCTTATGATAACATTTGTAAGCTCTGTACTCAGAAGGAGTTAAAGTATCTTTCATAGCTTCATATTCTGATAAAGATAATTGAAGTAAGTTTTGATGTTTTATCCTTAGTTTATAATAATCATCTCTTAAAGACGCAAGAAAACTAACTTTAGGAAAGTGAGAGTTTTTTAGTGAATAATGCTGCATATATGATTTGGTATATCTGCCATTTTTAATAGTTTTTTCTTTTAGTGTTAAGAAATTTCAAAAGTTTCACGTGGTTTGCTTTTTGTCAAAAGTGAATAGTTTAAACAGTGTAGTGAATAGTTTTTTTGCATAACAGTTTGTTTGCCATTTCAATTATTTTTAAAGTTGTACACAGTTCCTGAAACAGTAACTGCTAATAAGTGATACAAGTTTTTCATTGGAGTGCTTTACTTGCTTATGAGTTTTTTTTTTCTTTTCAAATTAGTGCTTGAAAAATAGTTTGCCAAATCGTTTCTTTTTCAGTTAACTATTTTGTGCTTTAGAATTAATAGTTGAGTAAGAAGTTCCTGTTTTAATTATCAAAATTTTGTTTGATTAGTTTCGATAAGTAATTTTATTATCAAGTTTTAATATTATCAGGCTATTTTGGTAATAGAGATAGGCTTTGCTAATCATGATTGTTACTTTTATAGTTATGCTAATCAAGCGATGATCTTTTTTTTCTAAATAGTTGATGACTTTTAATTGAAAACAACAGTTAAGTTTCAATAGTTATTAATAGTTAAAAAATAGTTCGGGCCGTCTCGTACTCTGATACCAATAATACAAGCGGCTGGTAACTTTTTGTAGAAAAAGGTTTAAAACTCTTAGAAAAGATACAATAGTTCGGACAAAGTTACGATAAAATGAGTTATAAACATGATGGTATTCTCAACAAAATAAATCTAACTATCAGTAGTTCAAGAAATTATACCTCCTAGATCGCAAGATTTTAGGCAAAGCTCCGGAGTCCCTCAGATATGCCGCCACGCCCTTTCTCTCACGGGCCTTACTGGACTTACTTCGATCTCTCTGCCTCCGTCTCTTTCCTCAAAATCTTTTAGCGTCTCTTGATGAGATATGGAGTTCTCATAATAAGCTCCACCATGTCTCCCTCAGTCTCATAGGTCCTGCTTCAATCTTTAAATTCCCTAACTCACTTTGAGATACCTTAAAAAAGGAGATAAGAATTTCAAGAAATTCTGAATAGTTCTCTTTATTAAGCTGATTTCCCAAAGGGAAATTTAGAACAACATTTTAGGAGCTTTGCTCCAAATTGTCTCTCTAATAGTTTTTAAAAGCTCTCAGATTTTTTTCTTCTCTAAAGTTCTCTTTTTTCTTCTGCCAAAATTCGAGTTCTCCTAACTTAAGAGTTACATATTTATAGTGCCTTGAAAGGCCTTCTTGATGTAAGTGCTTACATCAAATGAAATAACTTTACAGCTGTAAATAGTACAATAATTGAAATGTTCAATAGTGTCTTGATAACTTTTTGAAAAGTTTGCACGCTTGTCGGCTGTCTTCCGTGCGATTGGTGAATAGTTGATGGTGATGTGGCAAATAGGTGAAGCGCATAGTTGATGGTGACCTGAGCAATCATTTCTGAATTCTTCGCGTGGTTGCAAAAGTCTTCGTAATTAATTGTTTGTGGGTCTCCTTTTAGCAGCAGTAATTGATGTGTTGGCATCTTCTAGATTATAGTTCAAGATTTCAGTAGATAAGAGTTCAATAGTTCAGTAATAACTATTGGCAAGATCCTGGCCTTACATCTGGCTGTTTTAGGGCAAAATCTTAGTCGTTTGTACCAAAAGTTGTTTTTCTTCTTTTTTCTTGAGTAGTTCAGAAAACTTGTTTCGAACAGATGGAGATCCTTGAAAATTTTCTGGTTCGAGTTGAAAAAGAAATTTCAAGAGTTCATCATCGTAATAGTCTTCCTGCATTCCTTCTTTAGTGATAATAGCATAATTTTCAGTCCTTAATAAATATTTTCGTCCAGTAGTGAAGAGTCGATGTCCATGACATTTTACTGCCACAGCGCCACAGCTCTTTCGATAGTTAATCCATGATTCATTGAACCGAATGAAGTCAAATTTCTTGGTAGCTTCAATATTGATCTGATGAGTTTCAGATATGTATCCAGTTTGAATAAGGCTAATACCGTGATAGATTTTTCCCGTTGAATCATCTTTTTCGGGTGGAATAGTATGGAATTTGACAAAAATAGTGTTTGAGAGTTTTGAGAGTTTGGATGATATCAGAAGGGAAAAGCGATAGTTCGGTAAGTTTGGGATTTGGATAAATTATATCGAGTTATCCATACTCATAGAATTGGTAAATGGCTAAGGGGTTTGATCCAATGCAAGCAGCAAGTCTGGGAAATAGGGATTTTCCACTGCTGTAAAAGATTTGGGATAGGTGCCTAAGATCGCCATAGACTTGCATAGTAGTTTTGCGATAACTTGAAATAAAAGGATCACAAATATCAAAAGGAACAAATTTTTTTAGTTTGTGTAGATGGTGGAATAGTCTTTTTTGATAAGAGTTTTGCCTTTTGTTCTTGCATCTTTTTCTCTTTTTCGAGAAATGTAGCGCAAGAACTTGGCTCAGAGATAATAGTTGGGGGAATAATAGTTGGAGTTCGCAACGATTCCATTGGCATCGTGGAACTAGAAATAGTTTCTGATGAAATAGTTCTTAAAGAGTTAATAGTTCTGAATAGTTCAGCAACAACAAGGTTTCCTTGTTCAAGATCTTTCCACATATCAGTCAAGATTTCAGTAGTTCCTTTCGAAAGTTCATTGATCTCAGTTCGGATGTTGGTGACAATGTCTTGGATTCCTGTCTCAAGATGCCTTAAGTTTTCTGTAACAGTTTGTAAATATTCATTAAAGTCAATAGTAATATCTTCAAGTTCCTTGAACTTTTCTAGAGTAGTCATGGTTGGCTTTGATTGTCAAATAATCTGCAAGAAAATTGTGATTTCCTGAAACATGCTCATCAAAATTGTTAATCTCAGATAGGTAGAGAGAAGAGTTTGTAAGATGTTCATAATATAAGTCGTTCAGTTTAGAGGATAAGTTTGTTCAGGTGTTTAGGTGTTGTTGTTAGATTTTTGCACTCCTATCCACCACGCTTCGCGCGTACTCTGTAAGGAATGTGCAGCTGCGGGGGTCAAGACTCGTGTTCAGATACTGAATAAAGATCTTCATCGGTTGCGTCAGGTGCTTCATTGGATTTATCTGAGCTCATAGATTCATAACAGCTTGAAAGTACATCAGATGTTCGAAAAGTTGTGGGGTATAGTTCGTGTTGGATTTCGTTAAATTCTTCAGAGAATAATTTAACAATGTTAGCTTTTCTTTTAGTACAGTCTATAGATTTATGTCCAATTTCTCCACAGTTCCAACATTGGCAAGACGTTGGTTGTTTGTTTCTTTTATAATATCTATTTTCGGGATGAAAGTTTTCTTGGGATAAATTTTCATGTCGAAAATATTTGCTACTTTTTTGAGGTTTATTTATAGATTTTTCAGTTTTAGCATTATCGATTTTTGCTTTCTTTGGTTTAAGAGTTTTCTTTTGAGAAAATTGTCTCGTAGAGGTTTTTCTTGGCGATGGCTTAGTTACTTGCCTTTTGGAAGTTCATTTTCACTTTGGGCGAAAGTTCGGATAGTTTTCGCAGCTATATTGACCTGGCTCATTAACATCTTCACAACATAAAGTTACATTTTTAATGCGTTTCTTGTCAACATAGTTGCATCACTTTTTTATTTATTATAGATGTAGGTTGTTTAGCAAACTCTTCGAATTTGTCCGAAAAATATCGATTCCATGGATTGGGAAATTTATTTAAGAGTAATTGTATATAAGTTTCTTGATCTTCAGAGGATACATGCAGTGTGTAGTAATGTTTGTTAAATTCACAAAAGAAGCTTTCAAAGTTGCATAAGTTACAGATTTTTAGATTTGTTAGTTTATAGAGCACTTCACGTCGATTTTCAAGATTTGCATTTAAAAAGTTGTCTACATATTCATAACCTTCAAATTGTCCAATAAGATATTTAATCATTGTCCATATGCCTTCTTCTATTCCAGTTATTAGATTTCTTTTTACATCGATTTAAATTAAATTTAATATATTTGGAGATAGTTCTTGATACCAGTTATAGACAATTCCTTGGAAGGAGTTGATAATTAAGTTGTGTATAGCAGTTACATCTCGTCCTTCTTCGGCATAACCGGGTTCATAGAGTAAATTTAATATCATTGTTGATTTCCAAGTTTCTAAAGTTTTTCTTACATCAGTTGCGCAGTCAAGATTTAGAAAATATCCCCAAGCGGGTATTGGTTCTTGTAAAAGAGCGTTTTTGGGTTTAAATTCTTCGTTAATAGTTTGTCTTTTTGACGTAGGTGGAGATGGTTTTTTCTTATTTTTAAAATTTGGTGTTCTTCTTGATTGAAATGAGTCAGAAGTTTCTCCGTGTTCATAAAAAGGGTTTGGAGGTGGTTGATTACTTCCAGTACTTCCTATACTAGTTGTTTAATAGTTTCATTAATTTCTCGTATTTCATTTTTGATATTTCTTAGTTCCGCTTCAATTTTAGGAAAACTCATAGTGTCTTTTTTAGTCGGTATACCAATATTCTGTATCAAATTGATCTAAATTATTATTATCTTTTTTGAGTTTTGTATAAAGTTTTTGTCTAGTCTTCTTTTTGATTTTTTGTCTTGCTTTTTCGATAACTGATTTTTTTGTATTTTGTAAAGTTTAGTTTTGTATAGCTTGAAGTATCTAATTAATTTTCTTGTTAAGAAACCATCTAGTTTTTTCATAAAGTTTCTTGGATCTTTTAAAGATAAATCAGTTGCTATTATTTTTTAGTATAGTTTTTGATTAAAAGTAATTATTCCCGTATAGTTTTCATTAATTTCTTGCTCTTGTTGTAATATTGTTTCTGATTCTTCAGTGGTCTTTTTTGTTTTTAATAAAGATTAGAGTAAGTACAGACAAGTTTTACTATTTATATGTGATTTGTATTTAAAGTTTTAATTCTTGTCGATTATTTCAGTTTCTCTGTCGTTGTTAATTAAATGCTAAAGAAGGAAGTTTAAAATTTAGAAGCTACGGGGAAAGAAGGATCTCGTATTTCACAAGAACATATAAGGAGCATCTTAATACGATTCAATGATCTACACGGATCCACAATTCTAAATAGATTTCATAAAGTGCACATATATAATCATAGTCAATAATTCATTACAACAATATGTATTGCGTATCAAAAGTTTCTACCAAAAAAAGAAAAAGAAAGAAATATGGTTATATTGACAATCTATAGTCTTTATGGATATGTTTATTAAGATGTTTATTCTTATAAAGATAATTTTCCCATTTTAAACAAATATTTAGTACATTACAATCCTAGATCCAATTCTGCAATTTGATTTTAAGGACCCGCAATCGATTTTGACTAGAATCCCGATTCTAACAACCTAGGTTTAGTATTTTGATTAAGGGTAAACACTAATCAATCAAATATTAATATTCAATTGCCTAATGTTTAGAGTACAGTTTCAAGTAGCATTCAGCATTTCAAGCACTATTTTGAAAAAGCTAATAAAGTTAGCTTTTGGCCTTTGAAAGGTCGTTTCATATTACTTTGTTCCAAAAAAAAAAACAATTTATATAGTTTATGTTTGGCAATTATTAATATTCTTTTGTGGTAATTTATATCAACCAACTAACTCAACATCTAAATATACCAAACATATCTATCTTTGTTTGCATCAAAGATTTATGGGTTTGGACGGATTTATAGAGGTATGGTTTATGATATCAACATTCGTACAATTACGTTAGGGGTTTAGATCCGACCATATTGAGTTGGTTGATTTCCCAACTTTTCTATCTTTTCCCTATAAAATCCTCTTAAGTAAGTAATTCCATGAGTGATACATTTCTAAAAGGTCCATCTTAGCCCACATAGAAAGAAGCCACTTAAAAGCATAGCCGGATCTATGTGGAGTTGCGGGGTGTCCATGGACACGCCTAGTCAAAAAAAATTTTCAATGATCTATATTTTGAAAGGGTTAGATTAATATATATACATACACTTTTCAAATGAGTAGTACAATAGATTGATACCCTTATTTTATATGTCTAGATCCGCCACTACTTAAAAGACAAAAAGCAACATGTATTGAAGAAACTGGTACAAGAACTTCTAGAATTTACCCTTTTTTTTCCAGAGACATTTTTACAATAGAAGGATAAACTCTTTTACCTAAACAAGCATCTTTCCAAGTTAATTAAGCACAGAAAATTGAGGGCAATGAAGATGATCAAATAGCGAGTAAAAGGCCAGGCATAGATTTGCTAGGCTGGTGGCTCTGCCACAGGGTCCGTTCCTCATGGTTTGCCTCCCCATTCTTCTCCCATTCACTCTTAGGCAGAGACCTAAGGTCCCTCACTGTGATCCATGTATTGAAGTACGCTCTAAACTGGAGGATGAGCCCACCTTTGAGGGTCCAAACATGGACCCAGTAGGCTTGGGACCCCTCCCGGCCCTCGGCAATGATCCGGTCCCCATCGATGGTGGTCACCGACCAAGATTTGAACCAGAGCTCGGCCTGAGCCGACTCTCCTGTCAGCACCCTCATCATGTGTTGGCAATGGGGAGGTCCATGGAACCACCACTCCAAGTCACTTGCTAGGTGTTTAGCCACACTTTCTGTCTCCGCTTTTGACAGTGCCTTGTACAAGGCCTCAATTATGCCTTTGTTCTCACTATGCCCACTTTTATCCATTTTCTGTTACCGTGGGATCAAAATGTGTGGGGTTTTTTTTTTGGGGCCCCGCGGGGGGGGGGGTTGTTGCTGCTTGAAAGGCAACTTCAAGTGCTTGGTGAGTCTTAATTTATAGAGAGAGTTTGGACCTCTATTTATGTCAGGACTCAGGAGAGCAGGGTTGGGGGGGGGGGGGGGGCGTGGTCCAAATCATAAATAAAAAAATTGTTATAAGAAAAAGGAATCTATACTATATATAAAGGCAATGTTGTGATGATGTGGCTTTTTCGAATTTTCTCATAAATTTGAGATTTTGAGCCGTTAGATTATTTGATTATATAATCACAACCGTTAGATTTTCAATAAAATAATTGCTGTCATAATTAAAAATATATAATATCTTGAATTTTGTTTGGGCAATAGAATCTCTTAACTACCTAAAAACAAAATATACTTTGATATCCTTTCCTAAATCAATAAAAAAAAATTATCATCATAATATCATTATGTTATTTGATTATAAAATCACAACCATCAAATTTTCAGTAAAAATAATTACCATCATAATTCAAAGTATATTATTTCTTGATTTTTTTTTTGTAGTGGAATCTATTAACTATCTAAAAACAAAATATACTTTAATAACTTTTTCTCAATCACTGAAAATATTTGTGTGCTAAAGTTTATGGATGGTATTAATATTTTAGTGATCCAAGTAAGGAATAAAGTATTAAAGTTTTACTTTTCTTATTTTAATGGTAAATCCAAAATTAGCCACTTTACATATCTATACTATATATAACAGCAATGTTGTGATGACGTGGCTTTTTCGAATTTTCTCATAAATTTGAGATTTTGAGCCGTTAGATTATTTGATTATATAATCACAACCGTCAGATTTTCAATAAAATAATTGCTGTCATAATTAAAAATATATAATATCTTGATTTTTGTTTGGGCAATAGAATCTCTTAACTACCTAAAAACAAAATATACTTTGATATCCTTTCCTAAATCAATAAAAAAAATTATCATCATAATATCGTTAGGTTATTTGATTAAAAAATCACAACCATCAAATTTTCAGTAAAAATAATTACCATCATAATTCAAAGTATATTATTTCTTGATTTTTTTTTTGTAGTGGAATCTATTAACTACCTAAAAACAAAATATACTTTAATAACTTTTTCTCAATCATTGAAAATATTTGTGTGCTAAAGTTTATGGATGGTATTAATATTTTAGTGATCCAATTAAGGAATAAAGTATTAAAGTTTTACTTTTCTTATTTTAATGGTAAATCCAAAATTAGCCACTTTACATATTATTCTTAAAAGCAATGTTGTGATGACATGGCTTTTTAAAATTTTTTCATAAATTTAAGACTTTGAACCGTTAGATTATTTGATTATATGATCACAACAGTCGGATTTTCAATAAAATAATTACCATCATAATTAAAAATATATAATATCCTGTTTTTTTGGCAACATAATCTCTCAACTACCTAAAAACAAAATATATTTTGATATCCTTTCCTAAATCAATAAAAATAATTATCATCATAATATCATTAAATTATTTGATTATATAATCACAATCATCAGATTTTTAATAAAAATAATTACCATCATAATTAAAAGTATATTATTTCTTGATTTTTTTTTGTAATGGAATCTATTAACTCCTAAAAACAAAATATACTTTAATAACTTTTTCTAAATGACTGAAAATATATACGTACTGAAGTTTGTGAATGGTATTAATATTTAGTGATCCAAGGAAGGAATAAAGTATTAAAGTTTCACTTTTCTTATTTTAATGGTAAACCCGAAATTAGTTACTTTACATATTATTATTAGATTAAATAGAAGCGATGTGAATCAATAGAAGAGCTAGACCTAGACGAAATTTTTTTCTTTCCAAATGTTCTTAATGCGGGATAAGGTGTTTTTCTTCTTATATTTATTGGTCAGGAATTAAAGTTCCTAAAATCACTATTTTTTTTTATGAACAAAAATTCACACAATGATAATTAATTAATGGTCGAAAATGTTCATTTTAAGTGGTTGATGAAATTTTTTATTCTTTTAAGCGGTAACAAGTATTTCTATACCCATATAATAAGTGAAAAAAATTTATATGTTTTTAATTGTAACAATTATTTATAAAATATTACAATATTCCAAATGGCAACCAGTCATATACAATATTTTGAATTTTTTAACTTTTTAAGAAGAAGCAATTATTGATAGCTGCAGATTATGAGAAACTATCAACTAAAATTTCTAATATATAGAAATATACTACAATAAGTTTAGCAAATATTTTTGATAGCAGTTATAATATCTTAATTTCTCTATAATAATTTGAAAATTATGATAGTCTAAAAAATTTTGTAGTTGGATGTTTATACAACAACAACAAACTCCCAATATGGGTCCCGCTTTCGCGGGGTCTGGATGTTTATAATATACTACAATAAGGTCAGGCCTTGATTCCTCAATTATAATATCTTAATTTCTCTATAATATTCCAAAATATCCATCTTGCTCTCTGCTCTTTCGTCTTCTTCTACTTGGATGTTTATATTTTTTTTGCACTCATTTCTCTTTTTATATTTTGTAATTTGTAGGGATTAAGATACATTAAGGAAGACGTCTTCATCAATTCCATATGTACACTCTTATATTATTAATTCTTTTCTACATGCGGATTACCCACAACAATAAGAGAAATAAAAAATTAAGAAAGTTTTTCAACCAATGTTTAAACTTTTAATTTTATCTACTAGCATGTATGTGTATGTGTATATGATTTTCTAAAGCACTCTCTCTCCTTAATCTTCAGCTGACTGATTGTATTGCAATTGAAAAGTAGAGAAATTGTTGTTTGTAGGTATTGTGGAATTTGAAACTTCCAGTATAAGTGATATTAGTATACACCCTACTTTTACAAAATTGACATGTTTTCTAAATTCAGAAAAATGGGATGCACCCATAAAAGATTGATATGTGTCTAAAACATAACGGTGCATAATTAACTTGATGACATTTGAATTTTAACATACAGGTGCGCATAACTAACAAACAACTCATAAATTGATATGTTGTCACACAACATACGGGTGAAGATATGTTCCCCTATCTCTTGGAATTTATGCACCCCATTTTTTTAAAACAAAAAAAAAATATATTTCGTAACCTTGCATCATCCATACGATATGAACAATGAAGGCATAGAGGAAAAACTACATTTGAATTTATACCCTTAGTTACAATTATATGTCCTTTTTTGAATCTTTTTTATTTTATCTTTAATTAACTAAATAGTTATGGGATTTTGTAAAACACTCTTTCTTCTAAGCATAAGCAAGTCAAAGTAATTTATAATTCATATGATCAGCGTCTTTATCATTTGGAAAAGAATAATTAAGCATAATGAAACAATATTCTATTATATTAGCTTACTCACTTAATTTGGTTCTTTGAACAATATAAAGCTACAATATAAAATCAAGGCTTAAAATAAGTGGTTGATTATTCATGAGATTTAAAATGATCCTCATGGAAATATGAGCATATGAGATAACTAAAGCAAATCCATTGTAAGTACATCAATGCATGGATTTTTACACTCATGGAATACCTCTTCTAGCCACCCATAAAATGAATTATGTATAGTTTGATATGAATTTTTCTCACTGGAAACGCTTGATATAGAGTAATAACATATGTGTAATATATATGGAACAAAAAAAATTGAATTAATATTTCTATAATAATATTATGATCTATTTATTTTATTTTTTTGGATAAAAGATCCATTTATGTGTTATAACTGAAATCCGTTTGATTGATTATATTGACATTACAATTTTGAATACAAAAATACAAAATGAAGAAATAAACGGAAATAAAAATTAAAACAAAAACAAATCGATTTGATTGATTATGTTTCGATCTCAATTTTGAATTTCTTCCGAGAATACTGTGCATAATATTGGAAAATTGATAATAATTTTATAGACTTAATTTATTTTTTTCCCTCTTGAGTTATCGTATGTATTTTTTAAGTACATCTAACAGTTGTAATTCAATTGATAATTTATCCAAAGGTCTAAAAGTTGCAATTAATAAGTAAATAGATAAATGAGAGGGACCCACAACATTGACTTAATTATTAGTAAAGATTTTCATACAAAATTTCTTAAAATATATTGTTAACTTGATTAGAGCAAGTTGATTGTATGTTTATTCCAAAAAAGAAAAACAAAAGATGTCACACTAACGAAAACATACTTTCTCCTTTTACCCATTTTCCAAACAAAAATATATTTCCCAACCTTGGTCCATTCATATGATATTAATAATGAAGGTGCACAAGTAAAATTATATCTGAATTTATACAATTTCACAACTATATACAGGTACATGATGAGAAGGAGAATTTTTCATTATTAGTGATATGAATTAATGTATCATCATGTCGTGTAGCATGATTTTTAGTTTCATTTTGACTGTCTACAATCTCCATCATACTTTATGTCATGTCTTTCACAATCGTATGTTGCTTAAATTGTTGAGTTTTAAATGGTCGTGCATTAAATTACTATCTATGCATATTTTTAATAAATTTGAGTTTTATTTTTTAAATTATATATTAATTTTATCTACAATGAACATTCCTATATTGCTTTGACTACATACATACATATATACATACATACATACATACATACATACATACATATATATATACATACATATATATATATATATATATGTACGTATATGCGTATACACACACACACACACACACACACACACACATATATATATATACATACATACATA
>JACYFF010019584.1:27310187-27367399 GCA_017589665.1 Selenicereus undatus
ACACACACACACACACACACACACACACACACACACACACACACACATATTCAAAGTGTCTATTTTAACATACACCGTGCAAAGCACGGGTCCAAACTAGTAATTCATTAAAGAAAAGTTCTATGGCATATATAATAAATATCTTCTAACAAAAGTAAATCTAAAATATCAAATTAAATAATTCTTTCAGGAAAGCTAAGGGTAAATATACTGTCGACCTGCTTTAAACTTTAGCAGTATTCTTGCCACCAACTGCATTTTTTGATGTCAATGCATCTTTCCCAAATATCGGCAAGTTATAGTATAACTTCATGGAGTAGATATCCAATTGACGTGGTAGACTGCACTTAAAAGAAAGATCTTCATAGTAGAATTATATGAAATTCCATTGTTGATTCATTCATTCCTTAATAAAAAAACATATATCTAATACAATAATTTTCAAATTTTACTAGACAAAAAACTCACTTTAAATCTCCAAATCTACGATAAATTACACAAATTAAAGGCAATGTCTCAATCTCACACTAACCTTGAAAACAACCTAACTCATACTAAAGGTGAGAACGACCAAACTCACACTAATGGTGAGAAAAATAAACAACCAAACTCTCAAAAATTGGAGAGAAATTTTGTTGAAAAGAGACAAAAATGTTAGTAAATACCTTACAACTAAATAAAACTTTAAGATGTACGAAGATTAGGACTTACCACCAGTAATTATGATTGATGGCAACCCCTTATTAGAGTAGATGAATGTTAAGATTTTTCATGAGGAGATTAGGGTTTTTCGAGAGAAGAGGAGGGTGAGAGAGATTATAGTTAACTTGTCAAATCATAAATAAATTTGATTCTGCATAATTTGAATGCACCCCACCATGTGAAGGTTTTTTTTTTTTTTTGGGGATTGAATGAAGTGAATTATTTGTGTATAGAACAATAGTAAATCTAACTCATGAACGATAATATCAAGGTTAAGATGATTTGATAAAATATGATAAAAAATATGCTAAAATAGTCATCACTGACAATTTATTTATTGTGTTGTTGCAATTAATGAAATTTTTAAAAATTTATGTTGATTTGATTATTTGGGTGTACATTCAAATTATACATCTATACCAAATTTTTTTTCTCTTAGTGTTATGGACATGGTTGAAATTATGATTCTATCCATATCCATATATCGATTAATTTTTATGAATGAGAAGTTTTATACAAAAACAATATAAAATTTTCATACGATTCGAACAAGGATTTATAGACTAGGAAGAGCAAATGCATACATTATAAGCCACTTGTAGGAAATAATTCGGACTAACCTGGATGCGTAAGTACACTGTCGGTAATAGTCCACGATAATATAGAAAACCAAGCGGCTACTAGAGTCGCTTTAATATGCCACGCCCTAAACCCAAGAACCCGATGGATGGTGGTTCAGCTGTGAGAGAGAAATAGGAGATTATGAGAGATGTAATATTCGCATCATAGCGTCGCCCTAGGCTAACCCCCTTAAACCTCTTTATATAGGTTAGGGGGTAACAAGGGTTGTCTCCCTAGGCGATTTAAGTGGCCGTCGGGCCTAAACTCATTAGGCCCGTCCAACAGCTTCCACTCGGCCACTTAGGCCGTAAAACACGTATTCTCCATGTATCACAACTCCTCACGCTTCATACTAGGAATAGGACGTGCGACCAAAAATAAGAAGTAGTGTTATATTAAGTTACCATCCAACTAACATAACACTTTCACGAAATACGATACCCCAAAACCATCCCAAAACATCACCAGTGGCAAATCCCTTATGCCTGATATATCATATGATTATGTTCTCAACATAATCGCCCGGGCTGATATGGTGATGGTGGATAGATTTTTCCTTAAACACTCATGAAATCTCATCTTAGCTTAATTGCTTTCCTAACGTGTTCTCGCTGAACCATATACATCGTGGTTCCTGAGAATCACATTAAAGTAGCATCATTAAGCTTCGACTTAATATCATAGCTTTAAGTCAAAGGGTTATCGTCCATAGGGTCACACAGTGACAAGTGATAGGGAATTCAATTGTCACCCCACATATGGGTCGTCTTATAAGCACACACAGTATGAGATGTGTGTCATGACATAGCTTCCACGTAGCTGGGTTCGTCACTCTTTATGCCATGCGAATCGTCAGTGTAGATTTTTCACCCAAAAATCTAACCTGAGCCACTAGATCAACATACTGAATGTTGGTCTTGACACTCAAGATTCGGCTTTTAAGGCTTCAATATAAAAACTTATTTCATACTCGGCTCCCTCGAGTCTCATCTTAGTCTTACTAAGGCGACTATATTCATTCCACTCACACACTTCCAGTGTGAGTAATCAATATTGCACACCTAGTGCTAATATGATTACGTCTCATCCTGCCCGCTACTGAAACGTCAGGGCGATTGCCTGTGTGACTAGGCCAATCAGAAGCCTGTGACATTTTAATATGCCTAACGTACAACAATGAGCATCTTGCCCACAAAAGAAACATGTCCATCACGTAACAAAACATGTCAAGATACCAAACCTTATGAAATTCAAGACTCAACCAATGAGTTTTGGACACATCACTAGGAATGGGTTTAGTTAAGGGAACATAATCACCTTATTAGTCTATATATATATATACCCAATGGCAATGCTTTTTGTCTCTATGGTACAAGATACACAATCTACCTCCATAGCCGACATTGTTGTGCAGCTGTGCTTCTTTGCTGCACCATGACATGGCTCTCCCACTCAGGGTGAAGACATGTCCTGAGGTTAACTTAGACTTATTTGAGTTACTACCCCAATCAAAATTTGAGCATCCTCTCAATTTGAGGTTTGCTCCTTGATAGCAAAACGCTGAGTTATCAATACCACGAAGGTAGCATTTGATTCTCCTGATGACTTGTCAATCAGGAAGTCTTGGGTTACTTTGATAACGACTTATCAAATTATCCGCAAAGCAATATCAGGTCATGTACATAACATGACTTTCATTAAGCTTACTATGATACTAGGGTTAAGGACATTTGTTCACTATCTCTATTTTTGTCATCTGTTTTAGAACATTGAGCAAGACTCAGGGTTGGACCCGTCTCAACTGGAGTATCTCCGGGGTATGAATTATAAACCCAAAAATCGTTCCAAGTCATTTCGACGCATGCTTCTTGGGACGGCTTTGGATTATTTCCACTCTGAGGACATACCTAGTTTCACCCATGTCCTTTGTCTCAAAGACATTGGATAACTACCTTTTAGTAGCTTTGATCATCTCCAAGTTGTTCCCTAGTTAATAGTATGTTATCAACATAAGGAACGTAATCCCCATGTTGATCTTTCAACATACACAATGGTCACATGTGGACCTTTTAAGATGACACACATTGTCCTCTTATCCCTTTGATACAAAATCAATGGGTTGGTCCATATAAATCTCTTTCTCAAGATCACCATTGAGAAAGACAACCTTCACGTCCATTTCGAACAACGCAAAGTCCAAATGGGCAACCAGGGCTAGGAGTATCCGGGCCTAAACTTATCAATTGAACTATCCACCCGATATTTTATCTCGAAGATTTACATCAGGGTGGAGTTTCAATGAGTTCTCAAACCCTATCAGTGAGTCCATCTCATCCCTTATCGTATCCAATCACTCTTTGTAATTTGGTGAACCAACCGTCTCTTGACAAGAGGTAGATCCCTTAACTCCCAAGGGATGTGCATAGGATTATTTCCTCTTCGATTTGAAAATATCGTCGAAGAATTCATCCACGCTCAGTCCTTGGGATGCTGGGACCTCCATTATTTGTCTGCCTAGGTGGGAAATACCTCCCCCTTTCTCTAAGAGGTAAGGGACCAGGTGTTCCTAACCTTTTCTCTAAGAGGTATGGAACCCTGAGTAGGGAGAGAAGATTACTCCCACTATCCATTGGAGGTGGGATCCTGAACGTGAGGACTAACTACATGTTCAGGAATGACTCTCCTCAACATTTGGAGATTGAGGACAAATCTCATTCTCCTTAATAGACAAACCTTCACCATTCCTATCAAATAAGGAAGGTGTACTATCCTCAGTGACTTAGTGAGAATTCAATATCCTCCCCCTCACCGAGAGGTGGTTGAAGGTCTTATTGTAACGTATACAAATTGAGGCCCTTTTAAATTTCACCAAATGCTAAGAAACTACATCCTTAAGAAAATCAATATTGCGGGATTTTGTTTCACGAAGAAAATATTCATGATCTCAATTGGTTCGAAGAGTTTTTAATATTTCGGCGCAATTGAGTCCTACTATCGCTATAAAGTATATGAACACATCAAGCACTTAATAACGGTGAGATAATAGATACACATACTTATATCATGAATATATATGGATCCATGATTTGCTTTCATATTCATGGACCCGCAAATGTCTAAAGTGAATGAATGCTAAGGGATTCGATGCCCTTGAAATCTTACAAGAGGATTTTCTATTGCTTTACTAGCTAGACATAACTCACATTTTGCACCTTAAGCCTAGTGAGTTGGTCTTAAAAGGCCATCTTTAGCTAGTTATCTCTATCTTGACCCTTACGGTGAAAATGAGCACGTCCAAAACATATTCAAAAATGAGACAAGGATGAAAAATGTTCTATTTCGTCCATTGAAAACATCTTTTAATGTGACATGGCCAAAACAAATCACCATGTCATATGATGTCTAAGACAACTAGATGAAAATTAAAGAAAACTAATCTTAGGAACAGAAGACGCAAGGAAACATCGCACCTCAGGTGCATAGAGAGCATTGGGAAGAGACAACGTAGTCCCTTCAAGAAGCCTCAAATGATTCGTCTTTAAATCAAGAACACCTTTTTCATCGTCGTTACCTAAAACGACAATTTGTGAATCCACCGTGTAGTAGTGAAAGTTCACAAAGATCAACTCAATCCTGAACTATGTACTTTATTTATCCCGTATCTACAATCCACTAAGGATCATAGTTAGTAACAATTTGGGAGCGCACACATTATCCAGGAGGAGCTGTGGAAAGAGTTACCTTAATTGACTTAGGACAATCCTAAGCATAAGATGCCTAATTTCCACAATCATAGTACTCACACGTGCTATATGCTTCTCTTTATTTCCTTAGCCTTTTTCCCTTTCGCAATACCAATTTTAGGTCCAGAACATTTTGAGGGAATGGATCTGGACGAACCTGATGTTAAGCTAATCCCACGCGTACTCAACAGTGGGATGACATTTAATTCCCCCACTAGATCGACATTGATGCAATGCGACAAAGTATGACATCTTGATCGATCTATTCTCAAACCACTTTTGGTATGCTTTTAAGTTTTCTACATACTATTCACTAACAATACCATCTTTGTCATCCTATGAGACCTAGAACCTAATGAGTGTCCTAACATTTCACGTTCATTCAAAAGAAACTGAATCTTCTAGCATTATGTATCATAGTGAGCGCTATCAAGTTTTCTTATTGGTAAACAAATTACCAACCTTATTTTAATTGTCATAGCTAAAGGTATATATCCTGTAAAGTGGACATCAGGCATATTTTCAAATAAATAAATTATCAAAAAACTCCATTATCCATGTTGCATGATCGAAAATTTCGCTAAGCTCATAATCATCTCATACAAACATGAATTAGAAGTTTTTATAACTTATTTATCATAATCTTCCATAAAACAAAATTTATGGAGAACATTATGGTTAAACTAACTAACGTTTTAAAAATATCACAAAGATATCTAACTTTATGTAAATTACATTCACATGAAGTTATCTCATTATATATAACTACTAATATGTCATCTAGAACTTTATCAATGACATATCAAACATGAAATTCAAATTATTATATAAAACACATTCATATAATAAAATGAATCTGTAATGCTAAAACATATTTGAATAATAGCATGTTACAAAAGAATTTTATAAAATGCCCAAATAGCAATATATAAAACACATTTATATAATTATATGAAACTTATTCAAATGTTACTCGCAAATTATAAACACATCTATAATATTACGAATTTAAATTTCATGAAACCAATTCATAAAATACCGCTAAATTACATAATTGGCAGGTAATATGAAACGAATTCACATTCATTAATTTGAGCAAGGAGCAAGTGCTAAAACAATTAGCAACGTTTACTACAACCCATGTAGTTCATATATATAAAACACATTTATATAATACTAGTAATTGGTGGCTAACATGAAACATATTCATGCATCGAATGCAACATACTTTGTAATATAAAATATATCCAAATATTAATCACAATTAATCATACATAGATCTATATGATATTAAAATTTAGATGAAACAAGTTCGTAATAAAGCTCGCAAATTATATAAAACGTATTCATATAATATTGCAAATTTAAATTTCATGAAACAAATTCATAAAATAATTAAATATGCTATACTTTCGAAATAATAGCATGAAACTTGTTTATCTATAACTTAATGAATAATTTGTTAACTACAACAATGACAGAACAATTAACTAATTTATAATTGCTCATGTTTTGCATAAAATTATTAAATCATGAAACATATTCATGTGATGGGATATTATATAAAACATATTTATATAATATAACTTATGAAACATATTCATTTACCGACCAAAGGAATCTTTATATCACATAGATATCTATTGAGTTCGAGTAAAACAAATTTACGTCAAACACACTAATCATATATATGAAAAGAATTCATATAATTTTAACCCAACTGATTGATAACAAGTTACTCGGCATGAAAATTTCAAGTCGACACATATATAAAACGAATTTATATATGACATTAAACATATTAATGCTTTTATAACGAAATCATGCATTCAGGATTAAAACTAATTCGAAACCTTAATTCAACGAATGAATCAAATGTATGAAACTTTATCAACTTGAATATCATTATAATTCAATTAAAATAATGTCAAGACTAATGATAATAATTAAACAATAATGATTGAAAAATAATTCGATCCAAAACAGTCAAAAATAGCCCGACCCATATCGTTGAAATATGACAAGAAGCGAACCGGCCCAAAAGGAAAAACGGTTCAAAAAACAAAAAATTGGGCCAAAAAACAAAACAGGCCACTAAATCGAGCCTCCATTGCCTCTTTTGGGCCGTTCTTATTTCTAGCCCAAAAGAAAACCGGTCCAAACCGGTTTAACGAACCGGGGGGGTTTTTATGGGTGAATTACTTCATTAACCCCCTTCCCCCCATTCCCTTTCGCCCCCAAACCCTAACCCGAGCTTTCTCTCTCTTCGGTATCCCTCTGCCTGAATTCTCTCTCCAATCTTTTGGACTTCTCTACCCATTTGACCCCCGAAGAGGAACCCTCTCCCTTTCTCCTCTCAGCCTTCCTTTCAATGCTAAGGCCAAGAAATGGAGCACCGAGCTCCCTTCTTGGGCTTTTGGCATTGAGACCATGACAGCCACCGTCACTGTGGAGGTTCTGTCATTTGGTCGTGTCGCCGCGCGCCATAGCCGAGATGTGGAGCACAGAGCTCCACCGACACTCGACCTTCTCTAGCCCCTTTTTATGGTTGTTTTGTGACTTTTCCTCATGGCTCTCCACCTCAACATTGACGGTGAACCCTGGCTGAAAAACCCAAATGAGGAAAGCACCCCCATTTGCCGCCGATGGCCCATAATCAACCCACCAACGTGTAGATCGGCTGCAACCAAGCTAGAAAGTAGCAGGTGTGCACCGAACGCGCCTCTGACGTAATCTGGTGGATTTCGCGGTTTCTTCGACGGATTTGGGCAGATCGGCGATCAAGGATGCGGTTGGAGGAAGAAAGAGAGCCAAAAGCTCCTTCGTTGGCGGCACGTGACTCACACGCGCCACCCTTCCACAGCGGTTCTGATGGATATGGTCTAGATCTGAGTCTCTTCCAGTTCCCCCATCTCTATTTTGATTTTCGTGTTGAGTGAGGTCAAAATTCAGGCAGGGGGGATTTTTAGGGTTAGGGTTTTGGTATTCTGTCTCTCAATTTAATTAGTCACAGGCATGTATTGTGAACATATCAAAAAAAATTCATGCGAGGGACACTGATTAGTTGATGGCTTAATTTAGGGTTAGGGATTATGCCTACTGATTTTGTAATTTGCACGCAGCATGTATCATGGTAGCATAATACCTTAGCATTGATTTGATCAAAATTGGTGTCTCAAAAACAAATAGAAACACACATGTCTCTCACGGCTGAAATAAAAAAAAAAAACATGCTTTTCTGGACAGTCATGATCTAATCATGAAAATTAGGTTTTAATTGCTTACTGATAACCATAAATTCAGTTTTGCCCAATTTGTATAGCAGTCATGACCTAATCACCTAAAGCATCAAACTTTATTGTAGATTAGTACTTAATAATAGCTAATCGGGTCTGTTATTCGAATTTAGACTAAAAACATGTTTGCATTGAGCGAATTACTCAGAAAGATTCAACCTTTAATCATGGAAGCATGCTGGCAGAATATTAGGGTTGCATAATTACAAAAATTAAGCAATTAAACGTATAAACTAGCATGCTTTCAATAACTCAGGTTTAGCAAATATATCAACATATCAATCGGGACTAATCCGAACAGTTTAGGCTCTGATACCACTGTAGGAAATAATTCGGACTAACCTGGATGCGGAAGTACACTGTCGGTAATAGTCCACTGTTAGGCGATAAATTGTCGCATTTTACATGCCTTTTTCATCTGATTTTAGCTCGTGTAATAATCTAATCTTTAGAATTTTTCTTGTTTTATTAAGTAATCTTTTTCTGCAACAAGTTTTTGGCGCCGTTGCCGGGGAGTTGGCGTTTTTCAATATTGGGGTGTACTTCAGTATTCGAGGCTAGGCCTTTAGAAAATCCAAAAAAATAAAAAAATAAAAAAATAATTTGAAAAAATTTTTCAATGGGAATTTTCCATTTCCCACAATGTGAGCAAGAATTATTTTACCGTTATTGGGATCGTTTACATGCTTATCTTGCTCAATGTGCTTCTTGTGGATGTTTATATGAGAAATGGGAAATATTGCATGTTGTTGATGAGGGTGTGAATTGTGAGACCCGTGCTCTTTTTGAGCATTGGGATTTTTATGCTAGGAATGTCGAAGAAGCATGGGATTTTCTTGATTGGTTGGCTCGGGATACTTATGATTTTGAAACTAGTTGTTCTAATTCTTGTACCCCACCCCATTGCATCCCTGATTATACCCCTCCTATGTGCGAAATTTGCAATTGTTCTGACCACGCCAGTAATTCTTGTCCCTATTATATTTCTAATGAAAGCTTTGCTAGACTTAGCAATATGATAGAGACAATGAATAAGCAACAAGTTGACTTTGCTGAGTTTGTTAATGAACTGCGGGAGTATGACCTATCACCCGAGACTGACCTTAGTTCTAGTGCTCCTAGACTTGATGTCAACCTGTGTGATGATGGTGCGTCTTTTCCTCCTCTAGAGTCCGGACTAGAGGACGTACTCGACCCTCCCTCGACCACTTCACTCGTTGTTGCTCCATCCTCTCTTAATACCCTTTGGGACAACACTGCGTTTATCATGACCCTTCCTGATACACCTTCCCCTTTAACTCAGTCGACGGAGTTCGAGGTAGGTGAGACCATCGGCGTTAGCGCTAGTGTTGATGAGGATGATACTTGGTCTGAGTCCGGCAATGTTTCTATTGAGGTGCATGATTTTCATGAGACTCCCACAGGGACTTCATGCATGGATGTTGTGGTTACAGGACCAACTAGTCCTGATTTTATTGATAACATATCCCCCACCTCTCTCGATACATCCCATACTTCCTATTCCTGTTCACCACCCTCTCATTCCCCTAAGTGTTGTAATTTGTCACTTATCGATCCTCATGTGATACTTGAGGGGAATGAGGTTGACTATTGTAAGTCCCTAGGTACTTTTAGAGGGTATGACCCCTTCCTTGATCCTTATCGTCTGTACCTAGAAGGCATGCCTGGGGAAATCGTATTGATTATTGCATTCGATTACTCTGCTTATTTCTCGCAGGTATTTGGTGAGTTTAAGAGCGCACTAACTTTGTTTGCTCCATCTTTACCAGTGTTTTCTTACTCACACCATTCTGAGCTGCATGCAGCAATGCATGATAAGCTCTTACGAGCTTTAACTGCATCCGAGCTGACGACTCGCATCTTGAGCGGCAAGGAGTGGCTGATGCTCCTTATGTCATCGTGGAATAGTTCGGGTACATTCAGTACCCGACCTGGTATACTCGTTCTCACTCTCTCCCCCTTCTTTTTATTTTTCCTTTCTTTGCTCTCTTTTTGTTGTTGTTTAGTTGTGGATATTAGGTTGTGTTTTTGTTGGTGATCATCATGTGGTGAAATTTGGATGTTGCTGAGCCATTGATGGCTATGATCACCATTTTTGTGTTTTTATGGATATTTATTGTGTTGTGATTGGTGGTGTTGCTGGGTCGGTTTTTACATGTTTTTGGTGGTGTTAGTTTGTATATATGTGTGATCTTGCTTTTGTTTGGGTCAGATTGTGTTTTTGGGAGAGTGTGTTTGCTTGTGTATATTTCTGTCAATTTTGTATGTCTTGTGTTTGATTTTGTTTTCTTTATTTTTGTGTATTGGTGATGACTCACGACTCCCAATGAGGACATTGTGAGATTTAGGTGTGGGGGTGGGGCCGTCATCTCCCCTTTTATTCTTGTTTTTGTGAAATTTTCATTATTTTTCTGTAACTTTTTTCATTTTTCCTCCTTTTTGTATAAATTTTTCTTTTCCTTTTGAATTTAGGGGGGTTTTGTACTATTTAGATTAGTCTTAATCTCCGGTACCTTGGCTATTAGCTCGTATATAAGTATAATATACGTGATAGATATTCATCCATAGTCTGTCATTTTAGACCTCAGTTCTAACCCCAACAGTTCATTGTAATTTTGCAATCCAGTCCTGATTTATGTATTATCATCATCCTACATTCTTAATCTTTCATGATTGACTCTCCCACTTTTCTACTGCACAGTTGCCTTTATATGTGCTGGCACCCCCTTTTCCAAAACGGAAAAAAAACAAACAAATTCAAGCGCTACTGGGTGTATCCCTTTGAGGCGTGACATGAGTTTGTATTGAAAAAAAATAATGGAAAGAAAAAAAGTGGGGAAGAAAAGAGTTGGAAATGACAAGTACCCCTTTGAGGCATGCGCTACTGGGTGTTACCCTTTGAGGCAATACTGCTACTGGGGAAGCCTGCTTTCCATGCTAGCCATTCAAAAAGGTAGCTTGTGTCAGTGAAGTGGGACGGAGTTTGGTTTTGGTAAGCCAAGTCTTAGGGTGATGATACACTTGCACACTAGGCACCAGGATGGATTCATTGTTGTCATGCGTCGTGGGGTGAAAAGCTGATGCCTAGATACCATTCTTTGGGATGATGTGTCCTGAAATGCCTATAATGCTTGTGTACAGACTGATACGTGAGTTACTATGGGGCTTTGATTGATCCGATTGTGTACAGTTTACCCCAATGTATATATTGTGTTTTGTCATTTTTATTTTTCGATTTTTGTTTCTCTTTTCTTTGTTATTCCTTTTTGAGATTTTGTGGGTATATCTTCTGCAAACCCTCACGAGACCTTACTCGTCCACTTGGGGGAACCAAGGGGTTTAAAGGGCTTGTTGCATACGCTAAATGCAACCGTGATTCCTACGAAAGTGAGTTAGGTTCCTAGGATAGCTTTTCTTTTATTTTGCTCGAGAACGAGCAAAAGATAGGTGTGGGGGTAATTGTTAGGCGATAAATTGTCGCATTTTACATGCCTTTTTCATCTGATTTTAGCTCGTGTAATAATCTAATCTTTAGAATTTTTCTTGTTTTATTAAGTAATCTTTAGGATTTTTACTTGTTTTATTTACTTTTGTAGGTAATAAGTTCAATCGGGCAAGTGCCGCAAAAAGGAGTGAAAAATGGTCAAAAATGAACGAAACAAGTGCGCAGGCAGAAAAACGCCATGGGCACCCCATGCCAGGCGGCATGGGCATGCCACCTATCCAGTTTCGGCCTGTTTCGACTTCTATTTAAAGGGCTTGCTTTGTGATTTTTACGGGGGGGTCGCTCAGTGGTGCTTAGCTCTTATGTATGGTGATTTTAGACTAGATTAGTTTAGGTTTTAGCAAAAAAAACCTCAATAGGAGGATTAGTTTAGGATTGAAGATTGTAATTTTGGGATTCAACCTGTGAATTTCAAGTTCCTTCTATCAATTCAAGCCTAAGTTTTCTCTCTCTTTCTCTCTCTCTTTATTTTACGCTTTTGTTCTTGTTTTGATTCTTATTAGTTTAATTCTTGAATTCGATTTGTTTAGTTTATATGTTTAGTTTTCATTGTTAATTCTTGCTATTTAGTTGTTTAGAATTGTTTTATTTCATTCTCTTTGTTCTGTTCTTCAAGTTTATGTTCTTAGTTGTTAGTTTAGGATTTGATGTGTTTGTGATTTCTAGTTGGTAGATTGTGTGGACTTGGGTTGTAATTAGCCTCTTGATGGCTAATTGATCTTGTACTAGGCCTAACCATACCTAATCTATGCTTAGAACCTAGAGTTTTTCCTCATGCCCGCCAAGTGTTCAATGAAATGCTTGAGAGAGCTTTCATCCATATTTTTGGGCGATTGACTTATGCTGAGAGGTGAGGTCAATTAGCTAGTGTGGGAGAGGGAATAGCCGAGTTCGGGACACGAAAGTAGTATCCGAATCGAGCTAGGTCCGGGGTTGCTAGTTTTGTGGTCTAATTCGACTAACCCCACGAAAGTAGGTGGTTACACGAATTAGACTAGCTCATGACCCTTGAAAGAGGGCTTGGGTGGTCTTTGATGGTGCAACTGACCATCTCTTGTTCATAGTGTGGTTTGGGTAGGTTAGGGCTCGTCTTGGTTAGTTGGTTCATTCATTGGTAAAATCATAAACTCAAGTCCCTTTTGGTTTATTTGTTTTAGTAGTTTAATCCTTCTCCCTTCATTCTCTCTTTGGCCTAGATTGATACGCTCTAGTGAATTCTGGTAGTTGAAAGCACAATTCCCTGCGGACGACACCCCAAGTACTCAACGATACACCTTGCACTTGGGGTTTATAAATATTAAAACTGTGTGGTTTTTCCCTAACATCCACGATAATATAGAAAACCGAGCGGCTACTAGAGTCGTTTTAATATGCCACGCCCTAAACCCAAGAACCCGATGGATGGTGGCTCAGCCGTGAGAGAGATCTAATATTCGCATCATAGCGTCGCCCTAGGCTAACCCCCTTAAACCACTTTATATAAGTTAGGGGGTAACAAGGGTTGTCGCCCTAGGCGACTTAAATGGCCGTCGGGCCTAAACTCGTTAGGCCCGTCCAACACCACTAAACAAGTAGTTCAAGTACTGAGACGTGCCCCATCTTTCACCAAGGGCTGGTAGGCTTGAATTTCATTACAACTAGGGGGAAGACTCCTCTCCCCTTTACTGTGATTCCCTCTCTTGTGCTTATGCTTCCACCAACAGGGTGTCACGATTTATCATAAAAGATGATACCTTTAGTTAAACTACCTTATATGATAAAAGGGGGCGACATCACAGTGATTGTTGTCAATGTAATAGGCTAGACAAACGTGCAAGGCTATTACCCCACTTTTGATGTGAAGGGATAGATAAACTTGCTGGCACAAGGGCTTGTTTATGTGAATGTTCATTCCAGCAATAAGCAGTAAGAAGAGTAAGATTTTGTTATAAGCATGCAATAAGGAGCAGCAACCAATAAGTTGTGGCGCCCAAGCGGTAAAAGGCATCCTTGACTTATGTTATATATAAACACGGAAGTTTTCTCTTGAGTAGAACAAATAATTAAGGATCTTGTTCCTAAATAGTCCTATTAGCTTATAATTAAGATTGAATTTAGTCAAATACAAAATTTAATGTCATGAGAAACACATTCTAATAAACGTGTTACATGCAAAATGATTTAACTAGATCGTATTTAATTGATATTCGCTTTAATAATAGTGTCTAGCTAGGGTGGATATGCTACACCATAAAAATAACCTTCACATTGATAGATCTAAATACATTGATAGATAAGTCCATTTTTTTGTAAGCGATTCCGAAGTTTTGTGCTGGCAGCATGCTTCATCATCATGCAATCAAAGTAAATAGACATTGCAGTAGTTCTGTTTATTAAGTTTTTTGTCAGTTTTGTTTGAAGTGAATAATGAGAAGTAACTGGTATGAAAAGAATTGAGAGGCTTGACAAACAAGGAAAGATTATCGTATCCACCCGCCTCAAGTAGTAAAACTCACAAATTTCTTTAATTTATTATCACCATAAATTTCCTATCATTTCTATAGAGATATATTAGATATATTAGCTGGCAATAGATATTGTGTAAATATCTTGCAATAGATATTGTGTAAATATCTTAGCACAAGGAAGAGCTGGCTGTATGTATAAATACATCACCAACACTAGCGTGATAACTACTTTTGATATAATGGAAATTATCCTTCTCTTATCTCTCTCATTCTACATGGTATCCGAATGCCATAGGCGTTAAAATCCTGGGGATGAAACTCGAGATTACTTTTCATTTCCTCCCCTTCGATCTATCTAGTAAATCAACAAACATTGCTAATTCTTTCTGTTTCGATTGATTGAAATTGATTCTTCGATCAATATTGTTAATCATACAAAACCTTAATCGATTCTTGATAAGATTCTTGATTAAAGCATCAATGGCAAGCGAAAGTCAGACGCAAGGTAATCAAACAGTAAGAAATTCTCACTGTATTTCAAACTCAGATCATCCTGGAATGATTTTGACTAACAAGCAGTTCAATGGAGGAAACTATGTCAATGGAGCAATGTGGCTCGAATGGGGCTGGGTGCCAAACTCAAACTAGGTTTTGTGGATGGTACCACACCTAAACCATGTGCAAACTCATCTGATCTACGAAACTGGCTTACTTGTGATTACATGGTGACATGTTAGTTGTTGAATTCGTTAACACCTGAAATCTCTGAGTGCTTTATGTATGTAAAACATGCCAAGGAACTTTGGGATAAACTAACAGAGAGATTTGGTGAGGTAAATGGCCCACTGATATATCAATTACATAGAGATTTTTCTCTTTTGATGCAGGATAATAATCCAGTATCTGTATATTTCTCTAAAATGAAGAAAATTTGGGATGAACTTCAAAAACTTGATGGTCTGCCACAAAGTGTATGGTTAGTATCATGAGCAAATGTACTTGTAATCTTCGCAAGAAATTACAAGAAAGGGATGCAAGGAACAAACTAATTCAATTCCTAATGGGACTCAATCTTGGTCATGGTGTTCTAAGGAATCAGATCCTGGCCATGGAACCATTACCTACCCTGAACAGAGCATACTACCTAATTCAATAGGCTGAGAAGCAAAGGCATGTATCAGATGTTATGAGTGTAAAGTTTGAAGTTGAGGCGTGTGCTGCACAGAAACAAAGTTATAACCCTGCTAAGAAGGACATTAGACGAGGCGAGGCTAATAAAAATGACAAATACTGCACTCACTGCAAGATTAAAGAACACTTGGCTGAGGTGTGTTTCAAGATACATGGATATCCTGAGTGGTACAAGCAGAAGTATGGAACCAAAATGGCTACCCAAGCATCAACATAAGAACTCGCAAGCATTGAAAGTCCATTGCACTTGGGTGCAAATCAAGAAAAGATGCAGCCAAACCTAAACTCAGCCATGATAAAGGCTATTTGTCGGGAGGTTTTAAAGGCTCTCAAGACTCAGTAGACCTCTGCGAGTTCAGGTGATCCATCAAACAGCTCATTTGCAGGTAATGCATTTGTGGGATCATCATTTGCAGCATTATCAAATATTGTAATGCTGAATGATATAAGCTAGATAGTAGATCCTGGGGTTTCTAATCATATGACCCCACATGTTCACTTATTTTCTTCCATGAGAACGTCAGAAAAATCTATTGTTATAGGGTTTCCTGATGGACACACAAAGAAACTACGCTATGTTGGTGACATAAGAGTTAACAGTGAGCTTGAGCTTCGGGATGTGTTATATCTTCCAGATTTTAAACATGGTCAACTATCAGTGAGCAAAATATTAAGTGACTGCAGGCTAATTGCACATTTCTCAGCACATAGGTTCTTGTTACATGACCCTATTTCTAAGAGGAGCATGGCTGAAGGAATACAGACAAGAGGACTATATAGACTTGAAGTCAATGATGCTCAGGGACATCAAGCTCAGCAAGTTACTAAGGAGATGCCATAAGATAATTGTGTTGGCAAAGGAGACAAGCAAAAGAAGTTCAAAGATGTAGATTGCCTGATATGGCATGCTAGATTAGGACATGGATCTAAGTTAAAGCTGGCACATATTCCATGTATTAGCAAGAATATGAATAAGAGGAATGTTTCATGTGAGGCATGTATTCTTGCAAAATTTCATAGATAGCCATTTCCAGTAAGCAAATCAATGGCATCAGTGGCATTTAAACTAGTATACATGGATTTATGAGGTCCATACAAAATATCTGACTTAACTAGAGCCCATTATTTCTTAACTATACATGGTATATCTTTTGCAAAACAAGATGCAAGCACCTACTCATATTCAGAATTTCCTTGTATATGTGCAAAATCAGTTCCAATGGAAGATTAAATACATTAGAAGTGATAATGGGACAGAGTTTTTTCAAGATTTTTGCTCAAACTTGTTCAGAAAATATGGAATTGAGCATCAAAGAAGTGTTTCCAAGACACCTCAACAAAATGGGAGGGTTGAGAGGAAATATAGGCATCTTGTTGTGACAGCAAGGGCCATGAGGATCCATGCTAATCTGCCCTTTAAATTCTAGGGTAGTTGCATTCTAGCTGCAACATATGTCATAAATAGGTTACCCTTTGCTGTCTTGAATTGGAAAACACCATATGAGATGTTGTTTCACAAGGTTCTTGATCTGGCTGGCTTAAGAGTCATTGAATGCCTTTGCTATGCCTAAGACTTAAATCAAACTAATAAGTTTGGTGCTAAGCCAAGAAGATGCATGTTTATTGGGTATCCACAAGGCCAAAAAGCATACAAAGTGTATGACTTGGAAACACACAAAACATTTGTGAGCAGAGATGCTAAATTCATGGAGCATATACTGCCATACAAACAAACAAGTAACAAAAATCATCACATGAAGCAAGGCTATTTCCTACAATTCAAGTAGCTCCTGAGGATGATGTAATTGGTGATATACATCAGGCAATACATCATCGCAGAATAGATTCTGATACACCACAGGCATTTCAACCACAAGAGGAAGCAACAGACACATCTTCTCACTCACCTGCAGTTCATGAAGGACAAATAGCATCTCAAGTGTTACTTGTATACATGTGACTGCACTTGTTAGAAGAAGTAGTAGAGTGTCACAGCCACCAAGTTGGTTACAAGATTTTGCTTGCAACAACATCACTATGCCACCTCCAAACAAAGAAGTTAACGATCCTCTCTTCAAACCTGAAGATTTTCAAGATTTAAAGCATGATTACAGGGTTTCTCTCTTCAATGTGCCATTTATACCTGAACCTACAAGTTACAAGTAGGCTAAGGACAACCCAAGGTGGGCAGAAGCCATGAAGGAGATAGCATCCCTAGAAGCAAATGATACATGGGAGATAACTGATCTCCCAAAGGGGAAAAGAGCAATTAGCTCTAAGTGAATTTTCAAAATCAAATTCAAACCAGATGGTACTATTAAAAGGTACAACACCAGGTTTGTGGTGAGAGGACTTGATCAAATCAAAGACAAGGATTTAAAGCATAATTTATCTCCAATGACAAAGCTGCCTACAGTAAGAATTCTAATTGCATTAGCCAGGCAAAAGGAATGGCCATTGCATCAATTGGATATAAATAATGCATTTCTTCATGGCTTTCTAGATGAAGAAGTGTATATTATGCCCCCAGAAGGTTATTCACAGGCAGCTGGTAAAGGATGCAAGTTGAAAAGGTCATTGTATGGGCTTAAACAAGCCTCGAGACAATGGAACAAGGAATTCACAAAGTTCTTGGTACAGCAGGGCTTCCAACAATCCAACAGAGATTACTCTCTATTTACTAGGGGCAAGGATAACTCATTTATTGCCTTATTAGTATATGTGAATGATGTGATCGTCACGGGGAATGACACTCAAGGCATAATGAAGCTTAAGCAGGACTTGGACAAAGCATTCACTATGAGAGGTTTGGGAGAATTATGATATTTCCTGGGCATTGAAGTCTTAAGATCAGCTACAAGCATCATTTTGCAGCAAAGAAAGTATGCCACAAACATTCTTATAGACATGGGCCTGACTGCATGCAAACCTACCTCATTTCCTTTTCCAACAAACCTAAAGTTATCTACTGATTCAGGAGAGGAACTGCAAAATTCGGAATCTTACAGGAAGCTACTCTACCTAAATATCACTAGGCTTGACATGTCCTACGCAATTCAACATCTCAATCCATTTTTTAGTTGTCCTAGAGAACCTCACATGCAGGCTGCAATTCATATGCTTAAGTCCTTGAAGGGCACAATTAACACTGGCCTTTCCTACCCTGTTCTTTCAAACCTCAGTCTACAAGGCTACATTGATGCAGGTTGGGGAAGATGTGTTTATAATAGAAACTCCATAACTGGCTATTGTATTTTCTTAGGAAATTCACTTGTTTCCTGGAAACAAAAGACCACATCAAAATCTTCTGCTGAATCAGAGTATTGTGCCATGTCTGAAACCACAGCTGAATTGGTGTGGATAGTTGCCATTTTGAGGGACTTACAGGTTCCTATTTCACTTCCTGTAACACTGCATTGTGACAACAAAGCAGCCCAGTATATTGCTGCAATCCCGTGTTCCATAACAGAACAAAGCACCTTGACATTGATTGTCATTATGTTCAAGATAAGATAGCAGATGGGTTCATGCAGACATCTCACATTAACTCCAGACTATAGCTAGTAGACATCATGACAAAACCACTCCAGCAGCACACCATCATCAACTTCGCCTCAAGTTGGGACTTGTCTTTCCACCAAGTCCAACTTGAGGGGGGGATGTAGAGATATATTAGATATATTAGCTAGCAATAGATATTGTGTAAATATCTTGCAATAGATATTGTGTAAATATCTTAGCACAAGTAAGTAGGTAGCTGTATGTATAAATACATCACCATCACCAGCGTGATAACTACTTTTGACAGAATGGAAATTATCCTTCTCTTATTCTCTCTCATTTTACAATTTCCATAGACCTTAACCTTTAGATAGAACAATAAAAGTCTCTCACTCTTTTCTGTCTCGCCACATCACAGGCCCCCTCTTCCAAGATTGTCACAACGAAATATTGTCGTTCTAGAGTTTATTTCTCATTCATAGTTCTTTTGAGTTTAGTTAAACGACTAATTCCTTACTCCTATGAGTGGATTAACAGGGTTGAGTCAAGGAAAGAAGAATTCCAAACATTTTAAATCAAAATTGGCATTTCAATAATATGCAAGGCACAATCTAATTTTTCTTACCTTATGAATATTATGATTTTTGGGTCTTTAATTAATCTTTAGTCTAATCTATGAGTTAGAATCCAAGATTTAAATTTCATAAGCAAATTGACAAAACCCTGTAACTTATTTAAATAGGCTGAAAAACATAAATTAATATTGTTCACCGGTCCAAAACTGCACTAGAAATTAGGAGCATATTCTCTCAAGAATCGCATAGGCAAATTTATATTAAAAAGTAAATATATGACAAATACACATTAGAAAAATATATATGTGTCATTTGAAAGCATGTTCTCTCCATTGTATCCAATAACCTGTATACATGCATCCCCCACAATTAGCTATACAAAATTAAAAAGACAATTTTCATAAAATTAAACCAAGCAATTGTACTTAAAATAGAAGTATATCCAACTTTCACCCAACTTGGAAATCTCCTTTTACTCTGCCGTTATCATGTCTAACTTTATATTTTTGCTGAGATTTTTGCGACTGCTTGTCCACCTTATCATGTACCCTTCGCATGTTTTCCAAGAACTTTTGAGCCTTCTCTAGACCAGTATTATCTTGCACTTCCTTTGACGTCAACTCAAGTGTAAACTCAGTGTCACATGGAACTTGTGGCAAGTAACCAAGACATACCTCAGAGGCTGATTTGTTGATGGAGTCGTGGAAAGCACAATTAAAAGCAAATTGTAACTATGGCAAACACTCAACCCAATTCTTGGAGTTTCTAGCATTATAACCTCACAAAAGACGTACAATGGTCCTATTAACAACCTTAGTTTGACCATCAGTCTAAGGATGAAAAGTTGTAATTTTTTTTCAAATTTGTATCCATCATAGACCATAATGATTTCCAAAAGCTTCCAAGAAACTGACTAATGCGATCTAAAACAATAGAGCTTGGCAACCCAAAATGTACCCATATATTTTTGAAAAAGAGTTTTCTGATTTCTTCTCCTGTGATGGTCCATTTACACCTCATCAAGACAATCATATCGAAAAATCTATTAACTACAACATAAGGGTAATCCTATCCTTTATTAGTAGTTGGTAGACATCCCATAAAGTCCATGAAGATGCTTTCTCAGTGTCTACTTAGAACCTGTAATGGTGTGTAAAGTCCAAGTTTCTGGTTTGACGGCTCAGAAGTGCTACATATAACACACATCCTTTAACAAAGCGTGCTACATCTTGTTGCACCCGAGGCCAATAGATGTAGGCATGTAGCATTGAAGATTTTGTATAGTCTTATTTACTCCAAAGTTACCTGCCATCTTTGAATTATGAGCTTCCCATATCCATTGTACATGATTTGCTTTACTTGGAACACATAGTTGGGGCCCATTATAAAACAATCCGTTTCATAAGGTAAACTCTGATGGTTTCTCCAGTTTCGCCATATATATCTTGAAAATAATTATCACTATCAAACATAGTGATGTATTCATTATGCACACTAAGTTGAACTTCCACGATAGTGGACAAACAAAATGTAATTATTGGTGGCTGAGAAAGCATATCGGCAAATTTATTGTGTACTTCTTTTTTTGTAATTTATGATCAAGTTAAACTATTGAAGATAGGTCATAATTTCATATGAAGAGCTTGTTGCAATTTAGATTGCGCTTGAAGGTATTGAAGGGATCGATGATCTATATAAACTACTGTTTCTTTGCCTAGAACATACACATGTTAATGCTTAACGGCTTCGTGCAAGGCAAGCAACCCTTTATAATAAGTTGGATAGTTCTTTTGTGTCCCTTGAAACAATTCGAAGTATTAAGCAATAGGTCTTCCTTCTTGCATCAAAATGGCATCCATTACACATCTTGATGCATCAGCCTCTAATTCAAAGGGCTTTCATAAATTCGGTAGAACTAAAACAAATGCCTCACCTATCTTCCTATTTAAGAGAAGAAAACATGTCCCGTTTTCATGCTTGACTCAAAGCATCGATTTTCCCTTGTTAACTCATGAAGAGGAGCAACAATAATGGAGAAATTTCGAATAAACTTCCTAATGTACTGGACTGGCAAGCTCCTATGAAACTTCAAGCTGAAGTAGCATTAGTTGGACAAGGCTAATTTTGAATTGCCATAACTTATTCTAGGTCTATTATAGTTCTTTATTAACCACAATGTAACCAGGATACAATAGTGATTGCTTACCAAAGTCACACTTCTTCTAATTAAAGCAAAGTTAATGCTTTTGTAGTAACTCAAATAGCTTTCTTAGATGGTTTAGGTGTTCCTCCTAAGCACAATTGTATAGATCAAAATGTCATCAATATAAATAATGATAAATTGATCAATGAAAAGCCAAAAGACACTGTAACGCCCCCGCCGCCCAAAGGGAGCAGGCGCGTCACCGCCGTAGACGCTCGGTCAGGGGCGCCCACAAGGCTCTATGAACTTCTTGACCTTAATTAACTTATTCATAAGTGATAGCAGCGGAAGCACTTATCAAAATCTAATAAAGCTCGAGAGGGTCAATCTTAAAACATGCATTACATACATACTTAGGCCATATTCTAAAAGGTCTTACACATGTGCAAATCAAAAATGCACTCAGAATTGTATTTATTACATCCATAACACAACACATACGATGAGAATTGCATTCCCATTTCAGCTACCCAAAAGGGGTCCTTTCGCAAATAGCTAATCTTCTAGCGTTTCCGTGATCTCCTTAGCTTCCAAAAACCTGAAAAATGGTGAGGTCATGAGCTCCCCGAGCCCAGTGAATAACCCTTACCATCCTCGCTGTTGCACTTTGCACATTAACCGGTTAACACATAAGCACACAGTACACGTATCTTATGACATCTAAACATAGCATCTCATATATCATATAGGGGGCGATAAGAGGACACGCGTATGTTTCAAGAATAAAAAAGGCACTTATATCGTTCATATCTAATATGTTCATGAATATCACAAACACACACACATTTCTGTTATGAGGCAGGCAATTAGATTAATTTAGTCGCACCTGTCCCATACTAGGTACGTTTCAAGGACCCATGTTTACACTTGAGTCATCGAACACACTTTGCTGTTAGTTTATTCACTAAACTAACCATGATTGTCCCATACCATTCATGTCTTTTGGGCTCCTAGTCCTCACTAGAGTCCAAAAGAAAGTAAAACCTGCTAAACAACCTAACGGCCCACTCATAACCATAATTGGCACACACGTCAAAGCTTTATCACAAAAGTTCACATACTAGCCATAAATACATAACACGTATCTTAAAACATGCTTATCAATTACACATGCATTTCAAAATCGATCACAAGCTCATAGACATTTTAAATAAACCTTCAAATCCAAATCCAAATCCAAAATTCAAAACTAAGATCAAAATTAAATTCATAACTTATCCAAATTTGAAATCTAAATGAAAACCAATTCCATATCATATCCAAAATCCAAATCCAAGCTAAACTAATTCCATAACATATCCAAAGTCCAAATCCAAGCCAAAATCAATTTCACAACACATCACATATCTTTAATTGATTGCAAAACTTTTAGTTTAGGGGAATTCAACTCATGACTCACGCAAAGAACCATCACAACGCAGAGGTGACAACTACATCCTGGTGGCGCAGCTACGGCTCAAACATATGGTACTAACCAATGGTGGACTAGCTGTAACTCATTTATATGGTCCCAACTAGGCACCCAACGCTTTGAAGGACGTGAACTGCCCACAACACAAACCATGGAATCGCATTCATATCCTAGTAAGTTTAGGCCGAAACCCTCCTCACTAGGGACCCACATGGCTCACACACATACACAAGGTCGACATTCATATCCCAGGGGATTGGTTATAGCCTCTCCCACTAGGCGACCTGAACATAACGACAATCACTACTATGGTCATAGCTCTAGAACGTTCTGTAATAGCCTCAGTCAAGACACGAATTTCTTTCCCCAAAAACATAACTTAATGAAATCATATAATCACATTTTTATTCTCAAATAAATTCAATTCCACAATTTGAACAAAAACATAATCAAAACAAAGCATAATTCCACCCAAAGTACTTTCACAAGTTTCCCATACTTCATCACACAATCAGAATTCTTAAGAAGCTCAACAATAGCCTTTTCATATCTAATGTGCGGATTTAACACACAAATAATCCATAATTACACTAAACAAGGTACTTTAACTCACAAATTCATAACTCACAACACACACACATCCAATCTTCCCCAAAATTTGCAGAAAATTAACAAATAGCATATAGATTATAACATATAAATTTCATGATTTTTCTCCAGGCCCATCATTCCCAGAAATTCAAACAGTCAGCCAAAAGAATCAAAAGTCTGCAAATTAAACTCAAAAATTCATAACTTTTAGCATACACCACCAAAATTCACAAAAATTTACCATAAATCACCCCATATCATGAGTAATATACAGTAATAATTTGATAAGTTTTCTCCAAGCAAACTGTTCATAACAAATTAAAACAGTAACCGAAATCAGGTACCAAAACAAGGCAGTCTCAATCTAAAATTCATAACTTCTAAAATACAAATCCAAAATTCATGAAAATTGACAGAAATTTTTCAGACATCCTCAGTAGTTTACAGTAAAATTTTCATAATTTATATCCAACCCAAAAGCTCACAGTAATTCCAAACAGCATCTGAATTTACACACTGAAAACAGGGCAGCTTCAAATAAAATTCCATAAATTATAAAATACACATATAAAATTCATGAAAATTTACCATAAGTTGGATAATATCCCGGGTAAACTACATTAAAATTTTCAGGATTTTCCGTGCAGCCAATAATTCACATAAAATCCAACAGTATCCTGCTATCTGCAATATCTGAAGATTCCACCCCATTTTCTACCATAATATTCAACCAAAAACAAGCAATCAACCCAAAAATTCAAATTATAGCATGTATATGAACAAACCCACAATATAAATACCAGTTCAAAACACTCCCATAACCCTAAAATCACAAACGACCATAAAAATTTTAGTTGTGGGTTTCTATCAATTGAAATTAGGGTTCTAATCTACTAAACCTTAAAATCTCAGATTCAAAGCTTCAATTCGAATTCAATTTTGCAATTTTGAGTAGGAATCTCAAATTTAATCTTCCCCTAATCAATTTTAGGTTGAGAAAGACAAGAATTACTCACCTTAAATTGAAATTAAAATCAAAACTGTAATCTCCTTCTCCTTCTTCTTCTTCTTCTTTCCCTTCTTCTTCTCCTTTTCTTCTTCTTCTTCTCTCCTCTCTGCCTCTCTCTATCGTGTGTGTGTCTTGTGTTGAAGAAGAAAACCAAAACAAAACCCCCTCCCCTTTTGGATAAACTCACGTGCAGTAAAACCCCCTTTCCCCATTCTTTTTTTTTTTGGCCGATTATCTCCTTTTCTTCTTCCCTCTTCCCCCCCCCCCTTTTTTCTTGAAACAAAGCCTTAGTAATATACTCACTCAACAAATTATTCCCAAAACACAATCATATTAACTTAAAACACACACACACACACACACACACACACACATATATATATCTCTAAAATAAAACACATAAAATACATACACATTAATTCAGAATTCACACTTGAATCAAAATTAATAACTAAAAATTTCGAGGCGTTACAGACACCGTTCATTAACTGTTGAATGTCACAACCCTCCCTCCTAGGAGAAATTTCATCAATATAAACCTTGACCTAATACCACCACCTGTAAGACCCTCTCCCTCCTAAGAGAAATGTCACATCGCCAGGGCTTCCTAAAAAAGCACCTAAGGCTGGAAAGGTTATTTAAATAATTCAATTACTTATAAAACATAAACTTAAGGTATGATCTGAGTGTGTTGAATGGAAACCACTAGAGTTTTGCCTACAATTGCAATAAATAAAAGGGCTCAAATTAATATAATAAAACTTAGCAAATGAAGTAAAACCTGAGATCACTCACCCAAGTCACTTAAGTTCAAGTCTGTGCATAACTGGTATGTAAGAAATACAAATATGCAACCGAAGAAAACGTAGCCAGAGCCAATCTATACGCTTACAAGTATTACATGTTTATTTATTTATAAAGAATAACATAGTAGCACACAAAATCCTCCTGCATGCCTGTGGTCGGAATTGGAGTTAACTACAAGTAAGCCATCCAGAAAGGCTGACTACTTTGTAATTTGTACCTGTTTCAGTCTAAACCTAGGGAAAGAGAAAAGGAAAGGGGGTGAGCTACCGTATGCTTAGTGGATAATTCTCATCTTGAAAGAAACAAAATAGTTGCATATAATACCTTTTAGTAGCAGTTACACAGAAATTGCATTTAATATCAACATATTAAACATACAAGGTCCCAACATCACGCTATCCTTCAATAGGACCTAAACATTGAGGTTGGTTGGTTGTTCGACTCCCAACTAACCATTTAACAACTAAGAATTTCTTTAAAAGCTGTCAACTTGAGTTCTTTAGTAAGAAACAAAAATCATCGCTCAAAAAGGGGTAAAAAGTTTTTCTTGAACCAAGCTGAATCCTTATAAATCAATTTCTCCCTAAAGGAAGGCATTTGTGATTCAACAAGAGTATTTTTGAATAGTTCAGGGACTTTTCCAAACCTTTGCACTGGCATACTTTATAACTGAGACGTTTTCAACTCATAACATGTAATGAAATCACTTTCAGGGTGTTGGATTCATAAGTTAGTGATCACTTTAAGTGAGTATCCAAACTCAAGACTTATGATGTCGTCGGGGTCTCTCAAAGCCAATTGAGCTCATAACCTCGTCAGGGCAGCTGACATTCTTGCTTTCCAGTCTAATCCCTAAATTAATTAGGGTTCTTGCTTTTCAGATATGCTTCCTAAATTGAGTCCATATCATTAGCACAATCCTCCTGCCCCAAAACTCTCAAATATAGTTCATATTCAAACAAGCATGGTATTAAAATTCTCAAAACATCACAACAATAGCATTTTCAATTTTAGAAAAGCTAATAACGCCTTAGTAATGACAAAATTCGACTTCCGGGAAGAATAACAACCTCCTGCTTGAAAAGGGATATTGGTAAGCGCTTTATCAACGAAGTAAACATTCACTTCCATATTGATAAGCTCTTAAAACTTGGTTTTAGAAACCACAAATTTGTAAGTCTTTCAAACTAGATTCACTTAAGAAGAAATAATAATCCTGTTTTAGTTCTGCTTATAGGTAGAATGTACAAACACACGAGCCAATAGGGCATACTCCCTACAACTGTTTCCCTCAACTACATTGGCATGGAATGGGGCCTAGGGCATTAATAACACTATAAGAACATGACAATAACTAGGTCAACTGAACAAAAACACTGGCACAACAAGCAGCAGTTTACCATAATTAAATTCAACGCTCAAAACCCTGAGCTCCCTCATCAGAGCACCGCCTACAACATTCACCTCAAATTCACATCATTATCAACCCAATTAACGCATGCAACCTTTTTCCTTCTCCCAAATGCCATAAACCACAATGAATTTATTGGGCAATTTCTCAATCTCTTTTGATGGGCAAACTAAAAGGGTACAAGAAACTTTGAAATAACTAGTAAGTGGATGGTTGAAACTACCCACCTTAGTCCAAGCCATAGGACCCAGTTAACGGTCTAAATGGGCAGATTTGGAGTTGGGTTCGAGTCTCTTTCTCTTCCCCTTGCTGTTGGTCGCGTGTCTACCCCTCCCAGACGTTGCTACGTCTTGTTCCTCTCTTGCTTGTCATTGTTGCGGCTGCTATTCTACTCTATCCATTAGCTTCTCACTCAGTCACTCTCTCTCTCTCTCTCTCTCTCTCTCTCTCTCTCTCTCTCTCTCAGTGGGTGTGGCGGTGGAAGGAATGGGTTGGAGGTTGACTGGTGGGGGTTAAGGGAGTAAACACAAACCATTATAGAACCATAGAATAAAAACCAATTCAACAATAAAGCTCAAAATTTGTTTCAAAGTAATTAATTTAGCATGGGTTCAAATAGATAATGCTAAATATAAAAAACTACTAACTCATTTTATAAAGCGAAACATATATAGAATCCAAGTATTTCATAATAGATAACAAGTTTAAATTCATTAAACAAGACTCCAAATAATAAACTCCATGATGTTGTGCTAGGCGTTGATTGCTGATGGTGCATGATGATGATGATGTAGACTTACTGGCGTGACGTTGATGTTGTTGGAGGTGATGACGATGTGTTGGTGGCGTTGGGATGATAGCAATATTATGAAGATATATTGAATATGATGATGATTATTATGTGGTGGCAAGGAAAATAGAAGACGTGAAGGTAGAGATGTAGCGAGATGAAGATGGAGGTGGCGTCGAGATAGATGGGTGTCTAGGAGGTGTGATAATTTTATAACATGAATGATCTAATTAGAGTTTGTAATGTGATAATTTTATAACATGAATGATCTAATTAGAGTTTGCAAGGTTCTTTCTTATCTAGGTTTTCAATTTCTTCTCGGCGTAGGACTAGTAATCTCTTAACCCCAATCTTCCAAATAAACATTTTTCATAAATTATTATTTTTGGAACAAATTGGTAAATTCACTTGAAAAGTCCTTCGATAAATAAAACTCACATTTCAACATCTTTTCTTCTCCATTTCATTTTCTTAATCCTTAACCAAAAAATAGATTAAATAAAGTAAATTATATAAAATTATAATTATATTTATATATATATATATATATATATATATATATTCATACACACACACACACACACACACACACACACATATATATATTGTGTGTGTGTGTGTGTAAGCTAATAATTATTAAAAATATATATAAATTATGACTTAACGACAAGACAGCGAAGATAAGGGTGAGAATGCTAGGAGGAGACATAAAGGACTTCCTCATTTATATTGAGTTACATCAATAATCATCAATCTTTAAGCTATTTTGTGTTATGATTATTGTTGATGAGCTCACAAAAGGCATTCTAAATAAATTAAAGTACGGTGGTGTATGCTATTTGGTAAGTATATTGTCCTGATAGATGAGATTAAATACAGAGTGATCAATAAGATAGAAAAGTGGAGAGATACTTAGGATTCTAAAGGCTTTACACTGGGCCGATAGAAGACTAATTGCCTAAAATGTAATTTCAGTGAACTTGGAAGAAAACATAGTAGAAGAAGTCACCATTGATGATACAGTGATATCAAAAGTTAAGAAGTTTAAATAATTAGGTTCAATCTGCACAACTTTGGAGTAGGATGGCAAAAGGGGGTGTGCATCTCGATTGCTACGCAATTAGAAGATCCCAATAAAACTAAAAGGAAAAATTTAATGTACGATGGTTAGACTGCAATGCTATGCCACTCGGAATGTTGGACAATTAAAAACACCTAGGTTCAAAAACTATTGCTAGCAGAGATGGCGACCAGATGATCTGCAGGTGGATATGTAGTCACACAAGATTGGATAAGATGCAGAATGAAGTAATCAAAGAGAAAGTAGGAATGACGCCCATTGAAAATAAAATGAAGGAAGCAAGACTTAGATGGTTTTGGTCATATCAAGAGAAGAGATAGTGTGAGAGAATTAACTTTCTGCAATGCAAGAGGGGTGGAGAAGGCCTAAAGAAAAATTGGATTAATTAGCCTCTTAGATAGGGTATGAGACACTGAAGACTAATGGACGTTATGGCTCAAGGGAAGAGTTTATAGAGGTCTAGAATTAGAGTGGTTGATCCTATTAATCTTTTAGTCACGTAGCGAACATTCATTATGGTATTTCTTCTAGAGGGTTCACCAAATTCCTCAGGTTTAAGAACTACATTGTTAACTAGATTGGACTCAATTTCTTCTGTATTAAGCTCCTCTACAACAACAACAACAAACTCCCAAAGTGGGTCCCGCTTTTGCGGGGTCTGGGGAGATCCAACTGTAGGCAACCTTACCTCCACCGGTATTGCTACCCATAGAGAGGTTGATTCCATAAGACCCTCAAAACAGTTTTGAGAAAAAGGTTTAGAGAGAAAACGATTGCAAAACCATTTACCGAAGTAAGATAAAGGGGAGGAGAAAAGGTTCCGGATAAGCGAATAAACAGGGGGCGGAGACATACCTCAACAAATCGGGGGCGCTTGGTGCCGTGACAATCAGGAAAAACATGACCTGCAAACAAGCAAACCAAAACCCTACCCACCCCACCCCACACCGCCTAGGCTACTGCCACCTACGGAGCCGGTCCCCTACAATCAGGAACCTTAATCTTGTCCCGCCACAACCTCCTATCCTGAGCCATGTCCTCCGTGAGACCGACAACTCTCAGGTCCTCTCTAACCACCTCTTCTAGGCTCTTCTTCGGCCTACCCCTCCCTCTCTTACCACCGGGTGGGTTGATACTCTTGCACCTTCGCACCGGGGTGGCCACACTTCTCCTCTTCACGTGGCTGAACCATCTGAGTCTCGATTCCCTCATCTTCTCATCTATGGGGGCCACTCCAGCTAGGCCCCTAATAACCCCATTCGTAATCCTGTCCAATCTCGTAAAACCACACATCCACCTGACCATCCTCATCTCAGCTACCATCAACCTCTGGACCTGCGCCTTTTTTAGAGGTCAACACTCCGATCCATAGAGAACCGCCGGTCTAACTACCATCCGATAGACTTTGCCTTTCAAACCCATGGGCACTCTCTTGTCACACAGCACCCCTGACGTTGACTTCCACTTTTGCCAGCCCACTCTAATCCGCTGGCTAATATCCTCGTCAATGTCCCCATTCTGGTGGATGATCTACCCCAGATACTTGAATTTGGTGACCTTCGGTATTGCCCTCCCATCCAGTACGATTTCTCCCCCCCCTTCTATCCTTCCGCTGAAGCAACAGTGAAGGTATTCCGTTTTCGATCTACTCAACCGGAAGCCCCTAGCCTCCAGTATATGCCTGCAACTCTCCAGCCTGTCATTCACCCCCTGCCTGGTCACATCGATAAGGACGATGTCATCTGCAAATAGCATGCACCAAGGCACCTCGTCTTGGATACCTCTAGTGAGTTCGTCCAAAACTAATGTGAAAAGAAACGGGCTTAAAGCGGAGCCCTGATGCAGGCCCAAACTAACAGCAAAGTCATTTGAGACCCCTCCCGGAGTCCTAACCCTCGTCCGACCTCCCTAGTACATATCCTTGATAACACGAATATACGCGGGCGACACCCTTTTTTCTTCCAAACACCTCCACAATACCTCCCTTGGGACTCTATCATACGCGTTCTCCAGGTCAATGAACACCATATGGAGATCCACCTTTCTATCCCTGAACAAGCTCATGAGCCCTCTGAGGAGGTAGATTGCCTCAATGGTTGCCCTGCTTGGCATGAAACCAAATTTGTTTTCTGAAATCTCTACTTCCTCTTGCAGCCTTCTCTCAATCACCCTCTCCCACAGCTTCATAGTATGGCTGAGCAGCTTGATGCCCCTAAAGTTATTACAGTCTTGGATATCCCCTTTGTTTTTGTACAGTTGGATGACTGCGCTGGCCCTCCACTCTCTGGGCATCTTGGCGGTCCTGAAAATAACATTGAAAAGCTCCGTGAGCTACTTTAGTCCCACTTCCCCCATGTACTTCCAAACTTCCACTGGTATCTGGTCCGGGCCCACTGCCTTCCCCTTCGCCATCTTCTTCAAGGCCTCCCTAATCTCCTCCTTTGTTATCATGGCGCCCGCACGCTGATCACTACACTCTCCGCCCCTACTACAGTCGTCTCCCCCCCCCCTTCCCCATTGAGGAGTTTAGCAAAGAACCTCTGCCATCTCTCCCTAATATCAGCATCCTCAGTCAACACCTTACCCTCTTCGTCCTTGATACACCTTACCACACCCAAATCCCTAGTCTTCCTTTCCCTCGCCAGTTTAAGAACCTCCTTCTCCCCTTCTTTCGTCCCCAATTTATGGTACAGTCTATCAAACGTCTGACTCTTTGCTACTGCCACCGCCCTTCTGGCTACCTTCTTGGCCGCCTTGTATCCAATCTTCTTATGAGCCCTCTCGTCTTCCGAACTGCTGCTCATGAACTCCGCGTAAGCCTCTTTTTTTGCCTTGACTTTCTCCTTTACCTCTTCGTTCCACCACCAGGCGCCCTCCATCCTGTTGCCGCCTCCCCTGGAAAGATCTAAGGTTTCCTTAGCCGACCTTCGGATGCAATCCGCCACAGCATCCCACATCGAGTCGGCGTCTTCTGCCCTCCTCCAAACTCTCTCCTCAGCTAATCTCTCTGCTATTAACCCTGCCTTCTCCTTTGTGATGGTCCACCACTTAATTCTGGGTTCTTCTGCTCTCCTCTTTGACCTCTTAGGATACTTGAACTCTGCATCCAAAACCAGCAACCTGTGTTGAGTTCCCAGCAACTCGCTAGGAATCACTTTGCAGTCCTTACACGATCTCCGAGTTTCCTTCCTCGTTAGGAAGCAGTCAATCTGGGTCTTGCAAGAATTGCTCTTAAAGGTCACCAGGTGGTCCTCCTTCTTCTTGAAGAAGGAGTTGGCCACCACCAAATCAAAGGTCACCGCAAAGTCCAGCACAGTGACCCCTGCTGCATTTCTCTCTCCGAAACCGAGGCCCCCGTGGACCCCATCGTATCCTGCTGCCTCCACGCCGATATGGTCGTTAAAGTCTCCTCCTATGAACAGTTTCTCACTCTGAGGTACCTCCTGGGTGACCTCATCTAGGTCCTCCCAGAAGAGCTTTTTAGTTTCTTCTGGCAGGCCTACCTCGGGCGCATACGCACTCACCACGTTCACGAAAACTGAACCCACCAAAACCTTAATGGCCATAATCCGGTCGCTCTTTCGCCTCACTTCGACCACCTGGTCCGCCAAATCCTTCCCGACTAGGATGCCAACTCCATTCTTCGCCTTGGTTGACCCCGAGTACCAAAGCTTGTACCCATCAATCTCTCTAGCTTTCGCCCCAACCCACTTCGTCTCCTGGACACACGCTATACTAACCTTACGTCTATGCAGAGACTTAACTAATTCTATCGACTTACCCGTGAGGGTCCCAATGTTCCAGGATGCTAGGCGTACCTTCCGCAACCCTAACCCCCTCCTAACCCCAAAACTCCCCGGAGAACAGGCTGAAGCAGCTACATGGCCCGCCACAGACACCGACGTCTAAGAGGCCAACGACCACCCTAAAGGTCTACAAACTAAAGGACACCCGAGAAAGCTGGTCAACTACCCTCCAACCACAAAGAAATAATTACAGCAGGTCTAATTTGTAAAAAAACTAAGATACAAGATAAAAAGCGAACAATATAGAAGCTAATATAAAAGCAGGGCAATCCAACCAAACGAACAAAATAATAATAATAATGCTACCAACCGAACAAAAAAAGAGTATAATCACATAGCATACCCCCAAAATCTATTTAGCAGCAAACCCACAAAGCAAAATCCTCAAATCTTCAAACAATGTCAATCCAAAACAAATTCTCCAGCATGAAAACACCCAGAAACAAACGAACCCAATTTAAAAGAAAGAAGTGGTTAGAAAGGAAAGCAGATCAACAACAATAAAAACAAGGACCAACCAACTAACTTACACACTATCCACCACCTACAAGCGTAGCTTAAAGCAATGTAGGTGACCAAACGCACCGCAGATCCCCAACCAACTAAAATTTCAAAAATTCTGGTAGTTAAGCAAGCCCAAAGCATAAATCAGATAACAGATCGCCGAATTAAACAGGAACAGAGGTAAAATTATAGACAAGTGAAATCTAACTCACCTGGATCGAGGTTGGACAATGAATGAGGGTTTTAGAGAGAGAGAGATAGAGAGAAATGGGGTGGAAATTGAGCAAACAGACAAAACCTTGCGGCAATTGAGCAAACAGAGACGAACACCCTTGCTGGAAAACACCCAAACTGGTCGACAATCACCACCAACCGGTAGGGATGGGCTGACTGTGGCAGAACCAAGCGATTCCCGGCAGAAAAGAGGCGGTTTCCGGCTGGGCTGGGTGTTGCAAGATGTGGCTGGGCTGGGCGTCAGGTTATCGGTCGTGGAGAGAGAGAAGGAGCAACGAGAAAAGAGAGATGCAGGGGACGTGACGACTGGCCATGGCCGGTAGTCCGGGGACGTTTTCCGGCGACTGGGACGTGTTTATTTCAGGTGGGGTGGCAACAACTGAGAGAGAGAGAGAGAGAGAGAGAGAGAGAGAGAGACCCGAAGTAATATCTAATCAATGTATTAAGCTCCTCTACAATCTCGTTAATCTCGTCATCAAATACCATTTTACCATATCTTTTATCCAGTTTCTTTCTAATTTCTTCTAAAGGTACTACATTAACATTAAGATCGTCTAGCTTAGTTAGGTTTATCTGCGGATATATTTCTTCTTCTAACTGTACATCACTTGCTTCTTTATTATCATCAGTTAATACGTCCTATTTATCAATAGTTACGTTGCACCCATAATTTTTTTTAATTCTTCTGAATTTTGTTCTTTCTCAAATATATCCTGTAGTTCGTCAAGATTATATTGTTTATACTCCATCATCTTCTTCTTTTTCTGCCTTTTCAGACAGTTTTTCAGCTAATTTTTCTCCTACTTTTTTTTGGATTTTTATAACATGCAAACGAAATGGATTTTTGTTTTTTAGGTTTTCGAAAGGATATTTATGCTGAAAGGGAATAATAATAATTAAAGTCGATATTTCACTGTGCCTGATTTTGTTAACTAAAGAAAGATGGATTACAAATAACTACTTCTTAATCTCCTTAATTTCAGTCTTAATTTTGGTTAATTCATCTTTTAATCCTAAAACTATATCAGTGATATAGTTTAATTGAAGTGTTACTGAAGTAGTTTCTTTTGGTGAGTGAACAATATGTGAATAATTAGGAGTAGGACAAGTAAGTGATGATTCTAGCATTAAATACAGCTAATTAGCTTAATTAAGTATAATTAGCTTAATAGTATTAATTATTTTGGTCACATGGCTCTAATAACAGTTGAAAGATGGTTTTGAGTAGTACTTATGAGCAGAAAACCACATGCACAAAATTAAATTTTTTAAAAGTAAGTTTTTAAGGATTGGAGTTAAAAATAAAAATTTAAAACATTAGGGTGCTTTTTGCAATTGAAAAGTCAAGTTTGGTCACTTTTAATTCCAAAAAATATTTGCCCAAACTTGGATGGACCTCAAAATATTTACCCAAAATTGTCGGGTCAAAAAAAATATTAGTCTATACCTCGATAGATCATGATGTAATTTATCGCTACCCATGGTCTACAACTTTATCTTCAACGTCCACATACTCCTACTTGATCACCTATGAGTTACTTCCTCCTTTAGCCGTAAAGATTTCAAATCATGTTAATTTGAGGACCTTGTTCTAACTTTTTGTAGGTTGTCCTCTGCCTCTTCTACATTCGAGAAGGCTAATCATCTCATATCTTCTCATAGGACATCCACACTCTTCCTCTTCACATGACCAAACCATCTAAGTCTAGTCTCTCTCATCAATCTCTCTCATCATATCATCTATGGGTGTCACTTTTACTTTGTCTCTTATCACCTTATTCATAATCCTATCCAATCTCGTATGGCCGCACATCCATCAAATCATCCTCATCCGTGCTACCATCAACCTCTGAACTTGGGTCATTTTTACTGGTCAGTACTCGGAGTCATACACAGTGTTGGTCTAACTACCATACAATAAACTTTTCTTTTTAATCTTACCAAAATTTTCTTATCACACAGTATTCCTCAAACATTCTTCTACTTTTATCATCCCACTTCCGTATGATGGTTCATGTCTTTGTCAATATTCCCTTTCTCTTGAATGTAGTTAGTTTTTGTGTAATTTCTAAGTACTTTATAGATTTTAGAAATTAATCTTTTAACTAGATTAAAATTTAAAATAAATATGTGGTAGATAATAAAATAGTGACACTTTTGATTAAGATTAGTCTAATTATGATAATTATAATATGATCACAATCACCGTAACTTTTTAATTTTATCATATATTGTATAAGGTTCCCTATATCATAACCTTGTAAGAAGAGTACCATAGAGACAATCTTTCATAGTACTTTTTTTTTTCTCCATTTTTTGGGGGATGGGGTCGGCGATAAGGGGAAGAAAAGCATCTATTGGAGGTGCATGCGCTTGAACTCAAGGGTGTCAATGCAATTCGATGGATCCTACCTTCAAGCAAAGCTGAGAAATCTTCTAGAAAAATGTGCTCTTTTACAGAACATTTGCTCACTCTATACTATACATACTATGACTCTTTGCATGAACTTATGGATCGTTTTAAATAAGAAAGTCGTTGATTGATGTATGTAACAGCAGGACTTTTGTACTTCTGCTTTTTTTTTTCTTTATGGAAGCATTATTTTGTTATATATTGTCACAACTGGTAACACACGATGCATTTAATGGGGATTTAAACTCTTGCAAAGCGCAATTGAATATACCTTGATATACATATAAAATCACAAGTGTTCAATAATCGTCTAAAACAAAAGTTCAAGTTCATGACTAAAGGTCCAACAATAGGTTTTATACCCTAACGTGTTTCCTCGAGCAAATATCATTTGAGCTTGAAGCCTGGATGCCGCAAAGGCCTACCTTACTTTGCATAATCAATTAATATGTGGTGCTGAGGTTTGAACTTGAGAAATTTCACTCTAAAAAGTTTTGATACCATATTTAAGCACCAACTCAACAACAGCTTAGGTTTATAACTGAATTGAAAGTCTAGGAATAGGCACAGTTTTATATTCTAATATAAGTATTAAAACTAATGCTTATGTGAAATTTTGATGACTAGTTGAGTAACTTTAATAATTAAGTTGAAAACTAGTTTTGGCCCGATTTAGATAGTTAATTCACCTTAGAGAGGGTGAATAGGGTGATGATCAAAGTTACAAAATAATAGAAATACGGAAAAGCAAACGTGGACACGACACGAGTAATTAATGAGGTTAGCCTCAACTAGGCTTAGTCCCCACCTAGAGTTCCCTAACTCTAGGATTAACCCAATTTTATTAGGATGAATATTACAACTCTAGAATACACCCACTCTAAGTTCCAAGTCATAAGTTGACACTCTTAACAAGGCTTGGTAGAGGTGACCCTTCAACTCTTATAATCCCACCCAATTACAACTTTGAACAATACAACTTAATTGAATGAATAGCAAATCAAGGCTGAATGTATGCAAGTGAGTATTGTCGTTTGTGCTCATTCTTGTGCATCTTCCAGCTGCAAATTCCTCTTATTTTTATAGCCAAGAGATATTGGAGAAGTTGAAGGAATATTTGGTAAGTGACTGTTGCATCAATATAGGAAAGTCAATCTTCCATATCATTTCAAGTCCTTGAACCCAGTCCTTCAAGCTCTTGAAATTCGCAGTTCTACTTAACATTTTTCTTTTGATCTCCAACGGCTAATTTTCTTTTTTTTTGTTGAAGATCTTGACCAAGAGAATCATCTAGAAGTTGGTTTTTAGTAGCACAATCTTTCACAATATAAGCTCAAAAGATATTATCTTTAGGCAAATCTTGACATTTGATAAATATAGAATATTATCATCATCTCATAATCAAATTTGAATCACCAAATATAATATCATGAAGATCACATATTCAAATTTGAATTCTAAATCTTCTCAAGATATTGTGACAATTTGTATCAAATCAATTAAGTAAAATGTTCTAGTATGCCAATATTAACTTAGAATCACAACATATTTAAACAATATAAAAATTAAGATAATTCAATATAACATAATGAATATATCAATTGACTTTGTTTTGTCTTTTATCAAAACATATTAATAAACATCTTAAGCTTAAGGGAAGCTAACAACCAGTAATTCGAATCATAAATCCAACTATCTAAATCCTCAATATAATTTAACACCTTAAGATTGTCTTTTTTGTAATGAATCAAAAATAACCAATCAAATCTCAAAATACGTCCTATATATGTTATTGATTGGGATCTTGTCAATGCACCTATCAAAGCATACTATATATCCACATTAGTGTCAATTCAAAACCTAACACAAATTGGATCAAGTGATTTGACATTTGTTCTCCTAAAGTAAGGTTTTGAATTCACATCTTGTGAATGGAGAAAATTCATGATGAGATAGCTCTACCCTCTTGTAGACTAAAGATAGCTCACATCCAAGGAAAGGGAGACCAAACACTCAAAGAAAGAGAAAATATCCTCTCTCTCTCTCTCTCTCTCTCTCTCTCTCTCATGCTAAGTGTTGAAACTAATGGACTAGAGGTAACTTAGCTGGACATGCATTTGAGAACACCAGTTGTTTCCAGCCTAGCTATGCACCTCTCCAAGGAACGTACATGGACCCTTGTACATTCTTTCAGGCCTCCATTCCTGCTCCACACCAAGCCAATTGATTCAACGTACAATGAACCCGAACCACCAAATCAATGAAAACTACCTCAACCAAATCAATCTCTTCTCTCTCTCCACCATTAGTGTTCATGTCCCTGTTGTCTGAGAGAATTATTTGAGATGACAACTACATCATATATCATGACATGACCTTTCTTAGACATTTTTCATTCACTAATAATGTTTCTTCCTCGATTTTTAGCTGGCTAGCTAGCTTACTCTATTTGAATAGTGTAAAGGAGTTAAATGGCATGAAATTTTGGAGAAAATTTCACTTATGATTGATTAATACTCCAATTAATCCATGTAGGACAGTTCGTTATTATACAAGCTGGTGAAAATTTAATTGGATGTATCGTAAACATAAAGTATATGTTGGGTTACATTTGATAGAATATTTGACAAGTCCCAGAGGAAGAATCCAATATATATATGGATTATTCTCACATCTGTCACACTACCTTCCTTGTATTTTGCTGGATATGGTGGTCAGCATATTACACCCTCATTTAATTTAAGAAGTTTCACAGCACTTTGTCATGTAACTAATTCAAAAACAAAAGAAAAGGAAAGGTTTACTAATTGTTTTAGTAATGGAAAATCATATGTGAAACTATGAACCCTACAAAGACACGAGTCCAGCAAAAAATGAGAAGTAAAAAGCCTTGCCTTTTCTCCTCTTCCCTTTCCTAGGTAAATTTGCCCCAACCTTTTAAGATTTTAGGTGTCAATTAATATGGACATTTTAGGGTTTAGTTTTACCATCCTCAAAATTTGTTGTATTATTGACACATTACTTTTAAGAATATGTGACAAAATTGGAAATGATTTAACTGACTTTTCCTTCTTTTGATATTGCCACCATATATACTCTATCTCTCTCTTGAGGTGGGCTAAAAGGATGGGTGACACTAAGAGAGAGAGAGAGAGAGAATAAGTGACAGTAAAGCTGAGAGATTATGACTATTACCAATACTTGCAGACTACCCGAAGAGAAGGAGAGTATGCTGGCTACATCAAAAAGGGGGGGAAAAGTCAATCACTGCCCTTTTTCTCATTTTCTCCAGAGTTAATGTTTCAATAATACAACACTAAAATACCAAAATTAGTAAAATTAATTGCTAAAATATCGAAATCATATTGATCAATACCTTAAATCGGGTTTAGTGCCCTTCAAACTTTGCCTCACACCCCCCCCCCCCAAAAAAATAAAGGAAAGGAAAAAAACCCCGCACAAGAGGAGAGAAACTATTATATACATCTAATTAGATAATTAGCAAAATAATAAATATCTTGCTACAAAACATTTCTTAAGTTTGTTGTCTTCACTTAAAATATACACTATCATGTATTAAGTCGAAAAAAATAGTATGATTAAATAGTGAAATTTTTCTTTCAACTTATAAATTGAGTGAAATCATCTTTTTATATATAATTTCTCACATTTGTAAAACTAAGTGTATGATATGCATTTGTGGATGGGGTTGATCTGATTAAGGTGTCAGTTTGTATCTATCAGTTTAGTCGATGAATATTAAAACTTTCCAACTCATAACAAATTATAATCATTAAAAATTTGGTGATACTAAACCACAAAACACACTAATTTAAATTAAAATAAGACAGTTAAAAATGACTTGTAGCAAGATATATATCATCACTCATTAGATTATATCAACTTGTATACCAATCGAGCATGGCATTAAAAAGAAAACTCGTGCTTTTTTAAAGTAGAGGAGTTGAACCCTAGTTGATGCATGTCATGTTAATTATTAACATACGTATGGGCGTTGCTCTCACCAATAACCTATACAACAATTGACTTCAATCCAAAATTAATTGGATGTAATAATTCACCAATTTATAGATAAACTCTAAAGTTTTTGTTTTATCAATTCAATATCATGTTAATGACTCGTTTGGTTCTGTGCAATCAACGTGGTAATGCAACCAAAATGGTAATGATGATTTCATTACCATGTTTGGTTACCATTAAGGGACGTAATCAAAATTACATTGTAATCACATTTACCTCAATTTATGCAAATACAATTACTTAACTTTTTCTAAACTATTGTGCTTGCATACCTTTGAATCAAAGTCTATCTAACCATAAGCTATTATAGTTTAGGACGTTCTCCATCTTTTCTCCATTGTCACACATTTGCTTCTCATCTCTTAGTATTACACCACCACATTTTTAAAGGTTTGAAGCGCCACTCACTCCTGCTTCTCTCTTAGCTCCATATTAGATACAGTTTAACCTAAACTATAATCATATTATTGTAACTATATTTTTGTATATTCTAAGCATTACCTCTCTCTCTCTCTGTCTCTCTCTCTCTCTCAAACACACACACACACGCACACACACATATCATGATCATCTTCTTCTTCTTCTTCTTCTTCTTCTTCTTCTTCTTCTCTCTCTACTTGTTAAAATTGAACAATATTACATTATTATAATTTAGAAGAAATAGGATGAAGTAAGTCTCATATGAAGCATCATAATCATGATGATCAGTTATTGGATGATAATTATCAACAAAACTACAAATAATTAAAGTAGGCAAAATAAAATGCGAATTGAATTGTAAGTAATTCACGCCACATGTAAAATTAAGTATTGTTTGTAAATGAATTCGTCCCATTGCAATTGTAAAAACTTTGTAACCAAACATTGTAATGTAATTATTATCCCATTCCATTACACTAACAATTGCATTACAAGGTTGATTCCATTGCGTAGTAATTGCATTACTTTCAACCAAACACCACATAAATTTTATATAAAAGTTAGGTCTTAACTCAAATGGTATAGACAAATTTAATACGATTCTATCCTAAAATTAATTAACAATAGGTGCGATAATTCAGTGGATTGTAATTTGTCAGCATATTCTACCCTTCTATTTTATTAAATGACTTGATATACAACTTGATGTACACTTTGCTCTAAATAGAGTTTTCTATGATTTTGTTTGTTATTTCAATTACGTTACAATTGATACTAAATGTCAACTAACTTGTGTTTACGTTGAGAATTCTTTATTAGTTGAACTGACTTTTTTTTTTCTACTAGCAATATTATTTGTGGTTTTTAATATCTCTGAGGGAGGCATTTGATATTATTATTATTTATTCTGTATCTTTTCTACTAACAATAATTTTATTAATGCAAAACTTTCGATTATTATTTACCCTCGAACTCTTGTTGCAAATGTTTTCTTAACTAAATTGCTTTTGTAACACTTAATTGTTCCTTCATATGATCATACCATCTAAGCAACTTGAAGACACAAAAACTAATAAGGTAAAAAATAATTCAAAAATATTAAAAATCTTAAAAACGAGTTCTCCAAACTTTGAAGGAGTAGGCAAAATCTAATATGATGATGGTGGAGCACATAATTTAATAGAGTGGACTGGACCACCCCCGGGGGTGAGAGTCGACATAGGCGATCTAGTATTAGGGAAGGGGTGTCCATGGACACCCCTCTCAAAAATAAATTAATAACTTATTTTAATTAATTTTGTTAAATTGATATATATGGACACCCCTAAATTAAGGTTCAAAAAATTATATACACTCTTTAAATATATATATTCAGCTCACATATTGATATATTTTTTTTAATATCAAAAGTACGACTATAAAGTTGGAATTCAACATAAAGTAAAATAAAACTAAATGTACTCAAGTCCCAATTTCTCCCCTCCCTCTCTTTTCTGGGGTTTAAACTTTTAATTTAATCTAATTCTAATATCTTTAATTTTTTTAATTGTTATTATTTATTTTTTCGGCTGTTTAGTTGCAATTTGTTTTTGACGTAGCTTTTTTTAAAATTTGGCACTAACGATTGATTTAAACTTGATGCTAGTTCTTTTTTCCCATTTTGATGCAATTAACTCGTGCATATTGCTTATTCGTAGTTGTATTTCTTTACAGATTCACTTCATCTCTCATTTTTTTGGTTTTATTGTTTGGTTTTGATGATTTGTCCTCTGTAACTAACGGTTTTGGTAAATGCTATGTAATCGTAATATTTTGTGATTCCGGCACGATTTATGTGTCAAATTCAAAATATGAAAAACAACAAAAAAAACAAGTGTACTGGTAAGATACCTTTTTTTAAGTAAAGAAGTGGAGTATATTATTATTGTTTGTACAAAATAAGCTACCAAGTATGTATCATATTATTACTCTTTTTTATAATTAGTACTGTACATTAACAATAATGTTAATAGATTGACACTCCTGTTCTAAGTATTTAGATCCGCCACTGAGGGTCGATCAACACCCGTGTGCATTATAAACTATAATTGTGGTGGTTGGACCGGTATTTTCCAGAATAGTTCCCGTCTAAAATTTCCAATGATTGTGATATGATGGATTATGAGAAAGCCCCCATAATTAATCACTACTTGAACACGAAAAAAGGGGGGATCACGATTACTATCTTTCTTGAACACTCAACACGATTGTGCTTACCTGTACTATTCTGGAACCCCACTGCAAAAGGTGCATGCATTCACGTACCAATTTGAATTTGAAGTCATTGTCGAGGCTTTCAATGTCGCAGATAATATTTATCAGGCTCAACTATTTTTAGTAGAGTTGGAAAAGTTTGATCCCTTATGATAACTCGATCCAAATTCGATTTGAAATTATTGAGAGAAATCTGAACTCAATATGAACTGAACTGATTTCGGCCCGAAGTTGGCACGATTTGACTGTTTAGCTTGAAAACATGTTATTTCTCAATTTTAAGTATATTTAAGCTATTTGTAAGGCTGATACAAAATTGACTCGTTTATTAAATAAGTCAACCTGAACCGACTCGTTTGCCAACTCTAATTTTTCGTAGTTAATAATAAACATTGGGTCTGTTTGGCAAACAGCTGTTAGCTGTTAACTGTTTATATTAACTATTAGATGTTACCTGTTTGAATTAGTTGTTTGCATTAACTATTTGAATCAATTGTTTGTAGAAAAACTATTTGGTAAAGTTAATTAGTTATTTCTAATAAAGATGTTTGGTAAAATTTCATTTATATCCTTATCTCTAAATTACTTCTTAATAGAACATATATTTTTATTTATTGGTCAATTTCTTTTAAAAAGAATTAAGTTGGTGTCTTATGTATAAATTAACTTCAGTTGTGATTACCCAAAAAAAAACATAGAAGAAAAACTTAGTTGATAAAACTTTACTTTCTTATTAAATTCTACATAACTTGTATTCATCTTATATCTTATTTCTTTTCAATTTGTTCTTTGTAAAAGATGTCAATGTTTTATAACGTTATTTTGTTATTTTTAAAATTTTTTTGGTTTATAACGACTTTATCTTCATTAGATTCAATTCATACAAAACATAGTATCAAATGTTACTATTTCACATCGATCCAAAGCTCATTGTTGAATTAATCAGAGGAGAGATTGAATAATCTAAAGTATAAATATCAAAATATTAGATGTTCATAAAGGTGCATGCGCTAGAGAACCAAATAAGTGTGATATAATATACTAGCAAAATTAGAAATTCTACACCAAAATGTACGCGGATACTACTTGGTTAAGAAAAAAAATACAAACAATAAAAGAGATAATGCAACTTCAATAGTTAAGAAAATAAAGAAAATATCTCTACTCTTGTTAATCCTCAATATGTAACTGGGTTCAGATGCTACTAAGGAGCACTTTATAATACTACATACTCTTTCTATTTTATAAAATAATACTCTATAAATATAATTTAATGGCATGTAATGTAATTTGTTTAAAGTCTTAGGCAAATGTATCATTTTCATAAAAAGCTCTTTTGAAAAGGCTAATGAAAATAGCATTTTCAAAAAGAGCTGTTTGGGGTGAAACAGCTATTTCAAACAGTTATTTACCAAATACAAATTTAACTGTTTGACTTAGTCAAAATAGTTAAAACACCCCCAAACCGCTTTTTTTTTTTCCAAAAAGTTGTTACCAAACATCCCATTGTTGTGCGTCGATGCTGCTAATTGTTTACCAGGTCATTGTCCTAATGATGACCTTATCTCCAATCGTTTGTTAATTCTAAAATGAGACAATGCAATCGAGTTTTCTAGATCAATGAGAAGATTAGCTTTTTTATTTTTCAATTAGGTGGTTATATTATTCAAGGACATGTATCTTCTAATATTGTTAAATAAAATAGTGTTGTATATGTAAGAAAACATTATTACTTTAGGATTAATAAATATGAATCATAATTCATAGGATCTTCAACCAATAATCCTCACAATAAATTATCCTTGATGCGGAAGAAGATGAAGAAGCCATAATTCCAAGCCGCTGATTCCGAAAGAACTTGATTGTATAAATCAGTCCCCCCCCCCCCCAACCCTTTTTTTTCCTCACTTAATGTTACTGAGATTATAGGATGGCTCAATTTCTGTATCTTCTTTGGTAAGGAGATGACTAATTTATAGTCTTTAATATTTAATCTGGTACGTCCATCAAGTAATCGAATGAACGGATGTGATTAATTAGCCGTTAAGATTTTATTGAGTGGGATAATAGAGTATCCCTATAAACTAGCTAGGCAGCCAAGAATCTAGCCAACTTTATAGCAGATACCCACTCTCTTGATGATTTTATCAGGCCATAACTAACTAATAGGGAAAAATATCCAACATTCTCCCACTTGACCTGATAATAAAAAATATCAACACTGCAATGATATACATAAAATAATTATCTTCATTCATCCTTCATTACCCATAGTTGATAATATGCTAAATTAGAGCTATGGCGGTTACACACTATTTACGGAGCATGTTCCCTTCCATAGACTGCATCATTTTGCAAATTATCAAGTTAGGCACACAAGTAACAAAAAATCCATTATAGTCCACATTATTTCAAGATTCCTATATAGTCAAATAAACACCATGTGTACACCTTCATAACTAATAGGAAACTTTAACAAAGAAATTAATCAGATACACATATTTGAGCTCAAAGTGTCAAAATCATTAAACTTCCTTACAACCAAGACTCATTCTTTGCACATGTTCCTTAAAAGCCTTTGGTTGTAGACCCATAGTCAAAGGATCTCCTATCATCATATAAGTCCTAATATGTCAAATAGCCACTTTCTGTTTCCAAACTTCATCCTTTACAGATAAGTACTTTAACTCCATGTGTTTGGCACCTCTTAAGTACTTATCATCTTTTGAGGGTGGGAAAAAAACTGCAGCAGAATTATCACAGTATATCTTCGGTGGTTTAGAGATGGAGTCAATTACCCAAAGTCTTGAAATAAAATTCCGAAGCCAGAGTGCCTGTATTGTGGTTTCATAAGAAGCCACAAACTCAGCTTCCATAGTGGATGTAGCAACGACATCTTATTTTGCACTTTTCCATGAAACTGCTACTTCAGATAAAAGAAATAGGTAACCAAAAGTGGATTTTCTACTGTTACAACAAACACCAAAATCTAAATCCAAGTACCAGATCATTTCTAAATGATCAGAGCTCTTATAGATGAGCATATAATCATTTGTTCCTTGTAGGTAAATCAACACTTTCTTCGCAACCTTCCAATGATCCATGCCAGGATTACTTTGATACCTTCCCAGCATCCCAACAGCAAAACTGATATCTGGCCTTGTGCAGTTTTACAAGTACATTAAACTGCTGATAACAAAAGCATACGGAATAGGTTCCATTGCCTTGCGCTCCACATCATTCTTAGGACATTGCATGAGACTAAATTTATCTCCCTTTTGAATTGGAACAATTCCAGCTGAGCATTTATTCATACGGAAATTCTCTAGAATTCTTTCAAAATAGGACTTTTGAGACAATCCTAGCATTCCTTGTGAGCTATCACGAAAAATTTCAATCCCTATCACATAGGATGCCTCAACCATGTGTTTCATTTCAAAATTCTTAGAGAGAAAACATTTAGTCTCATGTAATATGCTCAAATCATTAGCAGCAAATAATATATTGTCAACATATATACTATAAATATAAACTTACTCCCACTGACCTTTCGATATGCACATCTATCAACAATGATTTCTTGAAAACCAAAAGAGGTTATGGTATCGTTGAATTTAATATATCATTGTCGGGAAGGTTGTTTTAGTCCATATATTGACTTCTTAAGTAAGCTTACACACCATATGTCCCCTTCCTTCAACCAAGAAGCCTTCAGGTTGATCCATGTAAACTTCCTCCTTAGGATCTCCATTAAGAAAGGTGGTTTTCACATCCATTTGATGTAGTTTGAGATCTTAATGAGCTACTATGGCCATAATTATCCTTAATGAGTCCTTCTTTGAGACCGGAGAAGAGGTCTCTTTATAATCAATGCCATCCTTTTGTGTATAACCCTTGGCGACAAGTCTAGCTTTATATCTTTCAATATTGTCATTTGAGTCATACTTGGTCTTTAAAACCCACTTACATCCAACTCATTTTTATCCATTTGGTAATTTAACAAGATCCCAGACCTTGTTTTGTTCCATGGATTTAAGTTCATCTTTCATAGCATTAATCCATTTATTAGGCTCAGAGCATTCCATGGCTTGTGAAAACGAAACTGGATCATTTTTAATTCCTACATCGAGATCAGATTCTTCCAAATAAACCATATAATCATCAGAAATTGTTGACTTTCTTTCCCTTTGGGATCTTCTTAAATTAGTTGATTCATTTTGTTCATTTTGATAAGTAGGTAATGATGAGTTAGTTTCCTCACAAGTCATATCTTCACTCGAATGTTATTCATTATTGTTAGTATTTTGTCTAACAATAGGAACAATATTTAGAGTGTGGTTAACAATGGAACATTCACTGATATGGTAACAATTTTCCTTATCTCATTAATTTTCACATTACGTTTTTCATTACTCCCACTGACCTCACCATTTTCAATAAATTTAGCATTACCGGTTTCTATAATTCTCAGACTGTGATTAGGACAATAAAACCTATATCCTTTGGATTTCTCTGGGTAACCTATGAAGTAACGACTAGTTGTACGAGAATCTAATTTCTTTTCATGTGGATTATATAATCAAGCTTCTGCTGGACATCCCCAAACATGTATGTGTCTCAAACTGGGTTTCCTATTAGTCTATAACTCAAAACAAGTTTTAGGAACTGTCTTACTAGAAACCCTGTTTAGTAAATATCTAGCAGTTTTCAGAGCATGCATCTACAATGATTTAGGCAGTGAGGAATTACTTATCATACTCTTAACCATGTCCAATAATGTCCGATTACGTATTTCTACCACATCATTTTGATGCGGTGTGCCTGGCGTAGTATATTGTGCACATATGCCTTGTTTCTCGAGGAACTTTGCAAATGGACCAGGACATTGTCCCTTTTCATTATATTTTCCATAGTATTCACCACCTCTATTGGACCAAACAATTTTTACCTTCTTATCTAATTGCCTTTCAACCTCATTAACATAATACACCTCAATAGCATCCACTGCTTGAGATTTTTCATTCAAAAAATAGAATATCCATAACGGGAAAAATCATCGATAAAGGTGATAAAATATCTTTCTGCCCCAAGGGATGGAACATCAAATGGTCCACATATGTCAGTCTGTATAATTTCAAGGAGCTGTGTACTTCTTGTGGCTCCTTTCTTATTGTGTTTGGTTTGCTTTCCCTTAATGCAATCCCCCAGGTCAGTAAAATCCAATTGTGGAAGAATTTCATTCTTTACTAATCTGCCCAACCTTTCTTTGGATATACGACCCAAACGTTTATGCCACAAAAATGCAAAATTTTCATTTTGCATACTACGTTTCATTCCAACATTGAATTAACAGTAAGGATTCAGCAAAACCACAATCAAATTTCAATTTATATGAACCATCACGAAGAATACCAGAACCAATCAAATGAGCATTCTTAAATAAACTGAAACACCATTTCCAATCTTAAAGGAAAACCCAATAGTATCAAGTTTTGAGAGTGAAATCAAGCTCCTAGAAACTGAAGGTACATAGAGAGTTTGATACAGGTATAGATGATAACCAGTATCCAACATCAAACGATAAGTCCCTATGCCTTCAATTGGAGCCTTCACACAATTTTCCATGAATAGAAAATTCTCTTCTAGGTTCATGGTTTGGATCGTACGGAATCCTTGCATCATGTTAGATACATGAGTAGTGGCACCACAATCACGCCACTAAGTATTAATAGGAACTTCAATTAGGTTTGATTCAAAAGATACTAAAGCATAATTACCTTTTTTTTCGAACCAAGCTTTACGTTTCTGGCAATCCTTCTGAAAGTATTCTTCTTTATTGTAGAAGGACACCTAATTGTTGTTTTTCCCATCCTGTCACCCTGTGAAACTTTATTAGGCTCTAGCCTTTTCTTAAACTTGTGAGGCTTCACCTTAAAAGCTCCTAAATTTATGAGATTAATATAATGATCAGTTCCTTCTTGTTTCTTTAATCTCACTTCCTCTTGAGTAAGCATACTCAACAATTAACTAATATTCCATTTGTTCTTAAGACTATTATAGTTAATTTGGAATGGTCCATACTTAGGAGGCAAGGAGTTCAAAATAAATTGTACTAAGAAACAGTTATCCACAGTCATTCCCAGTGTCTTTAGTCTTGCTGCAATATTAGTTATCTCGATGATATGCTCTTGCATACTTGTCGTCTCACTAAACTTCATTTTTGTGAGTTCAAACATAAGAGTACCAGCAAGTGACTTGTCCGCAAATCGAAAACTTTCCTCCACTAACTTAAGGTATTCCTTAGTAGGGGTGTGCAAAAAAATCCGAAATCGAAAATTGAACCGAAAAATCGAAAAATCGCACTAAAAAACCGGTTAACCAAACAAATTATTCAAAAAAATCAGTTCAGTTAACCGAATCGAAAAAATTTTGGTTTACGGTTCGGATAATTTGAAAATTCGGTTAATCAAACAGAAAATAATTTTGTTTTTTTTTAAAATTATGCACAAAAAATAAAAAATTTACGTAAGAAAGTGCACTTTTTTATTATTTATAAACGGTAACCTAATTTTTATAAAAAGAATTTAAACATAAAAAAAAATTAGGTAAGAAAGTATACGTTTTTTATTATTTGTTAACGGTTAACTGGTAACTGAACTGAAAAATCGGTTAACCAACTTTTTCAGCTCGGTTACGGTTCGGGTTTTGGATGAACCGAAATTTTTGGTTAACCGTTTATTTTCGGTTCGGTTACGGTTCGGAATGTTTTTGAACCGAAAAATCGGTTAACCGATTTTCGGTTAATCGAAACTCTGGTTAACCGGTTTTGCACACCCCTATTCCTTAGCATTTTCTGTTGGTTCAATAGTGGTTTTAATGTTATTTGCATTTGCATAAACATGAGGCTTAATCTATTAGATCGAGTCCAAATTTTATTGTACAACTTTTTTCATTACTGCTATTATCCGTAAGCAGGTTTATTTTCCAAAAGTGCCAAGTCAAGATCCAACACACCTAAGTGGAAGGTGACTTGTTCACTTCATTCAGTAAAGTTGAGCCAATTGAACATACTAACAGATGCAGCATGCGAATGAAGTGAAACAGCTGCAATTAATACATGAATGCCCATTAATACAACAATTATGTGATGGAGTCAGACAGATGAATAATTAAAGTATAGTATAATACTCCTTTGGGTAAATACTATAACATACAATCACACGCAAATGTCATTAATAATGAGATAATACAGCCACTCACATGTTATCTTTGGATATACAAGTAAATCTGATTAATGTAATAATACCTCCTTTATGCCGACTAACCATTGAATAATAATTTACCTTTGGGCCAATTCTAAAATTTCAGTGATAAGTGGCCATCATTTATCCCTTTTTTTTTAATTTAAGTTGCATTGCATTAACATTAAATGAGGATAAGTGACCTGTGAATCATGATATACATTAAGTATCATAGTTTGGCCACTTGGTGAGCATTAAATTGATTTAATTTCGTGATGTTGACATTACAATTAAACAGTCATTATGTTAGAATAATAAGATAATAAAAACACGATTGCTTTCAGAAATATGAGAACACAAGCAAATGAAATCTAATATACTAACATAGCTTAATATCATCAATTAATAACCATTCACCACTTTAAGCATGCAATTTGTAATCATGCTATTTGATTAAATAAATGGAATAATAATAGTGATGGCCTGGTCATTAGGACTGGCAGAAGAAAAGTTTCAGAAGGATTCAAAGACATTACACCATTGAATTGCTTTAAAAAATATATATATGAGGCATAACCACATTTTGGAATCTGACTCACAACCCACTTCTTATAATAATATTGTAAAATAATCATATGCCCATACTCCCAAATTAACGAATGTTAACGACACGGCAAATGTTTAATTGCAAAAGATAATAGACATATTACTCATGATAATCATCAATAGTACACTGGGATTAATCCAATTGAGAGCTAGACATTTAATGGGAGAGAAACTTAGTCAGGAATCAATAACTCAATAATAGTTGGAGAAATTATAAGTTCAATAACCATGGCTCTGACACCACATGTAAGAAAAAATTAATACTTTAGGATTAATAAATATGAATCATAATTCATAGGATCTCGAACCAATAATTCTCACAATAAATTATACCTGATGCAGAAGAAGATGAAGACGCCATAATTCCAAACCACAGATTTCGAAAGAACTTGGTTGTATAAATCAGTTTCTCCCCCTCGACCCTTTTTTCCCCTCACTTAATGTTACGGAGATTATAATATGGCTCAATTTCTGTATCTTCATTGGTAGGGAGAGGACTAATTTATAGTTTTTAATATTTAATCTGGTACATCCATCAAGTAACCGAATGAACGTATGTGACTAATTAGCCGTTAAGATTTTATTGTGTGGGATAATGAAGTATCCCTATAAACTAGCTAGGCAGCCAACAATCTAGCCAAGCTTATAGCAGATAACTATCTACTCTCTTGATGATTTTATCATACTGAGAAAAATATCCAACAGTATATTCTTTGTTGTATGTACATAGATCAACATCCCAAGAAGCCTCGTGTAATAAATGACTGATAGAGTGAGTGAGAGTCCCATTGCTGCGAAAGAGTAAGGACCATGCCCCATTGCTGCGGAAGAGCAAGCAGACCATGTCTATCACACGGTTCAGTTGAGGCCGTGCTAATGACTCCAGCCTGTAGAGGGCCATGTCTACTGTCAGGCTGTCCAGCTGGGATCAACTTTAACCATTCGAGGAAACTCCACAACAATTTACTAGTAATTATATTATCTATATATAGAACACATAAATAAAAAATATGTAAACGATTGTCCCCGGTAAGCTTTCCATTTTGGTTCAATTTGACTCCAAGTATACTGTAATTCTGTAAACATCAGCTCCACTAGTGTTGAACGTTTATGAATACTTCTTTTCCCTTTCGATATATATTAAGTTTCAATTTCATTGTGAATGAAAATTTTTCTAATAATTTCAGGTTAAGCTGATCGTATCTTATTATTCTATCGAAAGATTGCTAATGTTAACTGCAAATAATAAGTCGAACTTATTGGCAATAGTCATGTCTACTCTAACCCTTTATTTATCTAGTTTCGAGCTTCCAGTTATAAACTCAGGCCCTTTATTATCTAGTTTCCTTCTCCCTATAATAATTTATAAGCTTAGGAGTTACAAATAATTCTATCATCACAACCGGCACTCAATAGTTACATAATAGATTACTATTTATGCATGTCTAAAAATTTCAGGCAATTCAAACTATCATCAATGCAGTCTGATTCTATTTTAAATAATAAAACTTGCTACGGTTGGACATATGAGAAAATTTTTGATGTAGCTTAAACCACCGTTCAAAAAATTATCTTTAAATATTTTCCATAAATAAGTGCTACTTGGACTACCTTCTACCTAAAAAAGGAAAACTATCACGAGTGCTTTTTTCCTCAAAATACATGTCTTGTGCAACAAAAGATTTTTGTATTTTTAGGATCAAATGCAAATAGTTTCATAAAAAATATAAAGATCTATAAAGTTTATGCATTTATATCTAACAACAAAATATTTTCAGATTTTAAAACACAGATACTTGAAGAAAAAAGATTGTTATAATTGTTTTCCTCGAAAAGGTTTCTACATAGTTTTCTTAATAATTAGATCAAATTTCGTCATTACCTGTGGATTTCTATATTACTTTCTCATCTTTCTGCTTAAGTAGCCCTTACGGTCCTGCTCATTTGCCTGCCTCATTAGCGAGATCAAACAAGGCGGAGCCCAACAAAAGTTAACATGAAAACTTCTACACGTTGCGCACATACTTCTTTCGTGGGACTCCTATTCATTGGCGACATATTATGAAAGTCGCCCCATGCACAGTAGGCATAATTAAACTACAAGTACTAGCATAAACAGAAAAATCTAGGGACCTGCCAAAGTGCAAATGAGCATGAAGAAGAAAATAGAGGAACAAAAACAGAGAAAACGAGGCATAAGCCAAGCGCCGAGAGCCAACGCTGATACATAAATTCGTTACCTCAACACCGTGCGGACATAACCCCTCCTGAATATACAAAGGCTAATCCTACGACATACTATTCATTTACACTGCTAACTCTATCCTGGTCCTTCACCCATTATTATGGCGTACAAGGTGGCAGGCCTTGATGCTTGGGTCTCTCAAATGAAAGCATCTCCATCCGTGTTTGGAGATCATTGCTTGAAGAGGCTACTTCTCTCTCTTCCTTACTATCGGCCCTTTTAAGTTCATCCAAAGCTCTCTTTGCATACATGGTGAAAGCAACTATGGTAAATATCATGACAATGAATGAGATTATGTTGTACACAATCTCGACCCAGGTCAGATGATGTTTCCCATACTTCACGTCTGCAAATGTCCTTATCAACCGACCACTGCAAATAACCCACTTATAATCAGATCACAAGACTCGAAACTGGTTTATTGAGCAAAAGCTAAAACATGCAAGATTTCCAAATGATTATAGTGGCCAAAATAAAAGCAACCCCTTTTTTTGTTCATCAATCATGACGTCTAGTAGATAACACCAGCTGGGCTACCCCAAACCACCTTCCCAAGGGAAGATCCATTTTCCCAACTTGCACCCGAGAGGCAAAGGAGAATGGAGAACAAATGGTTTTGCATCCTTGATTTTGAAAGCCAAGCATTCTAATGCATATTAGTAATGTTCTCAAGGTAGCACGTGAGGCCGCCCAACATACGGGGGCACTCCAGTAGACAAGGTACTGGGGAGGGAAAAAGCAGAAGTGGGAGGGCCTACCACTCCATGCCCATTTAGCAGGGTTTTAACCATTAAATTTTGACATAAGGTAGATCAAATGCATACAAACCATCCACTAGGTATGTATCTGTGTGTCTCCCCCCCCCCCAAGGACAAATTTGGGCATGTTGATCTGTGTGCACGTGTGCCTACATGCTTGTGGTGTGCACGTGTGCCTACATGTGTGTGTGCACAAGTGCGTCTAAGCGTATGCAAGCAGATACATATATATAGCAATGGTCAACTTAGTTCAACCCCTGGTGCAGTGAGACACTACACAACAAACATGTGTGTATACTCATGCATGTATCTCTACACATACATCTCTACATATAAATATACACATGTAAATTTTCTTATCAAGGAATGGTCATGGTAGTTGAATGACTCGAATCTTTGGCAGAAGCCACACAGCCCACAGTACACACGTTTTGCTGAAAAAGGGCAGGAAGAAATTACAAGAATGAAAGAAGACTTAAGATCATTGGAATTCAGATCACAATAAGAAAGAAAATAGAAGCCAAGCATGAAATGCCACTATAACATAAGTGACGAAAATAAACCCTTTAACAGAAATGATGGGAACAATCCATTGGCTGAGGTCAATGGAACTATGGAAGAGCACTCTACTGCTTAGTAAGTAGTGCTGTAATATAACAAAGCTGTCAATCAAGCATATAAACACAAATTCCCCAACATGTATGCACGTGTGCCTACATACGTGTGTGCGTGTGTGTGGACAAGTGCATCTATGCATGCAGATATGTAGAGCAATGATCAACGTAGTTCAACCCTTAGTGCAGTAAGACACTAAAAATGTACAAGCATACATGTGTACATTTTCTTATCAAGGAATGGTCATGGTAGTTGAATGACTCGAATCTCTGGCTACAGCCACACAGCACACAATACACATGTTTTGCTGAAAAAGGGCAGGAAATGAAAGAAGACCTAAGATCATTGGAATTCAGATCACAATAAGAAAGAAAATAGACGCCGAGCATGAAGTGCAACTATAAAATAGGTGATGAAATAAACCCTTTAACAGAAATGATGAGGACAATCCATTGGCTGAGGTCAATGGAAGTATGGAAGAACACTGTACTGCTTAGCAAGTAGTGCTGTAATATAAGTATAACTAAGCTGTCAATCAAGCATATAAACACAAATTCCCATGAACTCACCTATAGATGTAAACAAAAGCTTCTGGCACCATTCCAGCAACGGATCCCCAAAGATATGGCCAAAATCTCATATTTGTCACCGCAATTGCATAATTGAAGATAGTATAGGGAAATGGTGAAACCCTAAAGAGAGCAACCACACGAAATTGATGAAACCAATTACCTTCACCAGCCAGCCTAAGCATAGCAGCCTTTTCAGGCCATCTTTTTAACCATTGCTGAGAAGGTAAAAAGCATAAAGAATGAATTAGAGGAACTGGGAAGACTCAAATATTGTAAAGCATCATAGTCATGCAGCTTACATGAATTCTATCTCGGAATAGCAATCCAACCAAATAGGGAAAAATCATCCCGATAGTCGTCCCAATCATTATTATCACAAAACCAATACCGTAGCCAAAAATCATCCCTGCAAGCCACATGGAAGGGCCGGAAGGGATTAAAAAGACCGGGAAGAACGCAAGAGAAGCAACGAGCACAACACCAAGGACTGGACGTCCGAACGCAGTCGCTTCCCACTGCATCATTGGAAGGAGGACCTGCACAATTATGAGCCAAAGCCTTGAGGCAAGGGGTTTCCCACAGACACAATGTGCAACCCCCCCGCCCCCCAAAAGGGGGAGCGACAAAAAGGAAAGAAAGAAGGAAAAAGAAGTACACGGAAGTCAGAGCTGTAAAACTATATGCTTCCCTCCTTGACCCTTTTCAAATATTTTTGAGAACTCACATTGTTTATAGGTTCAAAGCATAAATGTATCCAACAGCCCATATGCCTTGGGCTATCATATCACATCACAAATTAATTTGTAATATACGATACTATTACTTGGAATTTTACATATCTACACCATACAAAAACGACGCAATTTAAATTCCACATTTGCGAATAGCATGCCTGATACCATAACTCAAGTGTCTTCAACATTGGCATAATAGTGGAACGGTGGAAGTACAATATATAAAGCATGATGCCTCTATGATGAAAAGAACAGAGTTCAAAGTTTATGAGTTTAATTTATCTAACATCAGTTTGTGGGGCTCATGGTATTCTCCAGATTCTTTCAAATAAAAGGAGAATCAACTGTGCACTATTGTAAACATCGATTTTAGCCTAATCTTGAAGCAATGCACAAACACAACCACCACGAAGAAATTACACAAGTTCTAAATTGTTTCTAATAACATCAAAGCTAGTTGGTTCATCTTAAATTCTGACCATCAGTTCTTGGTTCTCATAACATACAAAGGCTCCATTTCCAGGTCCCCCCCCCCCCGTTCTCTTTCTCTCTCCTGAACTAGAATTCCCTAAAGTACGCCAGAATGAGATAGCACATCAAACCCAACACGGACTTCTATTCATGACTGTTTAAAATGTGGTGATAGAAGTGTACTTTTGCTGAACACTAAAATACGGGGACCTTGCATAATGGTAAATGGAACCATAGAAGTGTCCTTTTGCTGAACACTAAAATATGGGGGCCTTGCACAACGGTAAATGGAAGCTTTTGTAGGTGACAAATATCAAACAACATACTCTCTAATTCATTGCCAAGTTTCAGCATACAACCTCTAGAAAGGTAGGAAGGTACTACAAATACTCTATACTTTCCACACCTAACTCCAATCCAACGACCAGAATCCATTGAAATTAACCTAGAACACAATTACATTGCGTCCTTCCTGTTTCACACAATTAAATTTCATATATATATATATATATATGTGTGTGTGTGTGTGTGTGTGTGTGTGTGTGTGTGTGTGTGCGCGCGCGCGCGTGTGTGTGTATAGAGAGAGAGAGAGATACATACATAAATATACATATATGCACATATGTACACATATGTATATATATATATATATATATATATGTATGTACATATATACATATATGTAGACACACACACACACACACACACACACACACACACATATATATATATGTATAAACACACATGTATATATATAAACACACCTTAGATTTAAAAAGCCTGAGGCGCAAAAAAGCGCAAAGGGTCCTGGAGCCCGGGGCGCGGGCTTCGAGGCGAAGGCGCGGGCTTTTCAGACGCGAGGCACACTTTGACCATAAAATGCTCCAAAATCATTCCCAAACCATATTTCTTTGAAAATAAGGTAGATAATGACATCAAATAAGAAATTAAACATCAAGATAACCATAAATAACATTGCAAATAGTCATAAAACACGATAACATAACATCATAGTTTCTAAACATTATTTTTATTAGTTTCATCTTGCCTACCATACTTCCTTCCTGGATCTAAAGGTTTAGAGGAGACCGAACCCGTAGGAGTACCGGATGTATCCTCAATTCAAGTAATTCAACCCAAAAATCAACACCTCAAATGAGTTCACTACAATTTTCAACCAAAAAAAACAAACAACTAATTAAACAAAGCAATCAATAATTAAAAATTTAACACAAAAACACTTCAACTTAAATTTAAGATCATAACAGAGAATCAACACCCCAAGATAATGCTGCCACCATAATATGATACTTAAAAAGAGTTTTCTAAACATTTAAAAAAATAACAAAAAAAAAAAAAACAAGAGAAGAAGAGGACAAATGGACAGCATGAAA
>JACYFF010019584.1:27388440-27421951 GCA_017589665.1 Selenicereus undatus
AAATAAAAAATAAATAAATAAATAAATAAATAAATAATAAATAAATACAACAACAACAACAACAAACTTCCAATGTGGGTTCCGCTTTCGCGGGGTCTGGGGAGATCCAGCTGTAGGCAACCTTACCTCTACCAGTATTCCTACCCATAGAGAGGTTGATTCCAAAAGACCCACAAAATAGTTTTGTGAAAAAGGTTTGAAGGGAAAAACGATTGTAGAAACCATTTACCGAGTAAGAGAAAGAGAAAGATGATGAGAAAAGGTTCCGGATGGCAAATAAAGAGAGAGCGGATACATAGCAAATAAAGAAGGAGCGGAGCGGAGACATACCTTAAGCAAAACCAGGAGCGCTTGGTGCCGTCACATCTCAGAAAAACACGACCTGCAGACAAGCAAACCGAAACCCTATCCACCCCACACCGCTTAAAGCTACTGCCATCTACGGAACCGGACCCCTACAATCAGAAACCTTAATCCTGTCCCGCCACAGCCTCCTATCCTGAGCCATGTCCTCCGTGAGTCCGACAACTCTCAGGTCATCTCTAACCACCTGTTCTAGACTCTTCTTCGGTCTACCCCTCCCTCTCTTACCACCGGGGGGGTTGATTCTCTCACACCTTTTCACTGGAGCGGCCGCACTTCTCCTCTTGACGTGACCGAACCATCTGAGCCTTGATTCCCTCATCTTCTCCTCTATCGGGGCCACTTCAGCTAAGTCCCTAAACACTTCATTTCTAATCCTGTCCAATCTCGTAGAGCCACACATCCACTTGACCATTCTCATCTCAGCTACCATCAACCTTTGGACCTGCGCCTTTTTTAGAGGCCAACACTCCGATCCATAGAGAACAGCCGGTCTGACTACCGTCTGATAGACTTTGCCTTTCAAACCCATGGGCACTCTCTTGTCGCACAGCACCCCTGACGCTGCCTTCCACTTTTACCATCCAACTCTAATCCGCTGGCTAATGTCCTCGTCGATGTCCCCATTCTGCTGAATGATCGAGCCCAGATACTTGAATTTGTCAGCCTTTGGTATTGCCCTCCTATCCAGTACGATATCTCCGCCCTCTTCTGTCCTCCCACTGAAACAACAGTGAAGGTATTTCGTTTTCGATCTACTCAACCGAAAGCCCCTAGCCTCCAGCGTGTGCCTCCAACTCTCCAACCTGTCACTCACCCCCTGCCTGGTGACATCGATAAGAACGATGTCATCTACAAATAACATGCACCAAGGCACCTCGTCCTGGATACCTCTAGTGAGTTCGTCCAAAACTAATATGAAAAGAAACGGGCTTCAAGCAGATCCCTGGTGCAGGCCCAAAGTAACAACAAATAAATAAATAAATAAATAAAATTAAAAAATTTTAAAAATTTAAAAAATAAAAAATAAAAAATAGAACATAAAAAAAAAACAATAAACAATAAAAATTAAAAAATAAAAACAAATAAAAAAATAAAAAACAAAAAAAAACAAAAAAAAACAAAAAAATAAAAAAACAAAAAATAAAAAATAAAAAATAAAAAATAAAAAAATAAAAAATAAAAAATACAAATAAGAAATGAAAAATACAAATACAAAAACACAAAAAAAAAAAATAAAATAGAATAAAACAGAATAAACGAAACCAAAAAAATTTCATTATCATTAATTACTATCACAATAAAATTATTACATTATAAAACAAAAAAATATTAATAACCAATACTTCAACTTCATTCAACTACATTCAACTTTCACTCACACTCACCCACTTTTTCCCACACTTAAAAAAAAAACCACACTCACCCACTCCTTCCCCCCCTTTCCCACAATCACTCATTCAACACCCTTCATTTCCCACTAAAAAGAACAGGGCCTAAGTGATCTTTAAAATGTCTTGGGTTAGATGCTAGACATTGAAAAATATTATGATGATAATGGACATTTGAAAAGCCTTGGACATGGTTCCTAGGTTAAGTATCTTTAATTAAAAAGTTGCTTTATTTGTAGTGTGACAAACAACCACGTGTTAAGGTAGTGAAAATCAAGTTAGTGAATTATACTCAGAAACTTTTAGAAGTTCTATTGTTTATGTTAAGCGATTGCTAGCCTTGTTAACTTTCTTAAAAAAAATTATGACATCTTTATTATATTTAAGATCTTTTGTCGAGTAATAGATTGTTATCTTGACAATGACTTATAAAGTATGTTGAATGCAAGAACCAGATGGTGGTAAACTCAATATCTGTGAATTTATTTTAAAAAGTGTCTTGTGTCAAAATGTGTGTTTGGTGTTTTATGAATGATGTTCGTGTTGTCATGGTTGTTGCATTGCTTGGGATGCTTACCAAGCTTCAAAAATCATTACGAGTTCTAATTTAAGTTGATTGAGTAGTTAAAAATTTCAAAAGGGGATTTTCTTGTGAAAAGTTGTGATTCATGGAAAACACCTTGTTGATGTGAGTGATTTTGAGGGCTTTGCATTTTGGTCGGGTTCCAGAGAAGAGTGCGGCCTATGCGCTCCAAGTCGTGGAATTCCCGATGAGTTTTTGGGTTTTCAAAAATTAACCTATACGTTTAGGTTAATATTATCCTGATGAGAGTAAAGTACATTATAGACTTTAATGTGTCCCGGAATTCTAAGTGTCTAGTGGGTATGCATTTCACTCGTATTGAGAAAGAACTAATAACGAACAACCATTGAATGCCCCAAGAATGAGTTTTATTTCAAATAAGTGAAGTGTGGTGATTTTCTAAGGGTTTTAACTCAAATAGTGTTTAAAAAGGGAATTCAGTTTCATTCAAATGAAACTAAAAATGAACTGAAAATGTGTTTCCACACTGTTGCATGTGTCTTGCTTATAGATGATATTAGGTTATGATATTAGGATTTTTCCATCTTCAAAAAAAGATGAAATTATTGAAAAAAGATATCTGATCAAATGTTAATCGGATCGGATGGACCCTCCTTCAAATCCAATCGGATCAAAGTCATATTCAGATTATTTTTATCAGACATAAATCATATTATTTTTCATCATATTCAAATCGGATAATTTTACCTCAAATCATATTTGCGTCGAATTCAGACTATACTGTCATCCTTAGTCCTTAAGAGAAAGGATCAAATAATTAATTTGAGGTTGACAAGACACTAGAAGAAGTTGGCCAATTCTCATTCAAGCATTAGCCAAGACACTTTAAAGAGCCTTATCAAATTGGCAAAGTTGGCAGTCATTGACAAGGAAAAGGTTGCATTTGAGAGAATTATACATAGTTTGGAAAAAGAAAGAGAAGCCCTTAGGAACAAACTCCTAAAATGATCCAGCCTAGGCATGAATAACCATTGTTTCGTTAAGCAAGAGTTTTAAATGTTGAGGCTTCAATTCTAGCATAAGGCCAAGGCAGGGGCGAGTTACAGGGAGAGATGAGTTGTATTTTGGTATTTAGACGCTCTAAATCCATTCTGCTGAGAATTCGACATGTCAGAAGAGATTTATGCGCAGTATGCAGCCTCCAATCTTTATTGGCACTTAACAGGATGCAATCTTCTAAAGTCTTTGGGGACTTCATCAAATAGGTGGTGGGCATTCAGTGTTAAATATCCATGGATGAATAAATCAAGGAATAAAAAAGGAGGAAAAAGTGATGAGAGTAAGAAAGAATATTGAGAGGTTGAATTAAGATTTTGTGGGAGCTTTTATCAAACATATGGTGGGCACTCATGGAATGATGTTGGACTAGAGGTTTTGGTGAATGTTGTTGTAAAGCTTGTCGTGGAGTTACAAATTTAACTACTACTTCAATTTTTAAATACAATTTATAGCATAAGAAAGTAGAGATCGATCCATGAGGAAAGATTATATCAAAACGCTAATTTAATCCTAAATAACTTTACTAATCTAATTTATTGTTCCTCCTCTTCGTAATTCTAAATTAAATATACATGTACCACTTAATATTTGTAATTTAAATTTGTACCACTTAATAACTGTAATTTAAATTTGAAAACTATTAATTTTAAAAAAAGAATTTAAAATTTTCCATGCATCAATGATATTGGATAATTTATTAGTGTATGTATATGTTTATTACAGACAAAAACTCAAAAACTATCCCATATATCACATGCGAGAAGAGTAAACTGGTTGGATAATAAAAATCTAAGTGACTTTCAAATTCGAACACCAGATTTTCATATTTCGTTGTCCAACTCTGATTTTGAGATAAGTTTAGTCTTATTCAGTCTGTCTAATCCAAAATTTTAAAAAGTATTAGACAAAAAATTGATATTCAAAATATGTCACATAATTATCCATACTTAAAATAAATTGAGTCTCATTTTTACCCCTCTACCTGCTATCTTATCTTTTGACATGAAATATATAAAGAACATTCAGATGATCAATATGTCATCTAGTTGTTTGGGATCACGAAATTCTTAGAAAGAACAGCTCTTCAGTAGTCTGCTGAATTTGTGAAATGGTAAAAAGGTATTGACGGAGGTATTAAGGTGCAATGGATGTCAATTAACACCCCAACTTTTTTTGAAAAAAAAAACCATTGAAATTTCTGGGGAAAAATAAAACCTGCATATATATTAATTAGTACCCAGACCCCGCGAAAACGGGACCCATACTGAGAATTTGTTGTTGTTGTTGTTGTTGTTGTTGTATATATTAATTAGTGCGTTGAAGTCTTGGATAGTGGTTAGTAGTTGGGTGGTCTGAGGGCCTTTATGTTTGCTTCTGGTACACGTAGGTCGCTCATTTGAATCCAACACCATGCATTGTGTCTATTTGTTTGTTAATTTACAATTTGGGCCAAGCGTGTTCGAGTCCAAATGCTTGCGTGTGTATTTGGTTTTTAATTTACAATTTGGGCCAAGCAAATCAAAGCAGCCTCCAACTTATAAAAACTTATTAAAAGCACCTTGTTCATCTTATTTAGGGTCTGTTCTTTTCGTTGGTAAATTGAGTGGGTAAAAAGGTGAAGTATATTGACGTAGGTTGAAGTTGATATTTTTTTTTAGGTGGGTTGAAATAGGTTGAAGTAGGTTGAAATCGATTGATGTAGATTGAAGTTGGTATATTTTTTATGTGGTGGGTTGAAGAGGGTTAAAATAATGAGAATGTAATTAATGTGTGATAATTTATGAAGTTATCAAAATTTTGTGGAATTTTTGTTTATTTTAATTTTTTATGTTTTTTATTCGTTTATTTTTAATTTTTAATTTTTTATTATTTTTTAGTTTTTTGTTTTTAATTTTTTTATTTTTAATTTTTAATTTTTAATTTTTTAATTTTTAATTTATTAATTTTTAAATTTTTAAATTTTTTTTACTTTTTTATTTTTTATTTTTTATTTTTTATTTTTTATTTTTTATTTTTTAATTTTTTAATTTTTAATTTTTATTTTTTAATTTTTTCTATTTTATATTTTTTTATGCTGTTATTTTGTTATTTTTGTTTCTTATTTTTTATTTTTTATTTTTTATTTCTTATTTTTATATTTAGTTTTTTTATTTTTTATTTTTTTGGAATTTTCTGTAGCCTTTGTTTGGAATAAAACTAAAAAGATAAAAAAAATAAAAAATAAATACAAAAATAAAAAATAAAAAAAATGAAATAAAAAAATAAAAAAAATAAAAAATTTTAAAATTAAAATTAAAAAAATAAAAAAATTATATACAAAAAATTAAAAATAAAATTAAAAAATTAAAATTAAAAAGAAAAAACTAAAATTAAATTTAAAAATTTAAAAATTTAAAAATAAAAAATTTAAAATTTAAAAATTTAAAAATAACAAATAACAAATAAAAAATAAAAAATAATAAATAAATAAATAAAATAAATAAAACTACAAAAATACCAAAAATACCAAAAATACAAAATAAAAATAAAAAATAAAAAATAAAAAATAAAAAACAAAAAATAAATAAATAAATAAATAAAAAATTAAATACAAAAATACAAAAATTAAATACAAAAAATAAATATTAAAAATTTAAAATTTAAAATTTAAAAATGTAAAAATGAAAAACTAAAAAATACAAAAATAAAACAATTTCAAAGTACGATAATTTACAAAAAAGTAGTACAGTGAACTTTTTGGTGCAAGAATGATTAAATCTCACATAATACTTGGCAAATTATTAAAATTATGAAGGGGTAGGTTGAAGTTGGTTGAAGTGGGTTGAAGTTAATTGAGGTAGGTTGAAGTTGGTATTTTTTTTTTCTTTTCAGATGGGTTGAAGTAGGTTGACATAGGCTGAAGTAGGTTGAAGTAGGTTGAGTTTGGTAAATTGCAATTGACCCATGAAAAAAACAGGCCCTTAGCTGTCCCATTCCATGAAGCATTTGCATGATTTTAAGCCACACGTAACCAACTCATATACTAAACCAAAGTCATTCCATATTTTTTTTTTCCACAAGGGTGAATGGTAAAGAGTGAAAGTTAGACACGTCTTTTTACAAGACTACGTCCAATTATACAATCATCTTAGATTGTCCTAAGAAAAGGGGAAAATAATTATCTAAAGAGAATTAAGATATAATAGAATGTCCAAATTTTGATAGTCAATCTGCTGCTATATTCGCCTCTTGGAAGATGTGACTGATAATGAAATGAAATCGTTGGTTCAATCATGCTATGGGCGGAGCTATTAAGGTGCAAGACACACCCCAGGTTTTTGGTAGGAAAAAAATTAAATATAGGATATTCTAACGAAAAAACAATAGTATATATATAAGTTCCCATAAGTTTCACAAAGAGTTGATTGGTAGAGTGGTTGGTTTGTCTTTGCGGCTTTGTCTATGTATTGAAGGTTGCATGTTCAACTGTAGATACTTATATTTTTTTAAAAAAAAAAAAACCATGAACCATGAGGAGCATACTGGGGAACTTGTTGCTTTAGATCATCATCCAATGACTATTAAAGTTTATGTTATATGTATTGTTAATCTCGACATTCCTTACTTTGAATCTTGGCTTCGCCCCTATCAAAAGGCCAATAATTTCCTTGAAATTGCATGTGGCATTATTTACAAAAGGTGAAAGTTAGATTATATTTTCAAGAGTACAATGTATTATACGCCCACTCATTGAAAACTCTTCTACAATTTCAAAACTCATCCTTTTGATCTTTGAGTCACCCAGTTCTAAATTTTATACTTTAGAATTTAGGGTGTATTTTTCTTTAACTTCTCCAATGAAGTCGAAAATTTAATTGTCTTGTATTAACTTAATTACTTGCATTGAAGGGAGTACAATACATTATACTTGTAGAAGTACAACCTATCAAGCTGCAAATTTTTGGTGCTTTAGCGTAAGTGTCAAGAACATGAATGTCGACCCTCAATTGCTTGTAGTTTTTTCATGACACCAGGATTTTGCTGCAGAGGAGTTTCATATGTAGACACAAGGGTCTTCTCATTTTTTTATTCTAAACCCGATTCCTTATTTTTATAACGAGCATGTTAGTCGGCAAAGTTTTCCGTCCACACTCGTGGAATTTTCCCGCGGCGTTGACAAAAGTTGATCAGCAATTTGAGGGTTGCTTTCTTGGATGAATCGATCATCTCACTTGTCCAGCTTTCTTCACTTTAATGCTATTAAGGCTGAATCCTTAACACATGCATCTATTACTTTTCTTCAATGTCAAGAAGTCTGGAGTGAGATAGAGTTACATTTCAAGTATTTTAAGTTTTTTAACATCATAATCTTCAAGTATCCATTAACGTGGAGACTGGAGTGTGGTTCTATTTAAAAAATATAACGATTAAAAATTAGCTCTCACTCTTCTAAAATAAAGATGAACATAGATAATTGCAACTTTATCTGTTAAATAGATATAAAATTAATGATTAATTGACATGAGATGTTTGAATTTATATGATGAGTTTATAATATATCCGCTTACCTTCTTGTGGCTTGCTCTGCCATTACAAGTACACTTTTAGATATTCAACCTTTCGGAAATATAAAACTCCACTTAAAAAAATACTTTACTTCATGTCTATGACTTGCAAGGAGATCATACAAGATAACACATATAACAACGCCATCCCTCACTTCTTAAACGCACTCCTAGCTAAACTTGCATTTTCCGACAGCTGCATAAAAAAAGGAAATGAGATACTAAATACTGTTGTCCTTATTTTTCAACCAAAAAACAAACGTATTAGGATGCAAATTATATAATCATAGCAAGTTTACAATGATTTAGGTAAGCATGGTCAGATTTTTGGGAAATAAGTAATTTTGCACCTATAAGAGAATAAGAAAGAAAACAAACCATAGCCTCCCAAAACATGGATTATACTCATATTACCAATGTGTATGAGGTGCATCAAGGACGAAGATGGTGAGGTGTTGTATGAGGATGCTGAAATTAAGGAGAGATGGCAACGGTTCTTTGCTAAACTCCTTAATGGGGAGGGGACGAGAGAAGTCTGTAGTAGGGGCGGAGAAGGTAGTGATAGGCTTTTTGATTCTCAGGTGTATGGCCATATAACAAAGGATGAGATTAAGGAGGCATTGAAGAAGATGACGAATGGGAAGGCAGACGGTCCGGACCAGATTCCGATGGAAGTTTGGAAGTGTCTGGGGGAAGCAGGTTTAGAGTGGCTTTCGGAGCTTTTCAACGTTATTTTTAGGACCGCTAAGATGCCCAAAGAATGGAGGGCAAGCACAATCATTCCCCTATACAAAAACAAAGGGGATATTCAAGATTGTAATAATTTTAGGGGTATTAAGTTGCTCAGTCACACTATGAAGCTATGGGAGAGGGTGATCGAGAGAATGTTGCGAAGAGATGTTGCAATTTCAGAGAATCAATTTGGTTTTATGCCAGGCAGGTCGACCATAGAGGCGATTTACCTTCTCAGAAGGCTTATGGGTTTGTATAGGGATAGAAAGGTGGATCTCCATATGGTGTTCATTGACTTGGAAAAAGTATATGATAGAGTCTCGCGGGACGTGTTATGGAGTTGTTTGGAAAATAAAGGGGTGTCGTCCATGTATATTCGTGTGATTAAGGATATATACGAGGGAGGGCGGACGAGTGTTAGGACGCCGGGAGGAGTCTCAAATGACTTCGCTGTTAGTAGGGGCCTGCACCAGGGCTCAGCCCTAAGTTCGTTCCTTTTCACCTTAGTTTTAGATGAACCTACTAGAGGGATTCAGGGGGAGGTTCCGTGGTGTATGCTTTTTGCAGATGATATTGTTCTTATCGATGAGACTAGGCAAGGGGTGAATGACAAGTTGGAGAGTTGGCAGCTTACGCTGGAAGCTAGAAGTTTTAGATTGAGCAGGTCGAAAACGGTATACCTGCATTGTTGTTTCAGTGGAAGGATAGAAGAGGGGGGAGAAGTCACCCTGGATGGGAGACACATACCTAAGGTAGATAAGTTTAAGTACCTGGGCTCGATCATCCAGCAAAATGGGGACATTGACGAGGATATTAACCAGCGCATAAGAGTGGGCTGGCAAAAATGGAAGTCTGCCTCAGGGGTGCTGTGTGACAAGAGGGTGCCCTTAGAATTGAAAGATAAAGTCCATCGGATGGTAGTTCGACCGGCTGTCCTATATGGATCGGAATGCTGGCCCTTAAAAAAGACTCAGGTTAAGAGATTGATGGTAGCTGAGATGAGGATGGTCAGGTGGATGTGTGGTCTTACGAGAATGGACAAAGTTAAGAATGATGTAATCAGGGACTTAGCTAGAGTGACCCCCATAGAAGAGAAGATGAGGGAATCAAGACTCCGATGGTTCGGCCACGTCAAAAGGAGAAGTATGGCCGCCCCAGTGAGGCGGTGTGAGTTAATCGACGACCCCGGTGGTAAGAGAGGTAGGGGTAGACCGAATGATGTACCTGCCGATGACCAAGCTAGGGTTCACTAGAATACAACTAACTTAGCAATCAAAGGAAGATAACATCAATGGGAAACCAAGGGAAAATGGATACATATCATGATGGTTGTGAAACATCAAGCATGTGAGGGAGAAATGCTGCTTAGAATCAAGTGATTCTAAGTGATAAAACAAAGGTTCTTTGATGTATTCAAGTGTATAACACAAGGGGGGATGGAACCAAACTAGTAACCTTCAAGAATACAATGCATAAAAGACCAAACCACACGAAATATATGTGGCACGGTCGTGCCTAATGGCACGGGCTGACCGTGCCAACTTTCTGATGGCAAAAACCGTGAAGAGGAAATGGGCACGGTTTGGGGTGTTTGGAAGTTTGGCTTGATGCTAGGTCTTTTGAAGGTGTTTTATGCATGGAAATGGATTTGAAAAGGGTTATGGAAGTGTGGAATGAGAAGATGAATCAAAGATAAGAATTACTAACTTAAAATTAAAGCTAGCAAACTCACTTTAACTCACTTTTGGACCTTGAGTGTAAACACTGAAATTGGATAGAACTAAACTTAGACTAGGATACAGAAACACCACCAAGCTAAGTTTAGGGCCCTTAAACAAAGTGTTAAGATACAGAAACACCACTTAACATTTGCTTAAGACTCACTTGAACACCACCTTAATTGGCCTAATTAAGGATAAGCAAGCAAGAGTTTGAAAGAGGAAAGCACAAATGCTCTCAATCTGATTTTATCAATCAAAAGGGTTGTATCTTTTGCCTTGGACATGTGCTCTCTTAAATAAGCAGCAAAAGATGATGGCCAAGCTAAGAATACAAGCACACATACACCTCACCTTTTCCTTCCTAGGTAGGAAAGGATTAGTGAGCTAATTACAACCTGAATTTCACTAACCTAGATTACAACATTCTTAACCTAAACTAATACATTGAAATACAAAGTAAAACTATGTCTAAATTATTAATACATCAATTAACACTTAAACTAAGCTTAATACATGCTGAGATTTGCTGCTTCAACCTCATTGGACAGCCGCAAAGGCATTACGGCTGGCCAATAGGAGTTAAGCAACTCAATGCCACCAAGCTAGCTCCCATTGGACCTCCTCTTGGCCATGCAACCAATCAATGAAGGCTTAGAAGTGTGTGCCAAGCATAGATGGTCGTGCCTAGCTGCATTTGAGTGAAGAAATCTGGCTGGAGGTTTTAAAAGAACCGGTTTATACAAAACCGGGTTCAGGGGCAGTTTCGTCCGGTTTTTATGGCAATTTGTAAGCAAAGCAAAAGTGAGTATGATTGCGAATTTAATCATGGGGGGGTAACTTTAGGATGTCTATAATCCCCCCCAACAAAGAAATCAAGGTTAGGACATGTTTAAGTAGGGTAATTAGGCTTAAACATTTTACCGCGCAGATTAGGGCCTAATCTGACCGGTTTGGAAAAACACCTTGTTTCTTCATCCTCTTGTGTGCATTATTGGAATTTGATGCTTGGACCTGAAAGTACACATCTTGAGGACTCCAAAAATGTATAAATTCGTAACTTAAGCATTAGTATAGCTTAAGTTATGATTTAAACAAAACCGTGTTAATTCTGGATTGCTGGGCAGTTTTGACATCTCTTGGTTTTTGGCTGATTTGGACGACCAAATGAACTCCAAATTTGATGAAACTTGTCTTGTTGGAAAGCTTACATATTGAAATTGAAATCCATGTAAAAATATCAGACTTAAACCATGTTGATGCTTGTCGAAAATTGCTCACAAAATCAGGTCAGTGCTGGAATGAACCTTATGCCCTGCAATAGAACAACTAAAACAAAACTTGGTTGAATTATACAACCTTTAACCAGCATATTAGTAATGCCAAATTGATTTGATTCTTTTAAATCAAAGGGCGTGGTGACATCTCCATCACCGAAGAAGAGTTTGGACGAATTGATTAGGGAGGACCTGAAAATAGTGGGTTTGACGGAGGACTTGACTCATGATAGGAGGATGTGGCGGAATAGGATTAGGATTTTAGATGGTAGAGAGGCGTCTCTGTAGGGGTCTGTAACTGTAGTGGTTTGGTGCTGGTAGGGGTCTGTCAGGCTCGTATGCAGGTTGGACTTTTTTCTGGGAGTGACGGCAGCTGCTTATCGTAGAGTGTTGAGGTACGTTCTTTCAACTTTCTTTCAGTTTCAGCTTCTTTGTCACTGTTTTTCCTCTTTAAATGAATTCGCAAACGCTTTCCTCTATAAATTTTTTTTCACCAAACCTTTTTCGTGGGTCTCTTGGAATCAACCTCTCTACGGGTAGGAATACCGGTAGGGGTAAGGTTGCCTACAACTGGATCTCCACAGACCCCGCGAAAGCGGGACTCACACTGGGAGGTATTGTTGTTGTTGTTGTTGTTGTACCAATGTTTATGATAAGCGTATAGAAAATTATACATATATAAATATTTAATATCTCTCTCTCTCTCTCTCTCTCTCTCTCTCTCTATATATATATATATATATATATACACACACACACACATATGTTTATGTGTGTGGGGGGGTGAGCATTAGTACTGTATTTGATGTAGTACAATGCTTAACGAGCATCACATAATGTGTTTGCTGAACACTATCACGAGTGTAGTTTGCGTTAATTTCCATGATCGGGTGCATATATAGGAACACTATACACTTGGATGACAATATATGAACTTAGGGCCTGCTCTTTTCATTGGAAAATAAGAGTTGGGAAATGGATAGAGTTCATTAAAGGTAGTATATTTTTTATGTGAAGGGTAAAAGTTGGTTAAAATAGTGCGTTCAAATTGGTTCAAGTTGGTTGAAGAGGGTTTAAGTGGGTTGAAGTTAATTGAAATCGATTAATTGAAATTTACCAATGAAATGAACAAGGCCTTAATAGGTGCACTACAATGGCAAATAAATAAGAACTTCAAAGAAAGTAATTATCGGATTAGTTGATTACTTAATTATATCTACTAAATAGTGGTTGTACCATATGACAAAAAAAAATTCCAAATAAACGGCCAATTATGAATTAAGAATCAATTAGCTTAATTTTGTGAATTATTATTATCGATTTTGGCGCTTTCCTTCCCTTAAAAAAAACATAAAGAAAGACTGTCCTTTTAAACAAAGTGAAATGACATGAAGGATTAAGAAAGAGGAAAGGACCTTTTAGTTAGGAATGACAATAAAACTCGTATTCATTTAAAATCTGTAAAATTCGCCCCATTTAAAATTCAAATAGGTGGTGAAAATGGGTTTTAAATGGGTATGAGGCGGGTATTGAAAAATAGGTATGGGTATGGGTATAGCCCTCACCTAGTCACCCACCTCATACCCGTACCCGTTTTTATAATAAGAAAAAAAATATTTTTGATTAATATTTTTCTTATTTAAGTCCAATCCAAACCGTTCTAACAAAATAATTAGTCAATAATGTATTTGATTTGACATTTTTAAACAATATATTTTCAAAATATCACAACTTTACAATCTTATAATGACAAAAAACATATATTGTACTTGGATATGATTTTTATATGGGTATTAATTTTCATTTTCTAAGTGAACCCGAATAAAACTTGCAAACCCGCAAAACCCGATGGGTATGGGTATAGGTTTTATTTTTTAATACCCGGTGGGTATGGGTACGAGTATGTGTATGATTTTAAAAAACGGGTATGGGTAAATGTACGACTCGACCTGCCCCGTACCCGCCCTATTGTCATCCCTACTCTCAGTCCCTATGCGTGCATGAAAAATTTTAAGAGCATCCCCAACCATAGTTTCATTTTTTAGAACTCAAGCTTGCCACATCATCAAAAGTTTTAAATTTTTGAAACTTGTATTTCATCACTTCTTCAAACCATGGAACTCTACTTTGAGTTACCCAATAAATATATTTATCATTGACCCATCTTATAGCATACAACATTTTTTTTTAATCATATAAATAACATATATTAATCCTAAAAAAAGAAAAAAGAAAAAATATAATTAAGATAAAAATTTGTTACACGCGTGTTGGAACTTTCCTGGTTCCACCATGCGTGGCATTTGTCTGACAATGCAATGGACGCGCGACAGGTGGTATGATGGGGCCAACATTCCAGTCTCCTTCCCCGGCTGCAACTGCTCTAATATACTCATTGGGGCATGTGCCCTCACTTGCTACATATATATTTTTTCCCTAGGTGTATTTACTATATAAGCTATTATAATATATTTTTACTAATGTTACTTTTGAGAGCATGTATTTTCAAGAATATGAAAGAGGTTTTGTAAGTTTACACCTTCTGTTGATAAAACTTATTTGGACCACATTATCTTGTTTATTTGACCTATAAAAAAGAGGACAATAAATAAGAAAATCTAACAAGTTTTAAATCTAAATTAAACACATGGTTTTCTTATTCTATTGTCCAAATTTAATTTTGACCTAAGCTTTATCTTATTAATTTTGCTATATTCTAAAGCAAAATAATAAATATGTTGCTATAAAATGCTTATTAAGTATCTTGTTTCGACTTAAAACTATATTATTATGCATTATATTACAAAAATGATATGCCCTAATAGTATGAGGATATTTTTGTTTATAAATTGTGTAAAATTAATAGTATGAGGATATTTTTGTTTATAAATTGTGTAAAATTAACTTTTTATCTACAATTTTTCACAATTATGAAACTACATCGTTTGCATAGGTGAAAAATACTAAAGATTTTATAACTAATAATTAATTGTAACTATGAAAAAATGGTGATCTAAAGTCATATAACATGTTAGTTTATGCTAAAACAAGACATTTAAGAAGTGTCTTGCAGCAAAATATATATTATCATTCAATCCAAAATATAGACAAAGTATTAGACAAAAAAATTATATTCAAATCATACCTCATATAATTTTTCCTATTTAAATTATGAATCCGAAATTTTGACTCCTCTAATCACTGCCATATCTCTTTGGAATGAAATAAATAACAAAACCATACGATGAAACAAAGTAAGAGGAATGGCAAGAAGAAATTTAATGACTCACAAGGATCAGTGACGGAGAGGAGGCCAACATGCTTGAGGGGTCCTTCTTCCACACAAAAGAACTCCTGGGCACCATGAGATTTGTAGTAAGCATTCATGACGGCAGAAGCATGGAACCATGTATTGTTGGGGATGTAACATATGCCTCCTGCTCTTATGATGCTGCAATCCACCCCTTTGCCCTTACTGCACACATACTCTATCGCCACTTCCACTTGAGCATCTGGTGCCATCGTGTTTGCTACGCAGTAGAGATGTGTCTGCTGATGTCAATTCCAAAATATCAGTTCACTTTCAACATTTTTAAGTTTCCCATATGCAAATGAGGCGAAAAGAATGATGTGGAATCAATTTTCTGTAATGACTCCTAGTGATCTTATCGGTTCACTTTTGACATGTGTACCTATACTCTATTCCGTTCATGTCTTGTTATTTTGATTGTTTGAAATGAAAATCATTGACTTTTAAGTAGGATGACATTGGGTTATGTGACTTAACATTTGATACCCCCGGCACCCCCCCCCCCCTCAAAAAATAATGAAAAAAGAAGCTATTTACTAGCCATTTTGTAAAACTGAAAATGATTAAATTGACCTCAGACTTTCATGAATCCCTAAAGCAACATTTGGGGGGTGAAAATGATTAAGTTGTTGCCGGCAATTTACAAAGGGTTTTAACATTCCAGTAGGGAAAATTCACCATTAAGATGAATGTCAAGAAGGTACAAGCATAGAAATTAAGGCCGTGTTACATGAAGTTTAATTTTATGACATATATGCTTTGATAGTACTGAGGATAAGGTGCATATCTGCATGCCAAACAAGAGCAACATTTGCGGGGTGAAGTAGATATGCTTGCTTTGGGGCAGAGAGAGAGAGAGAGAGAGAGAGAGAGAGAGAGAGAGAACCGAATTTTGCGATTCATGCTTGACTGCAAGGGAAGAAGAAGCTGAAACAACGAACTCTCCTGGGCTGGCAACCATGAGCATGAGGGCAAAGGTGAAGAAGCGCATTTTTGAGATCATATTTAATTTGTTAAATTGTTTATGGCTTTTTGCATGGTTAAGCAATATTTACACATCTTTATCGACTTCAAAAATATATAGATTATATATCTATAGAAAAAAATCTTATGGGATTTTATGATTATGAAAATTAAAGAATCCAACAGGATCCTATTTCTGATTAACTGCTATATTTATCATTAACTATCTTTGATTTTAAAAACAATAATGTCACAAATTATCATAAATATTAAACGAATTATCCGACTTTTTTTAAAAGAGCACGTTTAATGTTATTTCTTTTCTTACTCCAAATTTAAGAAATTAAGTACATAGACATCATTGCAGAAACATCAAGGCATACTAAGATAGAGACTTATATTTTTTCTTTATAATCATTCGCTTTATATAAACTAGTAAAGACCTGTGCGTTGCCCTGAGATTGAATTTTTAGATAACTAAATGCTATTTTAAAAGTATCATTGAATAATTAATCTCGATGTCAATGTGTTGATAACCAAATGATATATATTTCAATCCGACTCATAAGAATTAGCGTAAGTGGTAAAAATAGGATTGAAAGTATAAGGCTAAATTTTTGAATTATGATACGATTGACATTTCTACCCGTATGTTCCACCAGGACACAACTTTTCAAAGTATAAAATGCACATTTTTTAAATGTCATATTATTTATTCAATGTACATAATCTTCCAATCAAGATAGATAAATATATAAGTAAAAGTGTTAAGATATATCTACTCATGCATTGCATCGGGAAATACCTCTGTAAAATGACAATGGATAATTACAATTGGATAGAATAAGATGAAATTGAAATATATAATGCATACTAAGAGAAAACATTCAGAAAGAAATAACATAGTTGATAGCAACATCACAAAAAGTCATATTAGTAAGTGAAGTGAAGCCGATATAACAATTAAATTAAAATAATTAAACGCCTTCTAAACGTATATTTATTTGTACGGGGGATTAAAATTAAAAACAAATATCCCGTTGTATTCTGTACCTGTACTTACATAGGAACAATTAAATTGTGTTTTAAAAAACCCATTGGATAGCATGAAAATTTGATATAACTGATATGTAAAGAACACATGCAACAAAATTATTTTAATTGTACATTATGAAGGAAAATTAAACACAAAGAAACTGTTAAATTTTTATATTAATTGGGCTTTCAACGACAAGTCATACATATAAGCTCCAATGAGGTTCCATCCTAAAACCAATTGGCAATGGGTAGAGTAACTCACAAAGCTTATATACATGCTCAAGCCCTTCAATTTATCAATGTGGGACAACACCCAATTTCATATCTTTATATTTCATCAATGTGGGATAATACCCACTTTTCATACTCCGACACGCCCCCTCACGTGTGGGCTACTAACAAGGCCCAACACGTGCATACAATTTTAATCAAATGGGGAGGTGGCAAATCACAATCGAGCACCTGCTCTGATACCATCTTAAATTTTTATATTAATTGGGCTTTCAACGACGAGTCATGCATATAAGCTCCAATGAAGTTCCATCCCAAAACCAATTGGCAATGGGTGGAGTAACTCACAAGCTTATATACATGCTCAAGTCCTTCAATTTATAAATGTGGGACAACACCCACTTTCATATCTTTATATTTCATCAATGTGGGATAATACCCAACTTTCATACTCCGACAGAAACAATACTAAATGATAAAATAGTCATATTTTTTAAATTAAATACTTGAAACAAACTTATTGTTGTTTCCTTTTACTTGAGGAACAAATTGTTTATGAAATGAACACGTACCTTAATCATAATAATTAGCATTCACCTGGGTGTTGTGTTGGAATAACACTTTTTATGAATATTAGCTAAATAGAGTCTAATAAAATGAAAACGCATCAAGCGTAATAAGTAAATGTCCAAAAAAATAACATAGTCAAAGAACATAGTTTATCAAAACAACAATAAGTACCGCTACATAAATTAGGACAAAATAATAATAGCCAAATTTTTGTTTGGGAACGCCATCTAATTTAGGACACCATTTACATTTAACGTCTTTTAACTGATATCCCCAAATAGTCAAATGATATATTTTTCTCACCACTTTAACACCAAATCCCTATTCTAACCCAAACAAAGCCCCCCCAAAAGACCTTAGAAAATGATTAGTTATAAATGAATATTTTAACTTAAAAAGTGAATTAAACACGGAGGTTGAAGAACAAAAAGAAATTACTTCAATATAGTGATCCCTGCTATAGATTACCGATGTGAAGCCCTCAAATTGATCAACTCACTGCATTTGATGTAGGAATTTAATATCCTTGGCATATGTAACCAATATACAACAATATTTGAACCAAATTCACAATGTTCAAACCAAACACATCATGAACAAAACTATAAGCTTTAGCATCATTAATTATAAACAGAGCTCTACATATATCAAAGGAATCCATCTAGTACATCCCTCCCAGGAAGCCCATATTTGGTATGTAAGCATTTCGACACCCACTCAAGGGTCGCTGCTTTCGCCATCCTATTCCTAACTTTTCAAATCATAAATTAATGCACACTTTTTAAATAGCATATTATAATTATTCAATCTATATAATCTTTCAATTAAGATAGATAAGTTAAATGATTAAAGTACTAAGAAAAATAAAATAGTTTGTTGTTGTATTTTTAATGAAGATATCAATGACTATTCCACTTGATTTCTTTGTAAGGGAAAATCTAGAAATTTGACTTTAGCGAAGTAAAAACTCACATCTTGTTGTTTCGGATTATAATTTGGGGAACATGACGTGAGAAATTTAACATAGTTTATACAACATATCAAATAGAAATTTAAAAATATGAAAAAAGGAAAAAAAAATCATCCAATTGTTAATTATCAGCTTCCCAACCCTTTGTCTTGTCTAGCTCCTATCCACTTCAACCTAAGTGCTCTTCCCCCAAAGTTGTTCTAAAGCGCACCAGCTTCAACCCAAGTTACCCCAAAGTTGTTTTAAAGCCAACCTGCTTGAACCCAATCCTTCCCCCCGACCCCCCTTTTCCCCCAAAGTTGTTCTAAAACTTATCTACTTCAATCTAAGCCCCCCCTAAAAAGTTGTTCTGAAGCTTGCCCACTTCAATTCAACCCAAGTGTCGCCAAGTATCTACCCCGACATTGACCTTTTTATAACTATATGGTACTTTGAAAGTATTTTTTTAAAGCCTCTATCTACCTAATATAGATAATATCAAATTGACAGAGAAGTATAAATCGACTAAACAAAGTATCAAATTGAATGGATGATTTTAGTTTTGTTACATCCAAAAAATAATCCAAATTCATAAAGTACATGATTATTCAAATGTAGGTATTTAACCCATATTGAAACCTACAAATCAAAATTTAAACAAATTATGCCAAACTCCTTGCAAAAAAAATCCTTCAAATAATTGATGATCTGAGTATAGATTGCTACATTAACCACTTCTGATCCCTCTCTAGTCATGGATCCCAATGTGATGCTTGCCTTGTCCTCTGCTAAACCTCACATGGTGTTCACAAGAAGATCCTGGAAAAGCAAGAATGATAATTATTTTAGTAGACTAACTTGGTGAATTGGCTAATAAAAGATGAATTTAATAACATCATTTGCTCGTAAGACAAAGATAATCATATTTATATAGTTATGCAAATTATTACAACAAATGTAAATGAGATAGTAGGCTATACTATGGTAATTATTTCAGTGAAATAACCTGAAAAATTGGCTAACACACTTTAAGACCTTAGGGGAAAGCAATCAGATTGATCAAGTGTAAACTTGTAGTCCTGAAGCCCCAATAGTGGTTACAACTCGACACATGTCCATTGCTTTGCTAACCAAAATTTAAGGACGAAATATGTTTCCAATCCCAATGAAACATCACTTGAAAGTAACGAATGATATTAATACAGGGTTAAGGTCATATGGTCGAAAAGTGCAACAAACCATAGTTTGATCAACGTTGCTTTCAAATAAACTGTCAAAATATCCACCTAAATAGATCCAAAACTAAATACTACATAGAATGTGTTAGATTATAAGCGCAAAAGGACACAAGAGGGGGGGGGGGGGGTGAATTGTGTCTTCCAACTTTTTCATTTGTTTTAGAACACTCATGAGAACTGTTTGGAGAGGTGTTTGGAGTGAGGTAAAATAAAACTGAATGCGGTAATATGAAAGTAGACACAATAATTTTACGTGAAAAACCACCTCTGGCCCAATTGAAGTGTAAAAACCACGACCTACATCAGTAGGATTTTAGCAACACTTTTACTAACACGGGCTGAATTCGTTACACATGTAACTCACACGTGACTACGTCACACACGTAACTTAGTCTCCCCGAGACCCTCGTTACAAACACGTAACTAGCCTCCACTTGAGAACTAGTCACACAACACGTCCAAATTCTCCCAAGACTTGGACACACTCTAATCTCACTGATTACAGAGGTGAATAGAAAAACACCTTACTTTGAATGCTTTTAAATAAGCTTAATGTAAGGTATAATACAATCCCTATTATGTCAATATAGATGACTCAATTTAGTACACTTCTTGAAGGTTTTTCACTCAGAAAATTTTCTCCCAGAAAACTCGATTTTGCTCCTTGAAAAACCGTGAATGAAAACATTGAGAGGCAAGAGATTATATACCCAAGGAATACTTGTGCCGCAAGTATATGGGAGGTTTTGGATTCTAGCAATAACTCTAAAAAATAATCAGTATTCCAAACGGAATTGAATCTATCAACATTATCTTTTTTTGGAAATCATATCTTAAAGGCTAAGATAAAATCTTTTGATAGTATCTTTTTAGGAAAACAATATTATTCAGTGAAGGACTCTTTGTAAGACAAAATATTATCAGAAAATCAATCCCAAACATGTTAGGAATTTTGATAGTAGAAAAACATTTGAAAATCTTTGTGACAAGAGTTTTATATGTTGCCCTCAGAATACTGCAGACCTGATTGCTCAAACTGTTCTGAGCAGTGTTCTGAATTAGCAGAAATTCTTTCAAGGTGAATGTTAAGTCAAGATCTTCTAATTGGCATATTAACAAGAATCTAGATGAATACAACCAGTAATTAACCCTAAGACTCATGTGATCCTTTGACCTCCTTGATGTCGTGCATACATATTCACTTTGATGTTCCACGCTTCTTCGAACTATTGTCCAGGGTGTTTGCAACCTGTCTCAACACATAATTCTAGCACACTACTCAAGCATAGCATGATAGCATATTGACTGGTACATTTGGGTTGTTATCATCAAAACCTTACACATGATTGTTTCAACAAATTTTCCCTTTTTGATGATGACAAACCAAATGACCATCAAAGTGCGATAGAGTAAAGGGAAAAAACATAGGTGCCAAAATAGTAATTTAAGGAATCCAATGCACACACAAGATAAAGCAAGAGTAAGAATCAGCTTAAAACAAGCAGACCAGTCAAAGCATGGTCATACTTATCTTCCCCCTTTTGACATCATCGAAAAGGTCGAGGGAACTATCTACATAAATTTAGTAGGGATGCACCCACCACCACGGGTAATGAGAAAAAATAACAGTGATACAAGTCAAGCATATGGTACATAATGATATTGACCATCCCAGTCACGCACAAACAAACAACAGCATTAGCAGGCAAAGGCATAGCATAAACCAAATCCAGCTAAAATCAAACATAACCATTGTCAAGCACACGCAAAATCAAGTTTATCCGAACAAAGAAGAAAACAGTGTTGTTGAAAACAAGACAAGGATCAGGGCTAAGAACAGGGGTGAATCAGGGAGAAGGAGAGGGAGGAGCAAATGTGGCCATGAGGGTAGAAAAAGCACGTAGAATATCCTCATGGCGCTGTGCATTCAAGGCCTTTTCTTCACTGAGTGCGTGCCTCACTTCAGCAATCTCCTCCTTCAGATGGAGCTGGTCTTGTACTAGTGCCTCATCCGTGGATGTGCTGGAAGAGGCAGCCTCACTGGGAACAGGACTGGGATTAGGGCCAAAGGGTGTTTTGGGTCCTTATTCTGATACTGTACCATCACTTTTCTTTACTGTGAACCCACACCCAAGCAAAGTGTTGCTCCCTATCTCGTCTGTGACCTAAAATCCCATTCTCTTTTGCAAAGGAATCCCAAGTGTCTCAAAACCTGAAGTCAGAAGGAAGCCATAGCCTATATCATAACTCTTAGAGGTGTTTGCAATACGTGCAATATGACTAATCATGATGGCGGGTACAATACATATCCATAGGGTCCGCAAGTTTGCGTCCCTGACCCCGGGGAATCACATTCTCAATCACAAAAACCAGAACAATAGCCTATGCAAAGGCATCATTTCTCCCTTTTGCACAAACCAGGGGGCAGTCAAATAAGGTTGTTGGGCTAGCTTTCGGGTCAATTTCAACAGTCATTCATCACCTAATATGCTCTTATCCTCACACACATACACATCAAACCCCTTGGATGGCACCCCAAGCCAATCTCCTAAGTTATCAGCATCAAAGCATAGCTCACGGCCATTAACTGAGCTTGTCACTATCCCACTAGTGACAACACAATTGGCATAGAATTTAGCCAATTCAGGTACAGAACAACCCAGTTGAGTGTGTAAACAAATCTAACCAACCCTGGGCCTTCAATTTTTCTACGAACACTCCCCTGTTCCTGAAAGTATGATACCTTAATCATTTTTCCTCTAACCACAGTTTTATGAAGAAAGTGTTTGTACCTTTCCCCCAATGTCATGGTTTTTCTAGCTTTCTTTTTCTGTGGTTCATCACTTTCTTCGCCCAGATCGAGGGCCTGTTTTGGAGATCCCCGTTTCAGGGCAGGTTTCTTGGTGGAAACAGGTGTGGGAGGTGTTTTGGCTATTGGTTTTACAGGTGTTTTGAAAAGTGGTTTGGTAGTTTGAGGAGTTGGTTTGGGTTTCCTTACATACCTTTCAATCTTGTCCTCGGGTAGGCTCGGTGAGATGGCAGGACCTGAACTTCAAGTTCGAGGCCGCCGTATAGATGTGGTGAGAGGCACATTGGGTGTGGTTGTGGTCTTCATTTGGCACTTGATAGCCAGTTCGGTTGATGTTTGGTGGGTTGTTTTCATGGTCCGCTTGAACCGTATAAGAGGTTCATCCTCATCAACGTCACACACTGGAGCATCATTCAAGAAGGGCTCCTCAACCCAATCTTCAACAAACACAGACTCCTCAATCTTGTTAGCTGATTTTGACTCGGTCACACCAGGTTCATATAATACCAATTCCCATCCCAAGACTGGTTTGACAGGGGGGATATCATCAAGATTGACTCCTACTTGTCTCAAATTGATACTTTTTAAGAACTGAAAGATGAAGAGAGAAATACCATAAGTGGGCACAGGGGTAGCTTTCGCTGGCGATGTCGGTGGCGCCGTGAGTATGTCGGTGGCGCCGTGAGTATGTCGCTGGCGATTTCTTGGCCTGAAGTGAGCTTGGGTGATGCACCTTGCGACTGGAGGATGCGCTGCTGCCATGAGTGCGTGCCATTGGAAGAGCTAGTGGAGGAAGAGGTTAGGGCTTAGTGGGTTTTAGGAAGAAGAGGAAGGTCGGGTTATAGAGGGAAGGAGGGAAGGTGGTTTGAGAAGATAGGGATGATTTGAAATGAAATGACCGAAAAATAAAGTAAAGATATGTAATGATCTTTTCGGCCGCCGGTTTTTGGAGAGAGAGAGGATTTTGCATGAAAGATATTATTACACCCTGGGAAAAGCTGCAGATTATAGATTAGGCGTAATAAATTCAATTTCCAATACACTTTAAATTATGATAACTTGATTAGCACATGATACAAACAATGGTCAGACCTGTTCTTAGCATCTGTTCTAACTGCTATATGTTCGGTAACAAAGGACAATAAGGGCAATAACATTAGACCTCAACGACTGTCAGCATGTCATATTCCACACATATGCTAATAACAGCACAGAAAATTGAATGCATCCATTGAATCAATTTATTTGGTCTCAAAACCTTACTAGTAAATCATTGGGAGTTGATGAAGTACTCTCACGTTCTCTTAATCATACCTAATTCAAGTCTATTCCTCTCAAACCGTTCTCTACTCAGTGCCTTGGTAAAAATATCAGCAACTTGTTTGTCAGTGGCACAAAAATTCATTGAAAGCAAGCCCTTTTCTACATTGTCTCTTAAAAAGTGATGACGAACGTCAATATGCTTAGTCCTTTTATGTTGACACGGGTTCTTGGCAATGTTAATTGCACTCGTGTTATCACAGAATATGGGAATGCTTCCCGTGCCAACACCAAAGTCCTTGAGTTGTTGCCGCATCCACAACAATTAAGCACAACAAGAAGCAGCCGCCACATACTCGGCTTTTGCTGTGAACATGGCAACTGTGTGCTGTTTCTTTGTAGACCAAGAGACCAAACAGGGTCCAAAAAAAGTATCCATACCTGAGGTGCTTTTTCCGTCAACTAGAAATCCAACATAATCAGCATCCGTATACCCAATGAGGTCAAAGTTGCATCATCGTGGATACCATAGTGCTAAATTAGAGGTGTGTTTCAAATATCTAAAAATCCGTTTGGCAGCTTTCAAATGTGTTTCTTTTGGATTTCACTGAAAACGGGCACACAAACCAACATTGAAAACAATGTCAGGTCTACTGACGGTTAGGTATAGGAGTGACCCTATCATGCCCCTATATGATTTTTCATTAACTGAAGAACTTCCATCATCCAGCACCAACCTGGTTGAAGGAGAGATGGGAGTGTCCATGGGCTTAGCCGATTCCATCCCAAATCGCTTAAGTAGTTCCTTGATATATTTTTGTTGATGTATCATAGCTCCGCTTGAGGTTTGCTTAATTTGCAAGCTTAAGAAAAAATTAAGCTCGCCCACCATACTCATCTCAAACTCACTCCCCATCAAATTTGAAAATTCATCACATAAATCATTGTTGGTTGTACTAAATATAATGTTATCGGCATATACTTGTACAATCAACAAATGTTCCCCCTTAGATTTGAGAAACAAGGTATTATCAACCTTGCCTCTTTGAAAATCGTTATCAATTAAGAAACTTGACAAACGTTCATACCAAGCTCTAGCAGCTTGTTTTAAACCATAAAGTGCTTTGTCAAGTTTGAACACATGGTTAGGAAAATCATGATTTTCAAAACCAGGGGGTTGTTTTACATATACCTCTTCTTTAAGATATCCATTGAGAAATGCACACTTAACATCCATTTGGTACAACTTGATCTCCATGTGTGCTGTAAAGGCTACCAAGATGCGAATAGTCTCTATCCTTGCTACAGATGCAAATGTTTCCTCATAATCGATCCCTTCTTCTTGATTATAACCTTGGACCACCAGCCCGGCCTTGTTCCGAGTGACTGTTTCGAACTCATTCAGCTTGTTCTTGAACACCCACTTGGTTCCAATTATTGATTTGTCTTTAGGCCGTGGTTCAAGGTCCCAAATCTTGTTCCTTTCAAACTGATGAAATTCCTCTTGCATGGCTATAACCCAGTCAAAAGCCGCAAGGGCTTCATGAACATTCTTAGGCTCAATGTTAGATAAAAAGGCATAAAAGGCATAAAAATTTCTGAGCATAGATCTGGTTTGCACCCCTGTATTAATATCATATATAATTTGGTCAAGGGGGTGTAAGCTCTAGTGCTTCCAGGGTTGTGAAGTGCAAGGATCCACAGATCCACTTTTCACTTTCTCCTGGCAGCTTGAAGAAACAAGTTCGGGATCATGTCTGGAGCTTGTTCTCATATCAGTATGAGGGTACTGAGGTTGAGTGAGCTAGTTTTGGTTCATATAAGGGTTGACAGTGCTTCCCCTTGATCGATCTACTTCCTGCCCACTTTCCATATTATCAGCTCCAGAGTGTGGCTTACTTTCATGAGTCTTACCAATGTCTTTTCTTACAAAGCCAAATTCGAAATCTTCATCCTGTGCATCATTCTCAACCAAGGAGTTAGTTTTATCAAATAATATATGCACACTTTACTCAACACTTAGAGTCATTTTGTTGAACACTTTGTAAGCTTTACTATGTGAGGAGTATCCTAAGAATATGGCTTCATCACTTCTAGGGCCAAACTTTCCCAAAGGTTCATTCCCATTATTGTGCACATAACATTTTCAACCAAAGACTCTTAGGTGCCTAATTTTGGGTTTTCGCCCTTTGAGATGTTCATAAGGAGTCTTATTAATAAGGGGTCTGATCATGCATCTATTTATAATATAACATGCTATGTTCAATGCCTCTACCCAAAAATGTTTAGGAAGACCACTAGCAACAAGCATAGTCCTAGTCATGTCTTCTAGAGTACAATTTTTACGCTGCACCACCTTGTTTTGTTGGGGTGTTCTGGGGGCAGAAAAATTATGATCAATACTATGTTCATTGCAATAGTCAATGAAGCTTGAATTTTCGAATTCTTTTTCATGGTCAGACCTGAGACTTATCAATGAGTGTCCTACTCTCTTTTCATTTTTCCTAAGAAACACAACAAACTTTTCAAAAGATTCATCTTTTAGTGCTAGAAATAAAGTCCAGGTGAAACGAGAGTAATCATCCACTACAACAAACACATACCTCTTCCTGCCCCTACTTGTGATCCTCATAGGAACACATAAATCAACATGCAGTAGCTCAAGAGGTCGGGAAGTACTAACATACTTCTATGGCTTAAAAGAGATTCTAGTTTGCTTTCCTTTTGCACAAGCGTCACATATCTTATCATCATTGTATTTGATGGAAGGTAAACCAACTACTAGGTCTTTAGAAACAAGTTTATTTAGCTAGGAGAGACTAACATGACATAGTCTCTTGTGCCAAAGCATAACATCGTCATCAAGAACACTCAAACAAGTCAAATGATTTTGGGGAAGTGAAAGAACACATGCTTTATACACATTGTTGTGTCGCTTCCCCCTCAACACAACCTCTCCAGATTTGATATTGGTAATCAAGCATTGATTCGAAGAAAATCCAACATGATTACCTTTATCACATAATTGGGACACACTTAACAAGTTATGCTGTAACCCATCAACTAGGTACACATTGTAAATCGAGTGAGAGAGTGATTTACCTATCTTACCTACACCAACAATCGTCCCAGACTTGCCATTTCCAAATGCCACTCTCCCTTCATCAAAGGCTGTAAGTGAGAGGAAATTTAATTTGTTTCCAGTCATATGCCTTGAGCAACCACTATCCAAGTACCACAGTTGGTTGCCTCCTCTCACTTTAACCTGCAAAACCGCTAAGTGTCAGTCTTAGGAACCCAGATCCACTTGGGTCCCGTTCTTTTCATGGGATTTAACTCATCTTTTCTGATCCATATTTGTTTTAACATATAATGAGTTTCTTTCCATGGCCCTTTTTTCTCAAAGAACAAGCATAACGATAATGACCAGTTTTTCCACAATGAAAACGGATTATATTCTCTGGCAGACCAACATATTTCCTGTCCATTGGCTTAGTAACACACCTATTCACAAAGCCTAATCCCTTTCTGTTTCGATTATGATGATTGCTTAGCCATACTAGCGTTTCTGAGGAACTGTTCCAGCACCTGTTTTCAGTAAGGTCCATTTCAGCTTTTTGCATTTTTTCAAGAAGCTGTTCATTTTGACTCATCCGGAATTCTAGACTAAGCTTTAGATTTAAGGACTCACTTTCCAGCCTTGAGAGATTAGTGTTGAACACTTCCTCTCTCTTGTTCATAAGATCCTTAAGGGTGTCTAGTTCATTACATAAAATAAAAACTTTTTCATCAATTTTGAGTCTTTCACAAGTAAGAACCTCATTCATATGCCCAAGTTCTTGCTCTTTCTTTCCAGTCTTTTAACATCCTTTTCTAATCCTGAGCAAGTATTTTTAAGCATGCAATTTTCAGAATTTACTATCTCACATTTTTCCATCAATGTAAAAACTAATTTTTCAAGTTTCCTCTTGCTAAGATTACGTACCTCTTCCTTGAGTTGGGACAAACTCTCGATCAAATCAGAATCTGAATCAGATTCTCTTCGGGCCATAAGAGCTACTGCTTCCTCTCCATCTTGAGAGTCCTATTCTTCTTATGAGGTATCACCCTAGGCTACCCTCATTGCCTTGGTGAACTGTTTTTCAGCACTAGTTAACTGCATCTTTTTGCCTCTGGTTCGGACCTGTTCTGACCCCTGTTGTTCCTTCATCAAAGGGCAATTCTTCACAACATGATCTTGCCTTCCACACTTAAAGCATCCTGAGAATTGATCTCGATCGCTGTTCTTGGCCTTGCTGGTATTGCCATTCTTGTATTTGCTTTCGGCCTTTTTGAAGAATTTTTTGAACTTTCAAGCGATCATGGCCATCCCTTCTTCATCAAAATCTGACTTTTCGCTTTCTTTAGATTTTAGTGCCAGTCCTTGGTCTTTCTTCACTTCTTCCTTTATCTGGGAATTCCTTCTTAGTTCATATGTTTGTAGATTCCCAATAAGCTCATCCAAGGAAATCTCATTCATCTTCCTGGCTTCCTGGATAGCAGTGACTTTTGATTTCCATGATTGAGGTAAAATTCGTAGGATCTTCCTTACCAACTCTTCAGTGGTAAAGGATTTTTTCAACGATTTTAACTCATTAGTGATATGGGTAAACTGAGTATACATGTCCATAACTGTCTCTTTATTGCTCATCTCGAATAGCTCATACTTCCTTACCAATAGCTCGATTCTGGATTGTTTGACTTGATTTGTTCCTTTATGAGCTATCTGAAGAGTATTCCATATCTCCTTTGCGGATTCACACTCTGAGATGCGAGTGTACTCATCAAGTCCGAGTCCAAAATACAGCAGTTTCTTGGCCTTGGTATTCTTCTCCATCTTCCTGAAGGCATCTAAGTCGAATTCCTTCGGCTCCTAAGGAACAGTCTTCCTATCAATTGTGACTTTCACTGGAATGTAAGGGCCATTCACAATGAGCATCCACAACTCATAATCCTCAGCTTGGATATAGTTTTCCATTCGATTTTTCCACCAGTTGTAGTGTTGTCCATTGAAATATGGAGGTCTGGTCACAGATTGACCTTATAAGATTCTTTGTGCTGCACTCATTCTTTCAGGATCTCTTAAGGTGTTAACCTAATTATAAGAACCTGCTCTGATACCACTTGTTAGATTATAAGCGCACAAGGACACAAGATGAGGGGTGAATTGTGTCTTCCAACTTTTTTGTTTGTTTCAGAACACTCGTGAGAACTGTTTGGAGAGGTGTTTGGAGTGAGGAAAAATAAAACTGAATGCGGTAATATGAAAGTAGACACAATATTTTTACGTGGAAAACCACCTCTAGCCCAATTGAGGTGTAAAAACCACGACATACCTCAGTAGGATTTCAGCAACACTTTTACTAACACAGGCCGAATTCATTACACATGTAACTCACATGTGACTACGTCAGACACGTAACTTAGTCTCCCCGAGACCTTCGTTACAAACATGTAACAAGCCTCCACTTGAGAACTAGTCACACAACACGTCCAAAGTCTCCCAAGACTTGGATACACTCTAATCTCACTTATGATAGAGGTGAATATAAAAACACCTTACTTTGAATGCTTCTAAATAAGCTGAATGTAAGGTATAATACAATCCCTATTATGCCAATATAGATGACTCAATTTAGCACACTTCTTGAAGGGTTTTCACTCAGAAAATTTTCTCCCAGAAAACTCGATTTTGCTCCTTGAAAATCCATGAATGAAAACGTCGAGAGGCAAGAGATTATATGCCCACGGAATACTTGTGCCGCAAGTATATGGGAGGTTTTGGATTTTAGCAATAGCTTTAAAAAATAATCAGTATTCCAAACGGAATTGAATCTCTCAACATTATCATTTTTGGAAATCATATCTTAAAGGCTAAGATAAAATCTTTTGATAGTATCTTTTTAGGAAAACAATATTATTCATTGAAGGACTTTTAGTAAGACAAAATATTATCAGAAATTAATCCCAAATATGTTAGGAATTTTGACAGTAGAAAAACACTTGAAAATATTTGGGACAAGAGTTTTATACGTTGCCCTTAGAACACTGCAGACCTGATTGCTCAAACTGTTCTGAGCAGTGTTCTGAGTTAGGGCAAAAAATTCCTTCAAGGTGAGTGTTAAATTAAGATCTTCTAATTGGCATATTAACAAGAATCTAGATGAATACAACCAGTAATTAACCCTAATACTCTTGTGATCCTTTGACCTCCTTAATGTCGTGCATACATATTCACTTTGATGTTTCACGCTTCTTCGAACCATTCTCCAGGGTCTTTGCAACCGTTCTCAACACATAATTCTAGCACACTACTCAAGCATAGCATGATAGCATATTGACTGGTACATTTGGGCTGTTATCATCAAAATCTTACACATGATTGTTTCAACATAATGCATTGATTAGAGTTAAAAAAAATGTTAAAACAACTAAGAAGCAGTTGTAGATATGACTATGAAATGTTTAACATCTCCAGATTCCAACCTAGCAATCAAAAATCGTCACTAACCCTCTCCCTCCCCTAAGAACACATAATGATCTTGCCCTCCAAAGCAAACAACATGCTTAGTTCTGCACCATTGCAAACAACCTTACATGACCAAAGTTTAATACATTGATAGAAGGGTCAAGGAACTCATTTTGAGTAATACTAAATCATATTGAAATGTGAACATAACTATTTTTGAACTACTCCACATGGAATGACTTTATGAAACGGACCAAGAAGCATTGTAATTCACCCACCAAATAAAAAGGACCAAATCGTAGGATGAGTCACACATACAATAATTGAAGGAGACATGCATCGAAAAAACTTGAATAAGACAAAGTGCTAAATTATGAATATATACTCGCACAGAAAAATAAAACCAAAAACTCAAACCTTTGATTCAATGCAGTAAAACCTCAAGATAAATGACAGGGATATGATAAGAGAGTGATAGGAAAAATTCAAAGTTAAATGCATACCTCATTTGTGGAAAGAGCAAAATTAGGCTTCTTAGGTTGAACATGTGATTAAGCATTGTGAGAGAGCCATTATTCGAATACTAAATTCTTTTTTGTAGCTTTCATTAATGAAGTAAACTCTTCCTCATTTTGCACCCAAAGAACAACATTGTAATAACACGCTACATTCAATCCTAGTTCTGAAGATAATTTCTTGCACTTACTGCTTACCAAATGAGTATAATATAAAACCCAAACCAAACCCATATTAATCAAGCAAATTGTTTAGAACATAGAAGAAGAAATTAGTTGCTGAAAACTGAAGACACCCTGGGCAATCCTAATTTGATGAAATCTCTTCTCAGTTCCAAATCTCCTGGGGCAATCTACAAAGAGAGTTTGAGTGTTCCCTGCACCCATCTCTCAAGACTTCTAGGTCAACACTTATGTGGTGCATTCAATACTGCTATTTTTGAAAGGTGGAATGCCTTTTTTAAAAAATGGGATGAGCGTTTAGAAAAAATGGTGGATACTCTAAACAAATGACATCGACAATACTGACTGTGAAAATTATTTTATGAGGTGGTACTCATTATTAAGCTGGAAAAGGTGAAAAATATTTTACAATTGTCACAAAATAGTTTCTGACAAAATGGAAAGTTCTTGCTCTCCTTTACTTTCTTCCTTCACAGGAGAGTAATTGGACACTACACAAGTAATTAAATAATTCTCAACAACATTTCAAAATCTGAAGTCTTACCTCATATTGAAATCAAAGATGGATTCTCTGCTAGTGACTTCACTTTGAGATCTTGATCCTATGACTGCATCTGTCTTTTGGAAAGTATCTTCTCTCTATACCTACAAAGCGCAAGGTTGTGTACATTTAGAGTTGCAATCCCCCTGTGCTTTGATGAGGTGATACTCATCTCTCAAGACTTCCCATTTAATGGAGTAATTCAGTCCTAGGAGCAATGTATACTTCACTTTATTCACTGTTACTCCCGTAAGAAAGTGTCCATACGTGATTGCGAGGTACTCATAGCAGTTTTTGAGTCAAATTATCCAAGACATTGGCAGAGTCGTTCTTGAACCTTCGATTCCTCGCCGTCATCGGCAACCGGGTACTTATTATGGTGACTTCTCATTCGTAATGTCTTCGCATTATGAAACAACTCCATCACAATTAGCAATGACGATAAGAATGATGATGATAAAATGGGATTGAATTTGAAATTGGGGAGATAGGGGGTGAATTCATCGGGATTGGGGTTATCATTCTCTACATTCATGGCAATTTGATTTTAAAGCCATGAAAAGGCAAATTGCCATGAAAAGGCCTGTTTCCTGAAAAGTGGAAGGTTTAGGGGTGGAAAGGGGAGAGGAGAGAGAAGCAGCATGGGAAGTTAAATTTACTGGAAAGTGATGTTCATGGATGGAAAGGGAAGGAGATAAAATAATAGGAATAGAGGCAGTTACTAAATCATATATAGTTGCCAAGTTTGCCTATGCAAAGTAAACATGTGTTTTTTTGTTTTCAAAGAAAAATTTAAAAGCTATGATTGTCCAAATTATAATATCAATGGTTGTGGATTACTTAACTTCCACAAATCAAAGGGAGAGCATGGTTGACAACATTTCTTTAATATATAGCATTAGATGCTATTTATAATTTATTCATTTTCGTATTAAATTATCAACTCTAGTTGTTATGTAATTTAATTTTTATTTATCTTGTACTTTAGAATTTAAAAAAATGCAAAGTTGGAATTACAATAAAAAAATAACAACTTTGTTACAATTGTTATATCATACATGCATACAACCGGTTGTCCAGAAGGTATTGTACATTCAGATTTTAGCCCACTAAAAATATTATATAGCTCACCAAAATATGCTACCGTATGCCCAGTTTCGCTTACTAGAAATACTGTATAGTCATAAAAATATTCTAGTGAGCTAAGATGTATTTTTAGTGAGTGAGCAGACATACAAAATCAACACGTCGTATAACCCAGATTTTGCTCAATAAAAATACTATATAGCTTCTTAAAATGTGTTATTGTACCAAAAAAAAAAATGATATTGCTTGTGCATCTAAAGCTCTAAATTATATTCTACTTATCTATAATATTATGTTTTTAGTGAGTTGTGATGTTTATTTAATGCGTTGTAAATTAACGTACAATAAACAATTTTAATAAGTACATACACATTCTTATTTATATTTTGACGTGCAATTTCGTAGTGAGGTGCTATATATGTTTAGTAAGCAATATTTTATATTTATCTTATAATGTGTTGTGATATATCTTTTAGTTAACTGAAATATAAGATTTTTAAATGCACTCTAACTTTTTTAGAGAGTTATTTTTATTATATGTTGGTGAGATATAATATAAAATTAGTTAGCACATACTTAAAAAATTTATATTTCATTGATCTATATTATATCTTTTAGTGAGCTATTACATCTACTTAATGAGATATATATATATATATATATATATATATATATATATATA
>JACYFF010019584.1:27424197-27437950 GCA_017589665.1 Selenicereus undatus
TTTTTTCTATAATCTACTTTTTCTTCTCCCTTACAAAACTCTGTATTTATTTATTTATATCTATTTTTTTTTATATCTTTTTATCACGCTCACGAATACATAAAAAATGTTCACGGGTAATACATAATTTTTTATATTTTTTTAAAATTGAACATTCAGATTGTTATTTAGTGAGCATTTGACATGCGATCAATGATTGAATACTTCATTACCCATATTTTTTTCCTTCGATGTTACAATTATTATACGTTTTGATAAACATTTGATCTCATTTATTGAATACTGGGTATATTAAGGGAGAAGAAAAAGTAGATTATAGAAAAAAGGGATGAAAAGATGTTAAGAAAACTGAAAAACATATATTAAAAACAAACTTATTAAAAAGAATATTAATTATTTTAAAAATCAAAATGAACAAAATTGTCAGGAAAATGGATGAAAGGTAAAAAATCGACAAAAAAGAATCTGAGAAGGTTGGAAACATAAATTAAAATTTTGCTTTGCAATATTCAAACTCAGCCCACATGATTAACTAAAAACACCCCCCTGGCTACGATATACTAGTTTGCATGCAGCATATTCAATTGACTTATATTTTAAAATTGACATAGCACCATATACGAACAATGTGATATTTACACCTGGTTAGACTTAATAATTTACGACTTGGTCATGGTTCGGGATGGGTAATGGATCGGGTTGGGTCAGACTGGGCCAGCCTATTAACTAATCGGGTCGGGTGGGGTCCAACACATTTGTTAATGAGTTAGGCTGGGTTATGGGCCAAGTGAACCCAGTCCGCCCATGGCCCACCCATTATCACTAAGTGATATTTTTGGTGAGTTAATTTTTCAACTAAAATCTTTGTAATTTTTCAACCAAACTAAACTAGTCTAAATTCAAAGTTAGAAAATACACAACCAAACTAATAAATGGGTTGGGTTGAGTCATCCATGGGCGGCCCGCTTTGGGCCCATTTAAAAACGGAATAAACTTGCGCAAAAAAATAGTATATAATAATTATTGTTATGTACAAAGTATTGGTAATAAGTTTAACTAATTGGAACATGTAAACTAGTGTGTCGAGTAGGTTGAAAAAAATTAATAGGTCACTAAACGGGCCTTTAATGGGCCAGTCCAGTCTGGCCTGTTAATATGCCTTAATAGGCTGCCCAATATTGGCCCAATCTATTATTAACCCGATCCATTATTAGCCCTATTTTAAACGGGTCGGCCGTTTAACGCAATGGGTACTCGATCCATTGTCCATCCCTAGTTATGGTTGAAATTATATAATATATTCAAATTAAGCATGAGTTGTGAGATTAGTTACATTTCTAATTTTCTCAACCCCCCCCCCCCAAAAAAATCCCCAAAAAAGGACAGGGGAAAAAATGTAGCTTAAGCTATTTTAATGATCTTGTTGGTACCACTTAACCTCGAATGATTTCATCGATCATAGTAATAAAATTTTTTTAGGGCTATCTGGGGATCGGAGAGAAAGTAGAATAAAACTTGAAACATAACGGTTTAAGTTCATTTTCTTATTATTCGGTAAGAGTTTTAAAGGAAATGAACTTGATACCTTCAGGTTTCTAGTCCCCCATCTTAAAAGAACTTGAATCCCCTTTGTGAGGGGTATCAAGTTTTTAACCCTCAGAGATGAACATGATATTTTAAAAAATAAAAGAAAAATAAATTCTTTTTTATTTCTCCATTTCCATTTGTACTTCTCACTCAACCAAGACCCTAGAGAGGAGGAGCCATCTGTCCTAGCCATCATATCGCCATGAGGTCGCCGCCGGGAGCTGAGTCGGCGTGTCTGTCATCGTCCGTCATTATCTATTGTCGTAGGTAAGCCGTCATTGCCTTCATCGTCCACTTTTCGATTTTTTTTGGTGGTGTGATTAATCTTGTTCAGATGTGGATTTTCGATTTCTCCATTCTTATGGATGTCAATACCTTGTTTTTTTCTGTGTTTATTTTGAATCTTTTTTTTGGGGGGGGGGGGGGTGTTCCCTTATGCAGATCTGTGTAAGCGTGGTTGTTGGTTGATGATGACTTTTTTTCTTTCTTTTTTTGTGTGTGTGTTGTATATGCTCCATGGATAACAAAGAGTAGCATGAGAGTTTTCTTGCAATTTTAATGAAGGGCTCTTTTCACACAGGTGCGAGTACCCATTGCTCCTCAACTCCTTCGCAGAACCCAGATTACTCTATGGCCATAGCTACTACTCACCGAACACCACCCCCAGTCGAAGACCACCGGCGACGACGAGGAAGGGTTTCGTCCATCCAGTGGCTTGTGGCCTCCACGCCTTCCTTTTTCTGCAAATAAGCTCCCTTACATTCTTTTTTTTCGGCGGGGGGGGGGGGGGGGGGAGGGCGTTTTAGTTCTTCAGTTTGGGGAAATAAAGTGATTATGTCAAATCGGGGTAATTGTTTGGTGCTAAAATAATAAAATTATTAGATTAAAAAATTATGGGTTTATAAAATTAAGGGTTTGTGTCTCAATTTGTAAATTTCAATATTTCAAAAATTTATGAGTTTATAAATTTTCAAGTTTATATTACAACTTATAACATATTGGTTAACTATTTAAAAAATTAATTATAAATAAATATAATGAAATACAAATCTCAAATGATTAGAAAATAAGGTGCCAAAATTTTATTTTTAACAAAGTGTAAACACAAAAATTAAAACAATAACTTGTAACTACATATAATTTTAAAAATAAACTAATATTTGATTTTATTCCATAACTGTTCACCAAAAAACAAGAATTGAAATCTGATTTCATTCCAATTTTCATCAACTAAGTTTAGAATTTAAATTTTATACCTAACCTCCCATTGTTCAAGACCTAATTCTATTACAGTCCTATTTTTCTCACGAAATGAGGCCTTACGAGACTTCGGGTCGTCAACAGTCAAGACGAGAATATGAGACTGAATTTAGATCTGCCAATTTTAGTGAAAAACTATTGGCCTTAGATGGACAGGGCCAGAAGTGAAAGACACATGCGAAGCCAACTTCAATTTGCGCTATCAATGGCAGGCAGAGGCCCAATGGGTTAGTTGCACTCGCTGGGCCTGAAGGCTGCATTGGCTCATGGCAACTTCAGAGCCTGAGGCTAACCAGCTACACCCATAGTTCTCTCCCTCAAATAGATATATTTGGCTAAGTTGTAATAAGCTTTCCTGTTTGATTGAAATAGCCTAGGCTAGTATTGGGTTAAGCTGAACAAAAACTTGAATTGGTTTTATGCTTGCTCTCGTGTGTTTTCTTATAAAATGTGTCAAATAGTGCAATTTATACATATAACAGTTTTTATATGTTGATACTTTAATTAAAATTACTTTGAATTAGCAATTGATTCCCTATTTAAGGGCATGTCAATTACCTGTAGGTCTCTCTCTTAATCCTCTCATTTCTCTGAAACTCAACGTGACTACGGCAATTTTCTGATTTTGTTCTATCAAAATATATCTCTTGGGGGTTCTTTGCCAAAACTGAGAGCAGCATTTATGTGATATGATAAATAACAACTTAAAGATAGTATCTTTCACGCTTTAAACCTTAGGTTCTTTCCCACATTATTTCTCTTTTTTAAAAATTATTATTAGCCTTTGAGAAAAACAACACTTTTAGAAAAACTAAATGCTTGCTACTGATAAAAATAAAAAGGCATCTCATCTTGAGTACAATCCTACAAATATTAGCTAAGATTAAAGGCCTTGTTGTTTTTGCAATAGTGAATATTTAGGCTACAACTTGCATCTTCATAAGTTTCTAACACCTCCTTACGTCTCCTTACGTCTTCTTACATTTCTTTATATGTATTTTATATAGTATTCAACTTGCCATTTATTTTTCTCTCATATTTATAGAAACAATTTTTTTTATATACTACCAATATGAAAAATTTGTGTATATTCTTATGAACATAACATTTCTAAAAACTTAAAATAAAATTTGACGATATGAATTATATTTGAGTTTCGATGTGAATTATATACAATATTATAGAGAAAATAAGCTAACATGTTTCTAAAATTATAATACAAAAATTGTATTCATATTTGAGTTTCGACGTGAATCATGTATGAAAATAGTCAAACTGTTGCGGACGAAAGCATTTAAGCTATTTCATCCCTAAATTTATCCATCGCAATTTTGTTACTATCATCATATAATTTAACATTGGATGGTTCTTCCATATTCAGGTCTCTCGCTGAGATTGATATGTCTTTTTTATGCAGAATAATAAAATTATTGTTCTTTGTAATTTGTTTATAGGAAGGTGAAACTAATTAATTAAAAAAGCACCTCAAGTGTACAGCATATTTGGTTCTATACAATTTGTGGGCTTGAATTTATTTTATTGTTATTAATTGACTTGTTTAAAAGTTTATTTTCATTAATTATGTTATTGCATCTTCTCATTCAAAACAATAATTGTAGAAAAAAAATAGTTTTTATAATGTTAAAAAATAATTTGTCTAGTGATGGTATAAAATTAATTTCATAAATATCATTGATATATTGCACATAATTTACTTTCATGAAAAGAATTTATTTTGCCAAATCATACATTACAGACCAACAATCGTGCATACATATCTACAAATTATATGTATACAACTTTTTAATAAATCAACAATTGCTTACATCTATCATTGTAACTTATTACAGCTTATATAGCTTTTTGTAGATTCTTACATCTTCTTACAATTCCTTTACAGTTCTTTTATAACTCTTTATAACTCCTTACATTTTCTTACAGCTTACAGGTGCATCTTATTACCTCCCACAAAAAAAAAAAAAAAAAACCCAAAAGCAGCGTAGGATATACCCAATCCCACTAACACTGTCATAATATCATGCCATGAGGCTACGATAGGAACAGAGGGAACCTGTCAAAATCATATAAAAACAAATACCTAGTATATAACAAGACTTCTGAGGAGAAGAACCAAAGTTTGAAGGAAGAAATCCATAGTTGTCGAGATACATGAAGAATAATTCGGGGAGAATAAGTTGAAAGTAAAAAAGACAAAGGGGGTAAAGTGGAGTAGTTGGGCGTTGAGTCTGGGCACAAAAGATGTATCACTTGGGGAATAACGTTTTACTTTTATATTTTTTCATCAAAATTCTTGGAATTTTGACCGGGTATCGGGTACTTGATTTGGTTCCGGTTTCAAAATTTTAGAACCCGGTGCTGGACTTAGCTGTGACTAGGTCCTAAATTTTGAAATTGGTCTAACCTGCTCAGGGTCCATACCTACCGGGTCCAAACCGGTTTTGAGTCCGGAACCAAGTATCCGGTTTTTTTGCTCAACTCTATTAATATTAGTACTTAGCTTCGGTTAATAGTATTTAAGCCTCCAATGAGGTCCTCTGTGGGAAGGTTTACAATGCATATGAGTGACCCAATTTTATGGTCATGCCGGAGCAAAATTTCAGAGGGCAGGAGTCGAATCTGCTTTAAGAAAAGCTGAATTAATGTTGCTTTTGAGATGTACATTGTAGGCTTGCAAGGTATATAGCCACTGATGCGAGGAACAGAATAGAAGATACAGTACCAAGCAGCTCTGCTTCTTTATAATCTAGTGATTGTGGGAATGCTTGACCTCAAAACAATCATGAATTGTGTCATTGTATAACATATTTGTATCATGACCTCGAATGATTCCATCGTAATGAAACTTTTTAAGGAGCTTCACGTCCTCAAGAATAGAATATGAGATTGATCAAATATACCAATTTCAGAGAAAACACTATGGCCCATGGGCCTTAGAAAGGGTGAACGAAAGGAAAGACACGTACGGAGCCAAGTTCAATTTGCATGATGAATGGCAGGTACGTAGATGCCTAGAGGGTTAGTTGCACTTGGCTCTAGCCAACTGGACGCAGAGTTCACCAATATCTATATCATACTCTTAGGAGTACATACTCTTAACAGTCACATCAGTAAATATATTTTAAGAAATTCATATATGATAAATACATGAGTGAAAAATGTATACATGTGAGTAATAAGAACATGTGCTCGTAACAGCACATAAGAAATTGTCATAGTTCTCACCCTATCTCAAGTCTCAACTAATTATATTGGGTTGTAATAAGTTCTCTAGTTTGATTAAAATGGCCAGGTGTACTATTGTTCACTTGAATCAGTTTTTGAACTCGAGTTGGTTTTATTCTTGATATCATTTATTTGTCTAACAAGAGTGTTAAGCAATGTAATCCAGTACATCTAATAATTTTTTTTTTTGCATATGTTAATTAATTAAAATATGTTATAAGCAGTTAATCAATCTTATCCTGTTAGCTACTTGGAGGGATAAGATTAATTAACAGAAATTCGAATTAAACCCCTATTTTGAAGTTAAAGGAATATTCTTATGACCTCAAAAATCCACATGTCTCTCTGTTCATCCTCTCGTTTGTTCCAAAATCCAAATATGGCTTAGGCAGTTTTCTGATTTTGCTCTATCAAAAACTCGCAAGGGTTACTATATCTTGGCAGTGCATTATTTGTGAAGAACTCAAGATCAAGAGCAACATTTTACATAATAGGATGAGACAATTAACACCTCAAAGATTGTCTCGTTCATCCTTTGAGCCCTAGCTAGGTTCGTCTCCAAACTATTCTTCTTTAATTTCTAACAAACTACAAAACTCAATCATCTATTTTGTGATTTTCTTGAATTTCTTAATGGAAAACTAACTCATGCATGCATAGAAATTATTGGTGCAATTGTTACATCAAGCATGTTATTTTCCCCCTGTTTTTAAAAAGAAGTAACATTGAGTAGTTTGTAGGTGAGCAGAGTAGTTGAGCACCCCTCATAGCAACTTGCACGTATTTTTTTTATTTTCATGGGGGGTATATATGATGCCATTTCAGGTGATTTTATCTTTTAATATGACTGAAAAATAAAACACGATATTTTTATCAATATTGATGGCAATTAATTCCCAGGGAACATAGGTGGTGAAATTTATGATCTCCACCCCCTCCCCATTTCTTTACTCTGATAGAGAAAACATAATGATTTCTTGTCCATATATTGTTCATTTCGTCCTATATTTATGTTAAAATTATCATTTTTGTTTATACTATAATATCATCAGACTTCCATTTTCTTAGTCTAGTTGTGAGCTGTTTTAATTGTTAAAGACTCTTCCAACCATATATTACTAAGCAAATGGATTAAATTTTTTAATGGTTGTTGAGGTGATTAGTGCCAGGGTGATTTAACTTAATTCCCTATAGTAGGACGGGTATTAATTGGAGCCAATAAAGTTTAGATGGTTTGAAGACTTCTTCTTGAAAGGCAGCTTCCTCCTTTAGATGCTTATAGTTTGTATGTAACCGTTATGTCTTGGGAGAGATTTTGTCATGGTAATGAAGTTTTAACTGCTTCCCAAAAACCAAAAAATAAATAAAAAATTATTATATTTATTTATAACCAAAAGTTAAAGTTAAATCAATTCAACTTTAAAAAGTCAATTTAAAAAAGAAATCGCCAAAATGAAACAATTAACATATACTATAAATAAAATAAGCATGGAGAAATTAGGATATTGTTGGTTTAAAAAATAATCAATTATGGGTTCATTAAGGGTAAGGATTTCCACAAACTAATCAGACATCTGATAATTTGACATTCAGGATGCAATTTCTGAAGTTTTGGTTGCCATATACACGTCATATATGCATGAGCTTATTACTGGGGCCCAGCTTTCCAAATTAAATGTAGACTTAATGCTTATACTTGATGGATTAATCTCTGTAACAATATTATACATACTTGCAAGTTGCAACGTGGCATCTAACTCCACAACAAACTAATATCACCTTCAATGCTTTGATGGGCATAAAATGATAAAATAGTAGGTCTAGATAGGTACATTGTTGGGCCACCGCTTCAAAGTTAGTTAAATTTTGCCTTCCGCTGCAACAGTGGAATTTATTATTATTGAGTAATGATTGGGTTGCTTAATTAAGCTAAATACTATGTTATAATATACATTAATTATATGTGTTAAATGGTCCAAAATTAACAAGTTGTTATAATTAGTTACCAATTCTTGGGTCGAAAAATTCATCGTATGTTGTCAAAAATAAAAGACACTCAAATAGATCAACTATGTACACATGTTACCGAAAGAAGAATTTTAAATGTAATTTTATAGTTAATAATAATAATTATTATAAATACTACGACATTTTTCATAGTTTATGAGAATTTGTTATGAGTATTTAGAATCTGGCACTAAAATCCAACAATTTTTGGTTCATGTAGTACATGATAATCAAGTTTTTAATGAATATAGATGAAATATTCTATCTTAATTCAACACCTTGATATTTTTATTAGGAATCATATGTTGAGAAAGATGGCATGAAAGTCGAGAACTAATTCCTAATTAATAATGGGAAAATTGAATCAAACAAACCGCCAAATAGTAATTAATATAGGTGGTGGTAGTTTTGACCATTGTGAGCACCATCATTCCTACCACCATAGCTAACTGTGTTGTTTGTTGAAGTTGGGGTTTTCAATGACACTGTTTGATGTCTCTTTCTCTCTCTAGCTTGGCGCATATATAGGAGTAAGCATGTACAGAGAGAGAGAGACTTATGAGTAAAACAAATGAAAGCATCCCACCAATTTGAGCCAAATCTTTAAAGCTAAGATTACATTATCATTATTATATGCATGCACTTGCCTCGAATATCCATTCCTCCATATATTTATTTATCAAAACGCATTCTGGCTATGTCAATTGATGTTAATTTGTTGTGTATGAGGAATATGACATGTAACTAGTTTTATTTTAAGCCTTTTAGAGATAATAACAAATTTTGAATTTTAAATTTTCAAAATGTTCGATTTTGAGTTTTTTTTTTTTTGACCGTGTAATGTAGACAAGTAATATTCATATAAAATAATTTGTAATTAGTCTAATGATCAATTATTTATTTTAAATAATTTACAAGGTACACACAAAAATGAATGCGCCAATCTAGTATTAGTTATCGTCCAAATTCATAACCATGCCAATACATCAAATTCGTATTTGAAATACCTTTTGTTCAGTTATTATTAAACTTAAAAGTTTCATAAATATAGAATGTATAATATTTTCACTGTTAGTTTGAGCTGTTTTAAAAGTAATTTGACATGTCATTTTTAAAAAATTGGTAATTTACTTATATTATGATCTTAAAGACAATATGAATTAAAAAAATAATAAATTAGTTGTGGTGATTTACAACAAGAAGTCACATAACTGATCTAGTGTTTTGGGACAAATATTAAAGCCACAATATGTTTCTTTAATAAAGGAATGCAGCTAATAAAAAATGACATCTTTAATCCAAACAAATGCATTTTTTTTTAACGATTTTGAATTTCTGGTATGTCACTTCTAGAAAATTTGGCAATTTACTTGCAGAGTCTATAAATGTGTTGATTAGCAAATAATGGATAGCTTTTAGAAAGAAATTCTGTTTTGCTATGCATGATGCCTTTGTCACTGAAACATATGTAAAAGCCTTCCTCCAAAGCTGGACGTAGACTTGCAACGTCTGCATCTTATTGGGGGTAGTTAGAAGCCACCAAAAAGTTGAAAGAATAAAAATGCCGTTATAGCTAAATCTTGGTCACAATCACAATTAAAGTAGTAGTATTTATGAGAAACATCGCTACATTGATATTTGATAGGTTCTAACTTCTAACATTATTAGTTTCTTATATACGGTACTCTTAAGGTTGTATATTGGGAGTATTTAATAAATAGCTAGTACGCTCATACCTATGCGGATGCATGAGAAATTTTATGAATTTTTAACTGTAATAATTATTAGAAATTTTTAATTGCATGAAAAAGTTTTTAGTTTTAACTATTATGAAAACTATATGTATGAAATACAATCAATAATGTTGCAAACTTATATAAAATTTTGGAGGTTTTTTTTATCAAGAAATTCAGTGGCTTTTTAAATGTAATTTAATGGCTTTTTAAGTTAACTAAAATATGTCCATGTACCTTTGTAGAATAGTTTTACAATATGTGCATTCACCTATAGAGAATAATCTTACTTGTAGAATATGAATATTGACAAACCTGCTAAAAAAAAGGATGATGACCACTTGAATTTTAAAACTTTTGGTGGTAATTTATAATATTATCTTATATATATAAGATTCATAACTATCCTCATTCATCATATCATATGTAACAATTAATATTTCATATTTATATTTATGTTCAAAGAAAAGGTAATAAATAAAAAAGTCAACTTCAATTTATTATTATTTGATATTATTACTTAGGGGTGAGCAAAGAAACCGAAACCGAAAAAGCAAATCGAAAAACCGGTTAACCGATTTGATTTTTCTAAAAAATTCGGTTTGATCAACCGAACCGAAAAACTTTTGCGGTTTTGACTATGGTTTCAGTTCGGCCATTTGAGATTCAATTAACCACACGGTTAACCAAAATCAAAACTTACACTTTTATTAAAAGAAAAACTAAATTTTATATTGGTCAAGTGTAGATTTTATAATTATTAAAACTAAGACTAAACATATAATAATATGCAAATTAATTTTTGGTGTCTTAAATAGTTAAATTAATCTAAAAAAAGGAGTGAAAATTGAAAATGAATAATTTAAATTAACGGTTATCTAGTAACTAAATCGAAAATCCGACTAATCGAACCAAAAATCTGGTTAATCGAGTTTTTTTTGGCTCAGTTACGGTTCACATTTTTGCCGAACTGAAAGTTTCGGTTTGGATTTCGGGTCACAATTTTTGCAAACCGACTTTTCATTTCCAGTTAACCGAATTTCCGGTTAATCGATTTTGATCACCCTTGTTATTACTATCAATATAATAATTGAGAGATAAACGGATAAATATTTTATCACAATCTTTTATCAGTAAGTTTTTGTATGAGACTATCTCACAATTACTTATATCATGAGATGTCTCACACAAAGCACCACATAAAGTTAAAAGAGAAATGTCTTGCCACGTAGACAGCCTTAAAATAAATTTTCGTAAGGCAGTCTCATATAAGAATTTGCGTTATATATATAGATTGTGAATTATTTTTTTGGTATGTAATAAAAATACGAATTTTTGGAATATAACAATAGAGCTTTAAAAGTGGTGAAAATCAATAATATGATATTAAAAAATAGCTTTCAATGTCTAGAATTTTAAGAGGTATTTATTTTCAATAATACAAGGGTCATTTAGATTGTAATTTTGGGGTAGTTTAAACTTCAAAAGGAACCTATACACGTTGAATTTTATACGTTTGCATTATTTTAGAGACAATGTCATTTTTGAAATTGCTTGAAAAACACAATCTAAGATGATCTTGTATTATTTAAAATAAACATACTCAATTAATTTGGAGTGATGGGAGTTATTTCTTAAGGTCAAATTATTTATTTCCACCATCGTAAAGTTCATATTATTATATTCTAAAACGCAAATGCTAAAAATATTGTCAAAGTTTATTTATAACTAAGTAATTTATTCTTCAACTGAAATTTAGATAGCTAAAACAACAACAATAAATAAAGTTTCATTTAAAAAAAAAAAAAACCTATTTAAGCTTTGATATTCTCTTCGTCCTCAATGAAAGAGAAAAAAAGTTCCTTTTACTTTTAAGGCATTTTAAATTGACACCTTTTAAAGATAAAATACTGTTAGGATCGGTTAGGAATTGAATGAACAATAAAGGAACCACAAGTACAATAATAATAGCAAGACAGCGAAAAACAAACACAAATTAACACCAAGAATTTACGTGGAAACCCGAAACGGGAGAAAACCATGGACAGCGATGAGCAAATAATTCACTATAGAGATGGGAGAGTACAAAACTGATCTCAGAGCGGTGTGCTATAGGAAGAGATCGGAAAGCGATTACAAATCACTCAGAACGCTCTCTCACAAAATAGGAATGACAGAAATTAAGTTCTTATGGATGCTTGTGCTTTGCGTTTAGGGGTGTTCATTAAATGGTCCAGGACCGAACCAGACCGAAAACCGGACTGGACCGGCCAGGATCGGACCGGACCGAGGCATTTCGGTCCGGTCGTTGGTCCTTTCCTTTCCGTTTTTCGGTCCGGTCTGGTCCTGGACCGGGTAGACCGGCTCGTGGACCGAACCGACCGGGTTTTATTATTTTTTTTTAAAAATTTCCTGCTAATTGGGAATTGGCTTGGGCCGCTTGGCTAAATCTCCAAAGGATGACAATGTGTGCGTATTCAATTACTTCAATTAGCAGGTTTGTGGGCCTTGTGGCGCAGTGCCGCCTGAGGACCGGTCTGGAGTCGGTCCGGTCCGGTCCGGTCCGGGCTCTGACCGGTCCGGTCCGGTCCAGGACCGACTCCAGACCGGTCCGGTCCAAGGTCCACCAAAATTTCGGTATTCGGTCCAGCCGGTCCGGTCTGGTCCTGGACCGATGAACACCCCTATTTGCGTTATTGGAATGATTATTAGAGCCTAGACTAGGCCCTTTATATAAGGCTTAGTGGTATCAGGATGCAAAACCCTAGAAGTAACCCTAGCCGTCAATAGCCCAAGCTCCTTGAAGCCCGTGGCGGATAAATGATTTTGGGCCATTAAACCCAACAAATACCACTAATAACCTTATAGCCTAAATATGTTGAATTCAAAACATGATTTCAAACGTCATTCATCTTAACAATTGAGAGTGTGGTTTTTTTTTTTTAAATGCAATAAGAGTGATTCAGGAATGTTAATAGATTTATTACAGTGGCCATTACTTTAGGATATCCTAAATGAATAATAAGCGATCGGAGAAATTTTCAAAAAAAAAAAAAAAGGACAGAGAGAGCATCATTTATGCTAATTACCAACACATATCACTAAGGCTTTTGATTGTGGGATGTTTAGTTGATAGCTGAATAGCTCGATAGATATTTTTTGACCTAAAAGTTCTTATGATCTAAATCAGTTGGTTGACTTATTAAAAGGGCTAATTTTGGAATTCGATAAGCTAGCTTTTTGAGAGAGCTTTCTGGTTGAGCGTTTGAAATTAGTTTTTCTTTTTTTTTTTGTGTGTGTGGGAAAAGTAGCGATTTTTCTTCTAACTTTGTCAATAAAAAGCGAATTTTATTGAACACTTTTTTAGAAAAATTAATAAAAATACCTAACAGTTTAGTAAATAATCTCTTTCTCTCTCTCTCTTTACATGAGTGTGAGTGTGTGTGCGTGTGCGTATATATATATATAAATGTATATATACATATATATGTATGTATATGCGTACACACACTGTGTGTGTGTGTACATACATACATACATACACACGACAATAACAACTCTCAGTGCAGATCCCACTTAAGAAAGGTCTGGGAAGATCTAAGTGTAACTAGCCTTATCCCTTCAGGCATCTTTGCCATAAGAGAGGTGATTCAAATAGATCCACATAAAATCAGAATTATAATGAGATTGAAAAAAAAAGGGTTGACAAGGTAACAAGAGAAAATACTTGCAGCAGCACCTTAGGAGATAAATGTACCATATCTTAAATAATTATCGGTGAAACACCTCTAACCTTGAAGAGCAGATGATAAAACTAACAAACACAAGGAACACCGTGAGCGTGTGTGTATGTGTGTGTGTGTGTGTGTGTGTGTATATATATATATATATATATATATATATATATATATATATATATATAT
>JACYFF010019584.1:27457950-27560853 GCA_017589665.1 Selenicereus undatus
TGTATGTATGTATGTATATATATGTGTGTGTGTATTAAAACAAAACATTCCACTCCTAACATTTGACACATGACAAGTTCTCACAGCTTCAACATTAATTCATAACCGAATCCAATCCTATCAAGAATAGTAAAAGATTTATTCTTTGTATTATTATGATTTTTGCGTTTCCATCTTTTTTTTTAAAAATATACGTATTAAAATATTCTAACTCCGATATTATCATTGTTGTCTTTAAAAAAGGTAAATAATAAAATATTACAAATTATTGTATGAAACCCTCTCACAAAAATTTATTGTAAGACTGCTTGCATGGCAGAAAACATTTCACCTCTCATATAAGAGGAAATCTAGAGCACATGATATAAGTAAAAAGCTACATTAATACGTGAATTTAGATCATATAAATCTAACGTGGGCCTTGGCTTACCCCGATATATCTTATACATCCGCTCTCCCATCCCAAAGGAGGGGGGGAGGAAGGATAAAATAGAATAATGCTAGAGATTGCAAGTCGCAAATTGACATCGTGGCATTATTTTTTAATGGGTAATGATATATGTCTTATAGTAATGCACACCTTAAATATTTATTTTGGTCAAAATTAACACATTGTATTATCAGAAATCACCAATTTGAATAATTTGGATGAATTACATATGTTGTAAAACTTTAGTATTTGTTGGCTATGCCGACCAATACAAAAAAAAACACTAATCAAATCAACTCTATCTGCGCATACATATATATATATAGGTACTTTTACAATTGTGAAAAATATGGATTGAAAAAATAATTTTACACAATTTATGTTCTAATAGTCTTTCACTATTCAATCATATCATTTTTTAAAGTTTAGTACATGATAATTCGAATCCAATATCCCAAACATTCCGCCACCAAATAGGGTGTTGGGAGCTTTGATATAGCAGTCTTATTCATGAATTGCAAAATTGTAGAGAGATTTGTTCCAATTGACCATAAGTTTAAAAATTGTAAACTACCTACGACTCTATAGAAACGGAGCAAATAAAATTTATTTTACTTTTTCAACATCCGAATACCACCCAAACCTAAAAACTTGAGAATGACTATTAGACATGTGACCTTATTAATCACAATCTCTTAGCATCAAAGGATTAATACAACACTTTCGATAACTCCGAAAAACATACTTTCCAACATAAACTCAATTTTTAAAGTTTCCTTCATTCTATATTTACAATTAAATTTTAAAAATATATTAAAATTAAGTATCAAATAATAATTATATTATAGAAATGACTTTACAATCAATAAAAATAATAATGAGCCTTAAAGTAGAAAAATTTAACAATATTATCAAACCATGAAAATTTATATTTGTGAAGCAATATATATATAACAGAAAAAAAATATTATTAAAGGGAAATTCATTCATCATTGTTCATTCATCACGTACATGATCCAATGCCACACAGGAGGAATGTGAAAGACCAAAAATATCGCCAAGGTGCGCGCCAGCGACTCCTCAATCAAATAGAGGACATAAAAATATTCCCTCATTTAATTAATTAGTTTATTGTTTTCATTCATTCTTTTTTTCAATTTTTAGTGACGGGCTTCTGAACCAAAGTAATTAATTAAAGGATAGTAATATTTGTCTTATTATAAGATATTTTTAAATATTTTATTTTATTATAAATTAATATATTTTATAATTTAAAATCATAAATTTTTCAATGATTATATTTAATTATGAATTGCTAATCTTAAATATTAATTAGTTATGCCGTCAAAATATTAAATGATACCCAAGTCGCATTAATCCTATTAGTGAGTATATATAATATGTATATTTTAGAAATGTGATAAATTATGGATAAAAAGATAATTTTGAATGATTTATAAGTTGTAATGTGCTTTCATAATTCGATCGTACCATTTTTCAATTTAAAAACATAATAGTTTGATTTTTTAGTTAAAATAAGATACTTATAAAGTTATAAGACATTTATTATTTTGCTTAATTAAAATGGCAAATTCAATGGATGATTCCCTCTCAGTTAGTCTATGGTACATACCCATGTACTATGGTAATATACACACCTATATAAAGAGGTGTTTAATTGGACCTAACAAATAATTATGTCCTATTGTAAAATTCAACCAAAACTACCCAAAAAAAAAATCAGAAAAACACAAAACCTCTAGAATGATTATCCGAACATTGTTGGCAGAATCTAACACTCAAAAGATCTTCATCGAATCAATTATTTATCATCTATTCAATATAAAGTATATCTACCTAGAGTGATTTTTAAATTCAGAAATCGTTGCACATAAGGTGTTCGACGAAATTCCCCAAAGGGACGATTGTAATAACGAAATCCTTAATTTTGATCAAATGAATCTTTTATGCAATGCAGTGAATCTTTTCCCAACTGCAGGGAACCTTTCCTCAATTGCAGTGAACCTTTTGTGCCAATATAGAAAATTACCAAGAGGCTGACACAAACAAGAATAACACAATTGTCCACATTGTTATAACTAACAGAATGGACAATTTTCACATTCTTTCCCAAGAAATTGAATCACACAACAAAGTAATATCCATTCTGAAACATTGGAAAGAATATCTGCATATCAACACAACTATAGAAACATATGTGCACCACTAAGCTATATAAGCATATGTAAGCCACATTGCGATTGTGGCGCGACAATGGCAATGGTGAAATATGGACAACGTAATACCAACATTTATTCTGCAGTTTTACATCTTAATTTTGATCCAATGAATTTTTTATACAATGTAGTGAATCTTTTCCCAACTGTAGGGAATCTTTCCCCAATTGCTTATAATTAAATTGCTTATAATTGCTATAGATCTGAAGCTGTGCACTGCACGCGCAGCATATGTACCTAGTAAGATACATACGTTTGTACGGTAGTATTTTTCATTCCCTCTCTCTCTCTCCTCTCTCCTCTCTCTAACTGTCTGTCTTTTTCTCCCTGCTTTACTGTCACTCTTTCCAGTCTTCTCATTTTCATACAGTTTCTCTCCTCTTCCCTCTCTCCCTCAATAAAATTCGAGGGCGTTCAATTGGGTTCTTCATTGTGATGGTTGAATTCTTGGAATGTGAGAGAGGAGTGCTTGAATTTGAAGCATCATTACTTCATCATCAATCTAGAGAGAGAAAGGAGGAATAACAAGGAGCAGATTGAGTTAGGTTAGGGGTTTAATTTTCACAGGATTTTGGGGAGACAATGCCGTTGAGCAGGTACCAGATAAGGAATGAGTACGGCTTGGCGGATCAACAATTGTACAAAGTCGCTGATAAAGATGATTCTGAAGATCTTCTTGAAGGTGTTGCCATGGCTGGCCTCATTGGTGTTCTTCGCCAGCTCGGTGACTTAGCTGAGTTAGTCTCTCTTTCTTCTTCTTTCTCTGAATGTGGAATTCTTAGAATTTGATGAGTTTGGGTGCGTATGATGTTAATTTTGTGTATTATAATTTGTTTCTGATTTCTAAGTTGGTGTGATCCGCTCACGTTGGAATTTTTCCACTTGAGCTTGTTGAATTCATTGAATTACAATGCGGATTTTTCTGAGATTGCCAATTGGATAGGATTTCTATTTTTGTGCTGATGATTTTCTTCATGTAGCTGGAGTTTTTTTTTTTTTTCCAAACAAAAAATATTTTTCATATTGAGTTTCCAGTGTTACGAAATAAAAATTTTCGTCTGCTGTCTAACATTCAATTTCGATTAAAATGTAAGTTCTATAGCTTCTTCTGGATTGGAGTTATTTTTCTCATCTCTTGAAGAAGTAAGATCAAAATTTTAATGGCACCAGACACATAGCTCCAAATTCCACCAGGACAACCACAGATGCATTTATACCTCTGTTCATGCCAAGAAAAATGAAAACGAAAATGTCAGTGGAGAACAGATTGCAAAAGAACGAAATAGAAGGGGCGAAAAATGGGAAGAGCAACGATTACATTTTTGTGACCCCCCCCCCCCGGTTTGCACTGATGGATGGAAAATGCAAAATGATGAGGAAGAGCCTTATTCTTTTCCAGCCCTCCAAAATTCCTTCAAGGAAACTAGACATGTCAATTGGTTGAAGAATTCTCGTTAATTTTCTTTCCAGCTTCATTCACCTACACTCAAAATAGGCAACTAACTATTTTTCTAATCCATATTCGAAACAGAAAATTTACTATTTCTAGTAATTTGGTCTCAAAGTAGGATACTTTGGTTCGTTGTATGTCCAACCTACTTTCCTACTACGCTTCCTCTGGTTTTGTTATCGGATTTCTTTTTGTTTTTCCTCCCTGCCCGCTGTAAATCAAAGCTTGTTTGATTTTTTATTTTAGGAATCAGAATACTCAAAAAGAATTTCATCCTTTGTTTTTGAAGTAGCAAGATCAATTAACATATCCTCGCACAAATGGTAAGCTCATATGTCCTGGTGACAGAAATCTAGTTCTTTCCAGAAAGATTTAACTAAAGGGTTACCAATAAAATCAGTTCATTTATCATTTTCATATCATCACCTGAGAGGTCAGAAGGGTCACTAAGTAATATCCAAACAGTGGCCAAGTTAAATGTGCAGGCCACTTAACAATGTATAATGTGTACTCCATAGCCATTCACACAAGCAATTTGAAAAAAAAAAATTTGCTCCATAAGGTTAATATATGTAGAGTTGGCGAATAGGTTGGGTCAGGTTCATATTCGTGTCAAATTTAAACAGGTCGAGAATCTCAATCTCTCGACTTGAACTTCTCATTTATTAAACGGGTTGAAAAATCTTGACCTATACCAATTTAATTTTTACATTGGTTGACCGGTGTAAGATAAACAAGTCGAGTTCAGTCATCTAATTATCCATTTACCCAATTAACATTTTTAAGTAATACATAATCGCATAGCATTAAAAATCAAGTTTGCATACCACATTGCGTAGTTACTGTCCAAAGCCTACCGGATTTATCATAATTCACATTTTCACATTTATTTTTAATTTTTGTATTCTCAATTATCAAAAAAAGGGCAATGGGTTAATGATCAACTAGTAAATGGGTTGACCTGTTTGATCCGTTTAACTAAACGGGACAATATATATTTTTTCGTGTTGAGAATCTCGATCTGAACCTACCTCATTTAATTAAATGGGTTGAATCTGTCAACCTTTAATTAAATACATTGAAAATTTATGCCCAAACCCACTTGACTTTGTGTCGGTTTTGGGTTAGTAATCGTGTTAGGTCAACTTCGTCCAGCTCTAAATATAAGAATTAATGAAGAGTTCCGAACTGGATTATGTAATGAGGTCTTCTAATCTAGAATGAAAGAAAAGATGTAGGTTTTCATGTATTCTGCAATAAGGGAAGAGAAATAGAAGTCCACTTGAGTATTGTGTAATCTTCCTTGCAGCTCCTTCCTTTTCTGTGTTTCTTGTCCTCTCACCAGTAATCTTTGCAAGGAACTAGTTATTTTGATTTGGTAATATCTGTCAACTTTGAAGGGATCACAATTTCGCACAATTCCATCCTCAGTTCATCACAATAGTTGATGAACTTTTCCAACCGGTCAGCTTTTGGATGTTTGGAGCCTGATGTAACATCTCAGTTTGAAAGTTTCAGAGATAGAACGTTGGAGGTTGCTTTTATAACTAGTGCTGAAGCTACGTAATGCCCCTTTAGCAGTTTATACCCTTACCACATGGTTCAGCCATGTACCTATATATGTTGGTATTTTCCACAACATCAACAATGTCCTGAGGTCTATGCCTATTCTGACTAGCTGTGTCTTTGCTGTAAGCAGCTCCAAGTTCATATAACATGTAAACCATTTGGGTTTTTGACCTCTGGCTGAGGGTTCACCATATAGTTAAAGAAATTGAGTATTACGATCAAACACACACACACACACACACACACACGTGTGCAAACATGCATACATACATCGGTGCAAAGTCTTGTCCTACCTGTCCTGAATCTTCTGGTGCTCATCTTTAATAAGATCAGCATTGTTTTTCCTGCTAAAAGATGTATTCATTTCCAAAAACAGAATAGCCATAACAAAGACCAAGAAGGTGCTATGTGGCAGCCCATAGCCAATCTAAAACAAATATGTGGCAAATCCTATATTTATTTATAATAAAAGCATGTTCATTAAAAATAAAAGGTACAATGAAGAAGGAATATTTATGTATTTAAACGAAACTTTTTAAAAATAAAAGGTTTCTTTTTTTTTTGAAGAGACCACATAATCCCACCATTGGTAGCCCGGTAGTCCCAAGGATTTAAAATGCGGTTTCGGTCACGATAGCGGTTTCAGTTGCGGGGCAGCAAAATCACTCTATTGCGGCAATCGTGTTCCATATTGCGGTTGTCGTGGGGTGAAAATGTGGTTCATGCAACTTCAAAACCTTTTTTTTGATGTGGTTATTTTGTTGTAGAACAACCACGTTTTGAATCTATCGTTAGTCCATGGAAGCTCTTTCTCTAACCTGTAATGTCAGTTTCCCTAGCTGAGCCCCCTTTTGCCCTCCTACCCAACCCAGACCCCTTCCACCAAATGCCCAGCTGCAAGAGTGTGCTTTGCTGGTTGGACATTGTTGATGAGCCGGCTTGTGATCTCCGGCCTCTCTTGTGTGCTAAGTCTCCTGATGCTATTCTCTGCCCCTTCCCAAACCACAGCTGCCTCACCCTAACTACTAGCAGTGAGATCCAGGGGATTGCCTCCCCCATAACCCCACTACCTTCTCCTTCTCCTGGCCTAGTCCCCCCGCCCTTTTTTCTACTTATCTAGGTGATAAAGTGCAGTAAATGCATGCCTCTCCACCTCTTCCTGTGTCAGCACCACTTCGATCTTTCTGTTCCTCTAGCCAGGGCCCCCCCCCCCCCGCTCCTGGGCTAGTTGTTCTTTGCAAGGGACCTTCCATTGTCACCAATGAGGCCCAAAAGGGCATCTTTCCAGTTGTGATTATGAATTTGATAAAATGAGTAGACAGGCCTGTGGAATAGGAAGATAGAGACCATTCTTCTTCCCCTCCTCCTCTCTCTCTCTCTCTCTCTCTCTCTCTCTCTCATTACAGCAAGGATAAGAGTCATAAGACATAAATAAGGTAATATGTAAATGCAGTCATGTTATTTGGAAACTTCTTGAGTTGACGTGTGGATACATGAATTCAGCCACAATTACGCCCTCACTGTAAATGATCTCTGCTGTCTGCCCTTTTTTAGTTATTGCTTTCATTTTGGGATCTCATTTGAAACAGTACGGGGTAGAGGGAAAGGATAGTCTGTTAACTTTTAGGGGCTGTAGTAGACAGGTCTCCCCCTCCCGCCCCCCTTCTCCTGGCGCAGCGGATAGAGTTTGCTGGTCAGCTCTTGGTTTGGTGGGGGAAGTATGACAACGTGGTTGAGTTTTGAATTCTTTTTTTGTTTCATTTTTATTTTTGCTGGCCTAATCATATATTATTTCCTTATTCATTTCTGTTTTTTTATTTATTTTCATTTCTTTTCTCGCAATGGAACATTAATAGGTATGCGTCATGCACATAACTGACTCTATTGAATTGTTTGATTTTGAACTTCACATTTTCATATGAATGGCCAAGATTAACTCTGCTTCTAAGTAAAGTTTTAATTTTACATCCCAGTAAGGTGTCCCCTTATCCTATCTCTTTCAAAAGTTCATTTCCTTGTATAGTGGATGTGTCTGCTCAGAAAATTTTTGGTGTTCATACTTAGCATAAGTTTTTCTATGACCTTTGAAGTTCATCTTAGGTAGCGCAATATAGAACTTGATTGGGACTTCTCACATGGATTTGGGTTAATCATAAGGACTGGGATTTTGTATCTCTGGTGAGAATTTTGCCTGTGCATGTAATTCCTTTAAGTGGTCATTAACATCTGTTGAAGCATGTCTTGTGTTTTTGGCTTTACATACTGTATAAAAGTGTCTGTTCATCGGTTTATCATCTCTCTAAGTGTCTGTTCCAATACCTCTTTATCATTACTGGAAGACGCCCTTAGTTGATTGCTTTAGTTCATAATTCATAGAATGTATGTGTGGACTGAGTGATAGAGAAACAGCATACAGCCATTGTTGAAGTGAACATCCATGGTTGCGCTCTTCCCTCAGGGTGGATAACAATACTTTATTTGATAGACAACTGTAATTATGACATCTGTATTACTTTATTTGATGCTGTCTTCATCTTTTTGTATTGAGTATCTATTGGTGGGGGATAACAATACACCTGAAGCGTTGCACAAACTGTTCCTTGTATTTATTGGCTGCAATGATGATAACTCCTTTTAGATGATGGATAAAATGCGTCTTGGAATATAACTAAGTAATGACGACTTTTTCTTCTTTCCTTCTGGCAATTGAAGCTCTTGCTTTCCATTGCATTAGGCAACAAGATATTACCTGAATATTTGCTTCCTGTGGCATTTCCAGGTTTGCTGCTGAGGTCTTTCATGACTTGCATGAAGAAGTCATGGCAACTGCTGCAAGGGGTCATAGTCTGATCATTCGTGTGCAGCAGCTAGAAGCTGAATTTCCTTTGATAGAGAGGACACTTCTTGAGCAAACCACACATACATCTTTTCTCTACAACTCAGGTGAACCTTCTGGGGGAATGGCTGCTTATGGTTCTCTCTACTATTTTTAAGGAACCCCCCCCTTCAAACACAAAAAACGAAGACCCATTAGCAGCCTGTAAACACTTGGGTCTTCCAAAATTGGATAAGTTATTTTCCCATTGTACCCTTTTTGACCTTTTTTTATCTGATTGAGGGAAAAGTAGTTTGCCATGCTGTAAAATACTACTATGTTATTGTCAAATACATTGTTTATAATGTGCTTCTGAAACTGGTCCACTAATTATATGGTCCACTAATTATAATGTACCCTTTTTGACCTTTTTCCATTGCATATTATGCTATTATTATTACGTTCTCCCGCTATATATAATTAGGGCATGTTCTTTTCAATTTATCATAAATACTTATCATCAGCATTTAGCACTGATTAGCACTCATCATCATCAATTAACATTGATTAGCACTTAGCCATATTTCCTACTCGCAATTTTAGTCATGATCAACATTGATTAGCACTCATCAACAGTGATCAGTATTGATGAATAGTCATTAGCACTGATAAGTTACTTATGATAAGTTGAAAAGAACATGCCCTTAGTGTATCTGATAGCTTTCTCTATGTTTGGTTTCCTTTGGTTAGATGAGTTAAATGAATGTTAAACAGCTTTTATGTGCTGAGACTATCGATAGGCTGTAAGCATTCTGCCCAGCTTTGCGAATTCAAACCAGCAGCTATTTGCAAGTTGTAAACATTGGGTTTCTTCTTAACATTTGTGCATCTGTTGCAGGTCTTGACTGGTATCCCAAGCTCCGGATGAATCAGAATCTGGTTACTCAAGATTTACCTCGATTTGTCATGGATTCTTATGAGGAATGTCGTGGTCCTCCTCAGCTTTTCCTTCTTGACAAGTATACTTGATTTTGTTTCATATCCATGGATTTCACATTGGAGGCAGTTTATTAGTTATATATTTATATTGGTGGCTTGACGATGTCTCAGGTTTGATGTTGCTGGTGCTGGTGCATGTTTGAAACGCTACACAGATCCATCTTTTTTCCAGAGAGAATCAATATCATTTAATGATAGGAAGTCAGAAGGACAGGGGGAGAAGAAAACTCGAAAAGTGAAGGTATGGCAGTGAAAAAATGTCAGTTTGCTATGAAGTAAGAATGCATAGTGGTAGATTGAAAGTGCATTGTGGATTTTGTTTGACTTGGCAATTTGCTGGTGTTTTGTGGATTAGAAGCAGTTGTGATGTAACTAATACTGTGAGAAACTGATAGGATTGTTATTGTACAACTTTGACTAGTTAATTTTATTCACAAAAATAAAAATATACTGGAGGGAAAACGGGAGAAGGAAAAGCAGCCATGGGGAATGGTTTGAATTTTTTATTTGTGAATGAAAAACAGTTAGCCTACATGGAAGGCTGGTAACAGGTTGATTTTGGTATAGCAATCATGACAATATCCGTAGGCACTACCTCAGGTTAGGAAGAAGTGATATCAGGTGGGTGCTTGATTACAAATGGACTGGTCTGTGTGGTATACTAGTAATACTACTATTGTTGATTGTGGAGGACAGGAACTGGGTTTTGGTTTTCTCCCTTGTGGTGATTAAGGGTTTCCATCTCCTTGTTTTTCCTATTTATTTATATATTCATTCATTTGTGCATGTGTATGTGTGTTGTGTTATAATTGTCTCTGTTCTGGGTGGGGTTAAAAATCCCAAAACCTTCTGTTCTGGTGCCCAGTGACTTAGGCTTTTAGCTTACTCCTTTTAGTGACATAGCAACCACCCAAGTCCTCCCAATTGTTGTCTTAATCCTATTCTGTGCCTTCTGCACAAGTGTTATTCCTGGAATCCTGGACATAGAAACTAGCAAAACTGTACTACGTGTAATTGTTCTTAGATAGAAATAGGATTTCCTCTCTTGGTCCATTGAAATACTTGTTGATACTCTTGTTGTCAAAGATGTTGGATATTTTTGGTATGCAGCACCATGTTGCTGTGACTTCGTGAGTGCCCTTTTTATTTGTACCGTAGCATATCATGGTTCTTTCCCATTGGTTTTTGAATTTTCCTTTGATTGCTAAGTTGGGAATAGACAGTCTTAACATTTGTTGATTATGCCTTTAGAAATGTTTTACTCAAATAATGCAATGGTGTCATTGTTATATTCGCTTTAACACTGTTAAGATAAACCAAATCAATACTGCGATCTTTAATATCCTGCCTGGGCAGGACAGGAGGTAAAGTAGCAGCCTAACACTGAACTAGTAACCAGTAAGAGGATGATCATTGACAAAATTTTGTGGGTTTGACACTCTTCAGTATCCGTGGATGCGGAGATGTATTCGCTTTGAACATTGCTTCAATATCATATGCCTCATTGCTTTGTTTGGTGCGTGAAGTAGCCGGAGTCTGTTGCATACTTGCATGCATGCAAAATTTATGGTGACATGTTGTTTTGATGATATTTTTAATATGCTTTGCAAAATTCAGATGTCTAACTGTTGTTCCTTCGGTTCCTTCCAGAAGCGAGCACCACGCTGGAGAAATGGTGATACTCCAGAATCTTTTCCATCATCACATGTCAAGTATGAAGCTCTCAGATTTATCGGTGATTCAGAATTTCAATCTAGTTTTTAATTGAATAATGTTAACTTTCATAAATTTTGTTATTGCAGACTGCATCAGCTGTTTCTGGAGGAGCGTCTTGAGAGTAGTGGCAATGATCTTGAACGTCGTGTGAAACTGAAAAAGAGACAATTCAGTGGATCTTTTCTTGATGAGGATAACAGGACAAGTTACATGGAAAAATTTGTGCATGTGAGTCCAGCAGAGCAGAAAATTGTGACAGCAACTGATGATTGTGAATTGGGTCTTGAAATTGTTGAAATTGGTATGGTTAGTCCCCTCAAAGAATCAAGAATGTCTGACAAGAGCTTGCAGTCATCACTATACTCAAGGGGACTGGACATGAAACCATCCATGGATGATTTTAGTGAGAGCAAGGTAAATGAAGTTATTGCTAGTGGAGCTGTGGAACTGCCAGGTTTGAACCATGGAAGTGACACTTGTAAGATTCTTAAGTTAGGTAAAGGTGAAAAATGTTTGGATATAGAAATCAATTCACAAGTCAGTGTGGATGATGGTTGTGCCAGTGAAATTGACAATTATGTGGATGCTGTAGCTACTATTGAGTCTGAGATTGAAACAGACTCTGAATGCAGGAAAACTTCATGCTATTCAAATGCAAAACGACTTGTAGCTGATTTCTATGGAAGTGAAGGGCGGAGGAGAACCCAGAGCTTATTCTCCGATTCTCAATCATTTGGTAATTCTACTACTTCTGAAGATGGTAACAATTTCGTTAAAGAAAGAGCAAGTTCTTCCTGCTCGGTTAGTGTGAACTCTATGGCTGAGAGTACAACAGATCTTGAGACGCATGTTGTGGTTACCCCTGACCCAGCCTCTAAATCAGATCCTGGTGACATGTCTTTTGACTGTCGTCACCTGTCTAAGGGGATTCCTAGAAATGAAACTGAACAGCGTGAAAGGGCAAGTGATGGGGCTGTTGAAGGTGATGACATTCCTAAAAGTACGCAAGCTTTTGGGGAAACTTCCAAGAGAATAGATTATGGGCATTGGTCTAATGGTGAACTTCCCTTGAATGATGAGGAGAGTTGGAATACAGGTGCTTATCCCGAAACTTCACGTGATCTTCCAAATACTCTAGATGATTTCGTTCATCTGGCTCATATAGCATCCAGAAAATCTGATTCGATTAGTTCATCAGTTCAAGACCATGTTGATGACATGGGCATGTCGAATTTGTATGCTTCTTCAGGTGTCAAACAATCAGTTGCTCATCCACCTATTTCTGATGCTAAATACCCAGAAATAACGAACCAAATTGTTGACGTTCCCAATCTAGGCTTCCTTGCCTCATCAATTAGAGAGAACTCTGAAGATCAGTACGCTGCTCCACTATGTACAGAGAGTTTTAATATTGAAGAGCAGTTCCCTGAGACAAATAATTTTGATTATGCACTATTGTTTGATTCTGTACTAGGAGCTCTTCCAAGTTCTCAAGAGCATCATAGCATCGAAAAGATTATAACTGATCCTGAAGCTGAAGAAGACACATCTTGTTCTATTGTTGGTGTAAATGAGGCATTGCCTCCTGCCTCCAATGTACTCCAAGCCCATTTATGGAAATCCTCTTTCTCTGAAATTGCTGAACCAACAGAAGCCGACTCTGACTACTTAGAAGCTGCTACATTGGGCACTGTGTCTTTTGGAGCTGAGCCTAACGGCAAGGCAGTTTTTGGTTCTGCTGATGAAAATGGTGAGCAATTTCGTGGGAATAATTTTGATGCTCATGGGGATTCTGCTCCTGTTGTTGAAAACGAGCCAGATGCCGTTCTCAATGCAGGTAGCCTGAAAAGAGCTTCTGTCTCTCGGAACTTTACTCTTGTTCATCAAGATCCACCAGAATCAGTTGGGAATGATGCTTATTTCGAGGGAATCGGAACCCAAGCAATACGGATTGATGTCACCAATGAACATGAATGCTATAAATACTATGTTGATGATAAGAGCAAGGACTTTTCTTGTCATGCATTTCCATCTGACGTACCTATTGAGCCTGCTATTTCTTCCAATTCCGCATCAGCAGCTGTGGATAATTCAACTATGGACTATAATGTGGTGAAGGCGGAGCGTATAGAAATTATTGCTAATGGTTGCAGAGAAATTGATGCTGAGAAAGATCTCCATGAAGATGTTTTGCCTCTGTATTCATCTGAATATCTGTATGCTGAGAAGCTCAAACATAGACCTGGTTCACTTACAGAGAATTGCCTTCAGAATCAAGAGGAATTGGTATTAGTGCATAATGCAGAGCTTCCTATACAAAAGGATGTAGATGCTGCTCAAGATGCTCTTGTAAGTTCCAAGTCAAATATGTCGTCTAATGGCTATTGCCCCGTGATATTACTAGACGGTTCGTTGGCTGAGGATGTCCTGAATTCTACAAAGTTGATTGATGGTGCAGAAGCCCCTATGATTTCTGAAAATGGCACACAAGATTTGGATTTGACGTCCTACTTCCTGATTCAGACTCCGGAAAATTTTGATAATGACAGATGCTTAAGTACTACTTTGTGTTCTCATGCCCAACGTTCAGCCGCAAAACCCCCACCAAAATCAGCTGAGTACATGCTTGAGAGTTCCAAGGAACCCTTGAAGTCTAGTTCTGTATATCACAGCAATGTGCTTAATGGTAGCAGTCAAGCCAGCCTGGAAGTTAAAGCAGGGCAGTTTGACAGTCCATGTTTTCCTGTTCTTGACATGCTTGCAGGTGAAACACCAATTATCTTAGACCCACCTCCTCTGCCTCCTCTGCCTCCTATGCAATGGAGATTGGGCAGGTTCCAAAACTCCCCCATAGCTGCAGAGAGGCAGATAGTGCAGCAAACACCACATGCAATTCAACCTGTGTCCCTACCAACCACCAATGTTGAAACTGAGATTGTTGCTGGATTACCTAAGACTCAAGGACACCAAGGATATTCTGATGGCAATTCATCACAGCAAGCAGTCCTTACACTGCCAGTGCCAGTTGCATTCTCTGACCTTTCTTCACGGAATGACATAATTGGAATTGCAGGAGAAGACAATCACTCATTTGCTGCTGCTCAAACATCAATTAGTTCTCAAGACAGAAACCAAACTTCAGAAGAATCTTGTCAGCCTAACATGAATCCTCCTGAATCTGAAATTGGCTATGAAAATAGGCACCCTGAACATATCGCACAGTTGGCAGAACACGAAGCAGTGAACTCTCAAGGTGAGCTTTCCCAGACATCCACAGCGCATAATGATTGGAACCCGCATCCAAGTTTTGATGCTTCAGAAACAGGGAGTATATTGCCAAGTACCCATGACGGGATCCCAATCAATGTGGATGGAAATGCACATGTAACTGCGCAAAACAAGTCTCAGAGACCTAGAAACCCTCTCATCGATGAGGTTGTGGCTATTGACAAAAGCAAGGTTTGTTTATGAATCATACCTTTGCAGTCTGTATCCTTCGGCTAAAGATTCCGTGAAAAATGTCTTAACGACTTTTCTATGTTGACAGTTGAGGAAGATAGAAAGGGTTAAGCCACCATTGGAATCAAAAGGGGATGAGGAAGAGTCTTTTCTAGGACAATTCCAGCTGAGAAAGGTGGGAGAAATAACTAAATCACAGGTTGAGTCAAGAACTGAAGAAATAGGTCCTCTAGGGGAACAATTGCAGTTGAGAAAGGTAGGGGAACGGGTTAAACTAGAGGCTGACCTGAGATCTGAAGAAAGAGAAACTTCACGATTGCAGTTGAGGAAGGTAGTTGGAAGGGCACATTCCATGGTTCGACCGAAAACTGATGATAGAGACTCACTCTTGGACCAGATTCGAAATAAGGTTAGGCTACCGATTGCATATCCTACTTTTAGTGTTTTTCTGGTTGTAAAATGTGTATAGGTCAGGTAACTGATGATTGGCATTCTCTCAGTCCTTTAATCTCAGACCAGCTGTTATGGATAGACCAAACGTACAAGGTCCAAGAACAAACTTGAGGGTCGCTGCCATTTTACAGAAAGCAAGCAATATTCGCCAGGTTTGTTTGCCCTTTGAAGCTGTTGATAAACTAAACCAGATATGCACCATAGGTCTCACTACGGAAGGCTGCTGTCTTTCTCTTTTTCTTTCCTTTTTTTTGGGGGGGGGGGGGGATCAAATATATCAACATACAACGATAATTGGATTGCAAAGAGATTATTTTCATTCAGCCCAAGATTTAAAAGGTGGACGAAAAATGAGGGAACCCGCTGACTCTTTTTTTTGGGGGAGGGGGGGGGGGGGGGGGGAGGACATTGGTCTGCATATAAAAAACTCAGTGTTATTGGCTATTTGGCTTTACGGTGTGTCTAAATAAAGGTTTTAGCATCGGCCCTACACCTGCCACCCAAATAGTGTATAGCAACAACAACTACTCCTAGTGGGGGTCCCATTTTCGCGGGGTTTGGGGAGATCCATATGTAAGCAGCTGTACCTTTGCATATGTGATTGCTCGTAAAGATTGTTTCCAATAGACCACATAAAAAGTTTTAATAAAATATTTAGAAATTGAAAATCGATTGGTAAAATAAGTTAACAAACCCAAGTCCTAATAATTTTAAATAAGATAAGTTAACATGAACAACAAATGAGGGATAAGAGTTTTATGTATCTTGAGTAGCAACCGACGACATACTACTAATCTGGCCAAGAATAGTCTACATTCAAAGAATCAAGGGGGGGGGGGGGGAGTGACATTGCAGATGCGATGAGGGTACTACTTAGGCCAGTGTACATTCTAAATTTGTAATACTGTATAGCATTGTGTGAAAAACTCTGCCTGCTACACTCTTTGGGGAGGGGGGGGGGGGACATTGGCCTTGCATATAAAAAATTACTAAATGTTGCAAGATTTAGTCGTTATTGCCTCTTTGGCTTTATAGAGTGTCTGAATAAAGGTTTTAGGTTCGTCCCTACACCTGCTGCTCCAAGTAGTGTGTAGCGTTATGTGAAATACTCTGCCTACTATAAACGGAGTTGATAAACATATCTGTCACTGAGTTATCTAGAAAGTGGATAATACCTTTTTAAACCAGCCATAGATTAATTAAATGCTGAGAATCCATTGCGCCTTCTAAATTCAACTTATGCTGTGCTTGTGTGAATGGTATAATGACATCACTGTTAACCATTCCAAATCAGGCTATGGCTGGAAGCGATGAAGATGATGCAGACAGTTGGAGTGATTGTTGATGGAAACAGTTTGGTTTCTTGTTATCATCAATGTATATCTCGTGTACACACACGGGAGACTGGATCGTGATTTTTGTCCCTGTCGTATATTGATAATATGTATAGTTTCTCTTGTGCTCTTTGCGTAGAGTTGTAGTCGTGTACATATAGATAATATGTACAGTTTCTTTGGTGGTCTTTGCACAAATGTTAGTCATATACATACAAAGGCAGCCTGACGGTCAGCGTGCAAGTGTGTCTCTGAGTCTGCTCTTCTGCTTGTTTGCTTGTTTGTATATATATGGTCATTTGGTGCTCCTTTTGTGTCGTAATTCAACAATAAAGTGAAAATCTAAATACAATTGCAAGAGGTAAAAATCTAGCAACAAATCGAATGGTGCCACTTGTTTAAAAAATTAATAATTCGATAAATCATAAATTGACATGTGTTAAGTTGACTCTGGTGGATTAGTTTTATCAAATTTAAGTGTGGTTAAAGTTCAACCAATTACAAGTTGCTGCATGTCATTAACGATGTAGAAAACAATACTTATTATTTATTTAAAATGAGGAGACAATTATTAAAACTATGGACTTAGGTTCAAAGTCCAACTCTAGCCCTAGGCTGGTGCCTGGTAGAGTCTACAAATAAAAGTCCTCTCCCTCACTTGTCACACATTCAACATTTGCAGAACTAAGAGACTTAAACTGTAAGCAATATTGAACTACTAAACGGAAAAGATCAAAACTTCTAAGGATTCAAAAACAAGAATCAACCCTTTGCAGATCAAGGTCAAGGACCATCTCAGAGTTCTTTATCTGATTCTTCATCTATTGAAATTAAGTGGTCATGCTCTCGAATCACTCAAATTACCAGGAGATTGAATAAGAGGCTAATTTCATTGCATTCAATCCAGCTATTGTACCTACAAATACAATACCAATACAAAATTAAATTTATTTCTCAATTTCTTGTCTTATTTATTTAGACTTGAAATTCATGTTTACAAATTTTTGAAAGGCCCGGTGGGGCATCTCTTCCTCTCATCTCTTTTTCCAAAGTACGAACAATACATCCCTTTGAAGACGACATAAACCCCAAGAATGTTGTCCCTCAATCTTCAAGGAAAGTTGTCTGATCCAAATCTTAGGGGTCAACAACCGCTAGAGCTACATCTAGCAATGTTATGACTACGAGTATTGCAAAAGCTACTGCTGCATTTGCCGTAGAGCAATCGGTTGTGACTGCATCGCAATCATGTAAGATCCAAAATCTTGACTTCAAAGTGTCTAATGGAGTCAACCACATCGCTTCTCATGCTTTGAACAAAAGTCTGTTGCTGCCTTCCATATTCCACAAACAATCTCTCATGGGATGGATGAACTCCAACCCCACACTAACCCTAGCTTCTACTCCTTCGATTTTGAGGATGAAGGCTATTCGAGTAGCAATTCCTGCCTGGCACCATTAAAGGAATTTCTTTCCTCACATGTTGAAGCTAAATCCTTTTACATTGTTATCATGCCGATTATGGTGACAGAGGTTGTCAACTTCAAAGAACAACTGGCAAGCATGAAGGCACCCCTCAATATACTCTCTAAGAAGAGTGTAGAAAAAGACACTCAAATCAAGCGTCAAAATGAGCATAAAGAAGCTAGAGAAGAAGTTATTTGAAACTTCCAATAAAGGTTCAAATGTGGAAGATTCTAATAAAGAGTCCAATCATAATGAAGAAACTGACAATGAGCGCAGGGCAAAGAAGGATCGTTCCTTAGGTTTGATGTCTGTTAAGGAGATTCAAAACTTAACAGCAAATACAGTCAAGGCTCAGTTGAGAGGAGGATCCTGCAAAACACACTTATATACAAAGCCTTATATAAAGAGGATTGATACCCTTCGCATGCCCCATGGGTATCAACCTCCAAAAATCAACCAGTTTGCTGGTAATGGTAATCTTAAACAGCATATGGTCCACTTCATTGAGACATGCAGCAGTGTCGGTACGGAAGGAAATCAACTGGTGACACCTGTGAGCAAATGGAGTAGGAGTTGTTCAATAAGTTCTACAACACTCAACATGTTGTTGGCATGACAAAGCTGACAAATACAAGACAACGGAAGGACAAGCCGATTCTCGATTACATCAACTATTGGAGGTTTCTCAATCTCGAGTGCAAGGATCTTCATTTTGAAACTTTAGTCGTTGAAATGTGTACTTAGAGCGTGGAATGGGATTTACTCTACGTCTTGCAGATGAGTAAGCCAAGAATTTTCTAGGAGTAAGCGGCAAATGCCCAAGGTATGGAGATGATAATTGCAAGTCGTCGTAGGAAATCTTCTTACTTATCTGACTCCAATAAGGACAAGGGTGAATTCAAGAAAAATCCCAATCCTTAAAGTTTCAAATAAGGAGGCTATGGTTGTTTCAACTAGGGAGCTAGTGCAAATTTCCAGGAAGTCCAACCATGAAGGCAGAAGGATGCATTCTCCAAGAACCCCAGAAAGCAGCATCCTACATTGAAGGAGTTTTGGGAGAAGAAATATCTATTCCCTGATTCAAACTTCTCGGGAATAAATGATGATCTTCTTGGAAAGGGGATTATTGAACTCGTAGAGTCAAAATGGCCCGAAGAAGCTGGAAGTACTGCCAACCCAAAATATTTTCGGTATCACAGGGTGGTTACTGCCCTTCTTGAGGAATGCATAATGCATAAGAAGCGCATTATGCATCTTGCCAAGGATGGGAAGCTTGTATTGGATTTGGATGACATTATCAAAACAAATCATATTTCCACCCAATTAGAGTGTTCTTCATCTCCTTAGCATCCAAAAAAAAAGAAAAAGAAAAGAATCGACCTTAGGTAGAGTAAAGAGTGATATTTACAATTCAATTTGGAAGTGTGAAGTCCATGGAAGTTTCGTTGGCATCCTAGGAGTCATTGGAAGAGATCGGCCTTCTTGTGGATGCCTCCTAATGAAGATGAAATGTGATAGACTCTTGTCACTTGGCAGAGGCTGAAGAAGCAAAATCAAGTTCAACTACCCCCGCTCTACCATAGAAAGAAACAAGTCAAGAAGAAGAGCCCTCGTAATTGAAAAGTGAGGAAGAAGTCCAGGAGTGTCAAAAGGCATGGAACTCAACCCATTGACCTGCTTGAACAACAACCACTTGTCCCTATCACATTAGAAGAGTTATTCCTATTAGGTTTCCTTGAGAAAGTCACGGTCAACATGTCATCATGTTCCGACCTCAAAGAAAAGGAAGACGAGGGGCACAAAACAGGAGAACCCTCCAAGTGGAGCTCACACGACCTTAAATGTTCTCAAGGCTTTGCATGAACGCATGGACTAAAGAAAAATCTTTCATTTGCCCAACGAGATGTGTCAGCATGTTTTTGCCACCTTACAACACCTAGAACTTTATGATGACAAAGTCAAGGATGTTGGAGAATCAATGGAAAGCCCTTTTCAGTGTTCCTCTTACAACACAGCTGTCACCTTCATTGATGATGACTTATTATTGGGATCTAAGCCTCACAATTGTCCTTTATCTGTGACTACTATATTAGAGAGCAGAAAGTTAAGCGCATCCTCGTGGATGGAGGGTCAACTATCAACATCATGCCTAAGTTTATGATGAATGGCTTAAGCATCATAGTAGAAGATCTTTTTAGGAATCGAACGAGGATTCAGGGGTTTAATCTTAAGGGCCAGCATGCAATAACATAATCTAGGTTGAACTGACAATGGGAGACTTGTCAACATCCTCAATCTTCCATGTAATTAATGCTAAGACCTTCTCCAAGTTATTACTTAGGCGACCATAGCTTTATGAACGTGGGATTATGGCATCCACTCTACACCAATTTCTTAAGTATTACTGAGATCTCGCTTTGCAAATGCAAATGCAAATGCAAGGTTGTTTGAAGATGAATTGGGATGTTAGGCCATTCATTAGGGCTGAATCTCACTTTGCAAATGCAAGGTTGTTTGAAGAAGGAACTGCACATAGGAAACTATACCATTAATCGTTTCTTCCACAGGAGAAGGCAGCACAAAGAACACTTTTCAAGTACAAAAGATGATGCTCATAAGCAACAACATGAAACGGACGAAGGCAATCATATAAACACAACTTCTCCCATTAAACAAGTGCTTAAACCAATTGTTAACTTCAACAACTTCAGAGCCACCAGTCTTAAGGTACATACATCTTGCCGAATGAGGGTGAATTGCCTTTTAGCGAGTGCATAGGTAGAAGCTTAGAGACCAATGTTGCTAAAAAGAATGACGGAGCGAGCACGACCACCCTAAAAGGGAGTGCAGCGGTTCCAACACTTAAGGCATGACATGCTAAGGTGAGTAGGCCCCCTTTTAGTGGGTTCATGATTTCTTCTAAAGAAGGCAATAACTTACCCAATGCATAGACTAAAGAGGGATTTGATTCGAATGCATACAAGCTTATTGACAGAGTTGGTTATCGCTTTTAAAATCCAACTACCTTAGGAAAGGTAGTAGAAGCAAAGCCTCTTGGCTTAATGAAACATAGAGAAGGATCCAAGACTAGGGAGGTTCCATAACGTCTCTAAAGTTGGGCTTGGTTTCATTCCATCACAGCTAGTTAGAATCTCAGGGCGACAGAAGGACAAGTAGTCAGTGGTTTAGCACATCTTAGCCGAATAGGTAGATGAGAGTTAAGATGAAAATGTTCAGCCTAACCCAAAGTCTTCTATGTTTGATAGGCTACAATAGTCCACTTCAGAAAAATGTCTATCAGTATTCACCCGTATAGGGCAATGTAAAGATCATAAGGTCTTTGCTTTCAACAGAATCAAGGATGGTTCACAAACAAAGTCTTCAATCTTTATCAGAATCAAAACTGTTGAAAAATCCTTAAACTCACAGCTTCATTAGGAGAAAAGTTCTGTGTTGAGTCGTTTAGGAACCATAAATGAAGTTAGGAGCTCTATTGCTTCCGTATAAAGCATTTCTCCACTGAGACGTGAAAATAGATGGTTCATTTAGAGTGAAGATGCGTACTATGGTTGTTACGGGTCAACAAAAAAGCCCTAGCTCTAATGAGTAGACAAAGAAAGGACAATTTGCTTCTTTCGATCATATCACAATTCGCGATTGTGATGACTCTAACTTAGAAATAGAGATGGTAGAAACTCCTGAGACTCTCGAAGATGGAGGAGCGAGTTATAATTGATGATCTAAAGGAGTTGAATCTTGGAACTAGTAAGGAGCCTCGGCCTATCTATGTGAGGTCATTGCTATGCCTGGAGAGGAAAAAGAGTACTTTGATATCCTATCAAAGTACAAAAACGTGTTTGCCTAGAGCTACAAAGAAATGTCAGGATTAGACCAAAAAGTGGTAGTCTATCGCATGTCTATTAGGAAAGGATTTTCCCTAAGCAGCAGCCTCAACGATGTTTCCATCCAGAGTTAGGCCCTGTTCTTTTCGTTGGAAAATTCACCCACTCCATACCCACCCACTTCTTTCCCCCTCTTCCCACTCCTTCCCACACTTAAAAAAAAATACCACTTATTCCTACATTCACCCACTCCTTCCCACACCTACATAAAACAACCATTTTCCATATTTGAAAAATTTTTATAATTTACGTAATTGTGTGTACGAATAATCTGATAGCAATTATGAGCAGTTTTAATTTTTCGGATGTTATGGAACAGTTTTATTTTTTTTCTTTTTATTAATTTTTTAATTATATTTTTTTTAATTTTTTAATTCTATTTTTTAATTTTTATTTATTTATTTTTTTAATTTTTATTTTTTTGTATTTATTTTTAATTTTTAATTTTTAATTTTTTAATTTTTTAATTTTTTTGTATTTATTTTTATTTCTTTAAAAAAATTTAAATTTAAATTTTTTTTTGTATTTTGTATTTTTTTGTATTTATTTTTGTATTTTTTATTCCAGAAAAACAACCAACGGAAAATTCCAAAAAAATAAAAAATAAAAAATTTGTACAAAAAATAAAAAATAAGAAAATTAAAAATTAAAAAATAGAAAAAATTAAAAAATTAAAATTAAAAAATAAAAAAAAATAAAAATTTAAAAATTAAAAATTAAAATTTAAAAATAAAAATAAAAAAATAAAAAATTAACAAATTAACAAATTAAAAAAATTTAAAATTTAAAATTTAAAAATAAAAAATAAAAAATAAAAATTTAAAAAATAAAAAAATAAAAAATAAAAAATAAAAAATAAAAAATACAAATACAAAAACACAAAAATAAAAAATAAAGGAAATAAAAAAGAACAAAACAGAATAAACAAAAACAAAAAAATTTCATCATCATTAATTACTATCACAATAAAATTATTACATTATAAAATAAAAAAATATTAATAACTAGTAGTTCAACTTCATTCAACTACATTCAACTTTCACCCACTTTTTCCCACACTTAAAAAAAAAAACCACACTCATCCACTCCTTCCCCCCTTTCCTACAATCACTCATCCCACACCCTTAATTTCCCACTGAAAAGAACAGGGCCTTAGTACCAGAAATTAAAAAAGAGGTCAACAGACTCATAGAGGTTGGATTCATTAGTGAGGTCAAGTACCTAACATGAATTGCAAACATTGTCCTTATAAGAAAGAAAAATGAGCAACTTCGCATTAGCATAGATTTTAGGGATCTCAATGACGTCGATGACAAAGCTTATGACTGACTCAACCACAGGACATAAAGCATTAATGTTCACAAACTGTATTGCAGCATACAATTGGATTCAGATGGTGCCAGAAGATCAAGAGGCCACAACTTTCTACACACCTAAAGGAATTTTTTTGTATAAGGTGATGCCCTTCGGTCCAAAGAATGCAGGGACAATATAGCAAAGGGCAATGCAAACAGTTTATAATGATATGCTCCTCAAAACAGTCGAGTGCTATGTCATCAATTTGGTGGTTAGGTCTAAATAGAGGGAGAACCATGTACAAGTTAGATTTTTGAGTGACTACGAAGATGTCAATTGAAAATGAATCCACTCAAATGCATATTTGGTGTCACCTCCTGAAAGTTCTTGGGTTTCATTGTTCACTATATAGGGATTGAGATTGACCAATCTAAGATTAGAGCAATCCAAGATATGCCTGGCAGAGACAAAGCTACTTTAGGGCCAAGGAGGCCATGGCCCCCCCTGGCCCGGAGTAAATTTATATAATTTTTTCTTGCATGAGTGAGTCTGATTCATTCAGCGCGGTTGGTAATGAATGTTGTTGCAAAATGAGGGTTCCATGTTCAATCCCTCATGTTCACATTTTATTTCCTTTTCTGCTCTGTATCTGCTGCCCCTGAAGGCCAATGGCATGGACCTTCTATGTTTGACTTTTCCCATTCCCCCCTCCCATTTGCCTCCCAAATATGTATGACAAGTGTATTTGGATTTACAATTTCCATTCCTTCCATGCATGGAATTTTTTTAAAGTTTTTTTTCCATACCTTTCTAACTTAGAGTAATATTTAATTGCATATCTAATATTTATAGAAATTTTACTATAACCAATTGACATTTAAAACATATATTCATGATATAGTAGCCAGTTTGTCATACATTTAGTAGCCCATATTAATTAAATTATTTCATAAGCAAATTGAACTATAGTTTTCATTGGTGGCAAAAATTGTTGTTGGACTCGTACTATGCATAGACTTATTATTATTTTTATTTTAGGAATAGTATACAAGCTTATAACAATTTTAGGATTCTAAAATCTAATTGTTTTGTAATTGTGTTGGAATCTACAAACTTGAATGTAGATACATTTCCATTTTAGGCGTGTGATGTTTTTTCTTGGGCTATCAACAATGATAATTTTTTGTTACTTACTTGTTATGTCTAGAACCAATATGTTTAATACTACGGCCCCCCTTGATATACAATGCTAGCTTCGTCCCTGATGCCTGAGTCTAAGAATCGCAGGGAGCTTCATGGACTTCAAGGCTGTTTGGTATATATTTGAACGTTCATCTCAATTTTTTGTTGGACACTGTCATCCCTTTAGTCACCTATGAAGAAAAGTGCACCATTTGAGTGGGACGATTCGTGTTGCACAACTATTTAAATAGTAAAGAAATATTTGTACAATCCTCCTTTTTGGGGACACCAATTCGTAACAAACCTCTCATCCTCTACATTGCAGCTCAGGAAAAATCCCTAGGAGCATTATTCGTTCAAGGGATCAGGAGGGAAAAGAAATCGCTCCATACTACTTAAGTTACGTTGGTTGATGCTGAATTAAAGTACTCTTCCATCGGAATGATTTGATTATCACTTATCTTTGCCATTTAGAAACTAAGACATTACATGCAAGCTTACACACAAATGGCCTCTAAAGCCCATCCCATAAAGTACATATTCTCAAGGCCAATCCTAAATGGACCACTTCCGAAGTGTGTTGTAATCTTGACGCAGTATGACCTTATCTATGTATGACAAAGGGTGATTAAGGGCCAAGCACTGATAAATTTCTTAGCAAATCATCCAATTCGTATCGATTGAGACCTAAATGATGATTTCATAGGGGAAGATGTGTTCTTCATTGACAACTTCCCTCGATAGGAAACGTATTTTGATGGGGCTGCAAGATAAGATGCGTTGCTGCATGAGTAGTTTTTGTCTCTCCCGAAAAGTACATCTTCCCGTATTAATTTGTACTTATTCAATTATGCCCTAACAACATGGAAGAGTACTGAGGACTCAACTTAGTTCTTCAAATGGCTATTAAAATAGGGATCAGAGACCTCAACATCTATGGTGGCTCGGAGTTGGTCATCAATCAACTGCTTTAGGAATACAGGGTTAAGAAAGAAGAACTTGTCTTGTATCATGAGCATGCCATACGATTGTTGAATAGGTTAGATGTAGTTAAGGTAGAACATGTGCTTAGGAGTGCTAATAAGATGGTTGACGCACTTCCAAGCCTTGGAACCACTTTGGCACTAGGGGCAGAAAATGATGTAACTATCCCACTATGTATCCATTGAGTTGTTTCGCTTGATGATGAAGACTTTGAGGAAGATGTCAACTGATCATTGAGTATTTGGAGCATGCAAAACTCCATAGTGACCCAAGGCTTATGACAGAAGCACAATGGCGAGCTCCACACTTCTTTTACTATAATGGAGCGCCCTATCGACACTTTTTTCTTGGCTTTTGCTTACGATACTTAGATATAGAAGAAGCAAAACTTACAATTGAAGAGACTCATTCAAGTGTATATGCAACACATTAATCAAGGCCTAAGGATGGGATACTATTGGCCCACCATAGTGCAAGATTATGTAGACTATGCAAAGACGAGTGATGCTTGTTAGTTCTAGCTAACTTCATAGATTAGGCTCCAGGACCTCTCAATCATATAGTTTATATTACCCTTTTGAGGAATAGGGGCTTAATGTCACTGAACTCATTACACCTGAGTCGTCTGCTGGTCTCCCCTATATCTTTGCTGCTACTGATTACTTTTCTAAGTGGGCAGAATCAATTCCACTGAGGGAAGCCAAAAAAAAGAATGTTGTTGACTTGATTAGGATGTAAATCATTTATTGATATGGTGTGCCTAGGTACGTTATCACCAACAATGGTACACCATTCTTGATAAGCTTGATGACTACCTTATGTGAGAAGTTCAGATTTTGCGAGCATCGGTTTTCTATGTACAATGCCCTAAATGCCTTTCAACAAAATACTTTGTAACTTACTCATAAAGGTTATCACGAATTTTAAATGGGATTGACATGAAAGACTAGAAGAGGCTCTTTGGGCATACGAACCATGTATAAGAAGCCAACACAATTGCTCTAGTGTATAGAGTTGAAGCTGTGCTACCATTGAAGAGCTCTAAATCCTATATCTTCGCATCGCCATAAGGGGAGGCTTGACGGAAGATGAAAATCATAAGTTGCATTTATTTGAGCTGGAGGCCCTTGATAAGAAAAAGACTTAAGGTGTAGCAGAGGTTGGAATGCTACCAAGCTTGTATATTATGGGTGTTCAACAAAAGGTTCAGCCACGCTTGTTCAAGGTTGAAGACCAGGTGCTTGTGGTGAGGAGTCCAATAATCGTCTCTCACAAGACTAGAAACAAGTTTACTTTCAAGTGAGATGGTCTTTATGTGGTTAGAGAAATCTATACAAATGGTGCTAACAAGATAGTCGGTATTGATGGGGTGCGTGTAGGCCCTATAAATGATAAATTCTTAAAGTTTTAGTATCCTTACAATATGATTTTTGCAGAACTTCTAAGTAAGGCCCTAAACTGCTCATTCATTAAAGTAAAAAAATCCCTATAATACTCTTGGCCCACAAGAGTTTAAACTATGAACAACAAAGCAAAAAAAAAAACTTATTTCTTTAAAGTACATATGTCTTGATCTATTAGGGTGTTACATTCCATTTAGGTACATGGGCAACATAGGCATATCCTAAAGTACAGTCGTAAAACAATCAATAAACAAAATTTGTTGATGCTTGTTTGTTTTGGTGGTTTGTGTGACTACATATTATTGCATAAACTTGAAATTAAGAATTTCATGCTATTGAAACATAATTAAAGTCAATGCCAACAAAACTATACTGAGCCTAAAAAAAAATTGACAAGTTACAAATAAAGAAGAAGTGAAAAAAAAGTAGTCTAAGACAAAGGCACTAGACATAGTTTAGGCATCAAATGCGCCTAAAAGTTCTTGAACATGTCTCTTTGCCGCTTTAACTTGAGTTGTTTCTTCTGCGGTAAACTTTAGGGCCTAGCACCTGAATCACCAACCTTTCTTTCAGGAAGGGATATGTCACCTTTGGCTTTCTTTAGTGTAGCCTCAGTCTCTGCTAATTTTTCGTGTAGCTCCCACTCATTTGCTTTTGCTTATTTAAGATCATCCTTAAACAACTTTCTTCGCTTATGAGCTTAGGTGATAACAATGGTTACCTCATCAAACTAAGCACCAACTTTTTCTACTGAAGCGCATGTTTCTTCAAGTTTATCTAATAAGGTTGCTTGCTTCCTTAGCACCTCTACGTTATGGGTACAATCTTTTAGTTAGGCTTTCAGCTTTAGATATTGCTCGACTTCGTTTAGATATGCCTCAATAATATTCTTTAATCCTAAATGATCTACCTAGAGGGATAATGAGGTCTCATGTACCTTTTCAGTTTCCTGTAAGATGTTTATGATCTGTCTTAAGGTTAGCTTTTTTAACTATTCCTAAAAACACTGCTTCACACTTAGGGCTAGATTAATAAACATAATAGAAGCGATTTTCCTGGGGAAGTAGGCTGGAAAGGGAGTAGGAGACTGGCAACGCTCTACATTCTTTGCCAGAGAGTGCATTATGTCGATAGAATCGTCCGTAGATGACTTAGCAACAGGCATGATCAAGATATCTTCACTATCTTTGTTAGCAAAAGTAGCCTTAAAACTATCTCTAGCCTTAATAATATGTTCCTACATTAAAAGGAGGATCACATCACGTCAAAAAAAAAGAAAGGAAGGAGAAGAAAAGAAAAAAGGGAAAAAGGCGCAAGATAATAAGGTACACATCTCCCTTCACTTTGCTTTTTTATTCTATTGAGCTTGTTACACTGTTGGATTTACCCTCAAAACTAGGCAAACTTGTTGCACTGTCCAATTTACTCTTTAAGCCCTGATAAATTCTTCGGTCCACTAACAGAGGACCTGATACCTAAGCCTTTTACAACTTTAATTTTCTCTTTCCAAGGGAGCAAGTCTTGCTTTTTTAAGGAGACATGTTTGGTCCCAATGGGGACTATCCCCTTTTTCTTTTAAGCGCAGTTGGGGATAAGGCATGCTTGTTGCTTGGCTTCATAGTTGGCTTATCTGCACTCGCTTTTCCAAAGGTGACAATTATGGCACATAAATCATTAGCAACTCTTGCTTTGGTAGCTTTTTGTGGTTGCACAATCTCACCTCTAGGATGTTTAAGTCCTTGAGAGAAAAGATCACCCTATAAGGATTGCCACTAGCTAGCATATTCCATAGTAACCAGTGTAGGTTTCTTATCTGGGGAAGAAGGAATCATTATGGCATACTTTATCACATGTGCCATCATGTTGAACATTAAGCGGGCTACATCCAGTAGAGTGACCTCACGAACATCTATTCATGCCTTGCTCAACATGTCTTGATAAAAGCCAAACTATCACCCCAATTTACATTAGAAGTATGGTTCAATCATGATTGTTCTTCCTTGCTGTAAGGTTAAAAAAACTAGGTGAGGACAAATCAAATATGCTTTCCACCTAGGGGATAGGCACTAGGTGTTAGTTAAGGCCATAGTTGTATCCTTCAGCAATGCATTGGAGTACATGATAGGAGGATTCTTACATTTTAATAGCTCTTGAACTTCTTGTGCATCAGGAGTTTGATTCATCTTTTCACCCAAGAATTTGACCATTTAGGGATGTCTATGCGGATAATGGGGATGATCAAAGTGGGTTTTGAAGTAATTTCCTAACCATCCATAAACGTAGTGAATAAGAAAAATGGCTTCCAACTTATTTAGGCTTCAAGCCATATAAATTCTATTTCACCATTAGTGAATGTTGGCTAAGGTAGGAATGGCTAGGTTTACACATTTTCTATGAGCAAGTTTACTTGCAACTACAAATACACTTGGGAAAATAAGGCACGCTGCTTCAGTTGGTAGCACAAAGGAGCATAACCAACACAATATAAAGGCAATATGGTACATTTCTTCAACCAAAGCTTTCGGGCTGTTGAGCATAACAAAAGGATCCTTGTCCCTCTTGGTTCGTTATGAGCGAGAACCAATTGTATTAGATGGATAAGAAGTGCGTATTGGAGCTTTAACCGATTTCCTATTATCACAGTAGGGAAGGGTTGGATAAATCTATGGGCTATGGAACTAGAAACGTATCCACTCAAAAGCAGGAAGCTGAAAGATGCTATTAACATCTTAGCATAAACAGGGAAATGCTGAGAAGAGGAATGTGAAAATTATGGGAATGTTATTATCCCCCTGTCACACATAAAGGAGTTCTCTAGTAGATGGAATGATTTCTTCGTAGTTAGCATAGTTAGCTGGAAGTCCACCTATGATCCGTACATCCTATAAGGAGATTGACATGTCTCTACTCTCTGTGCAATAGGTGTTGGTTGTCTGACACCATAGTTCGCAGAATTCCTTGAAAAGGGTGAGATTCATGTCATAGGATAATCAGGATGTATATAGTCCGTTGTAGAACCTTCATTCAATAAGTTTCTCTTTGTTGCGACCAAGAACATCTTCAATCCATTCCTAGTAGCATGACACAAAAAAGTTATCGGAGAAGAAAGGCAAGAAACTGCCCTAATAGAGTGTCCTCTCCATTATGTGATTGGCGGGGTAAGTGTGCTACTTCTTAAGAAGGGGTTGAAGATGTAAATAATGTTGTGCTGAGCTTTAGGACTCACAGCTATGAGATGACGTCATATGAATTCTACATGTCACGGGTAGATTTTACACTCCAACATGAGTCGGCAAGGTAGTCATCAAGTAGAGAGTGTCTGGATGGTAGAGGTGTTGGCATGTCTACTCATAGAGTCACTCCTTCGTCAATTGGATCATCTTCTTTACCTAGGATGGTAAGAGTCTCTTCTTCGAATTTGAGGAGGAGTCCCAAAAATACACCATAATCAAGGAATAAAGCCATGTTGTCTCTAACTTGATAAAGTGAGGGAGTCTTTTGTGAAGAATCGAATTGACGGGGAGAAACGATTTCTCATCTTAAAATTTGAAGTCACTTCATGATTTGAAGGGGGGAGTAATCGATTTAGCGTTTCCCTTAAAAAAAAAGTTGAAGCATTAATTTAAGTCCTAAAAAAATGCGTTTAAAAAATTCACAAGACCAATTAGAGGTTGGTTTGATCAAGTCTACCTACTAATCTTCGCATAGTCATATATCCCTAAAAAAAATCTGCATCCTGCATAAATGTAAAGTCTTGGAAAAGAGATATTGGTGCTTTTGCATCCCAAAGTCAAAAGATGTTTCAAGAATTTGACATTAAAAACATTGATCGTGTTGTTGCTATTGATTTAACTAGGACTCATTTTCTTTCCCGTCAACCCAAAGCAATTGTCAAAATAGGGATGCGTTCCAAGCCTCAATTTATTACTCGTAGTACATTGCAAGAAAAAAAAATGCAGAAAGAACCAAATAAACCAAGCTAAATTAAACTCCCAAATGCTTGATGATGAATAAAGGACTCTAGAACAACTGGAACCTTGAACCTAACCAAAATCAAATTCTAATAATAATTTCCCATAAAATTCCACCACTCAACAAAGGAAAACATACACAACAAATTTAAAAAAGAAGGTGTGGAATTGAAGTAGGATTTAGCTAATCTTGTAGATATACAAATAGGGAATCACAAAGAAGAAGTTTGAACATGTTTTTTTTATAGAGATTGAAGGGTAAAAAAGGAAAATTTAAAATAAAGTGCAAGTTGCACACAGTAACCCTCGACCAGCCGCAGGTAAAACAAATGCAAAAGACAAAATAAAGCCAAATTGCCCTAACATATTTTAGAGCAATACTATGGCGGAATTTGGTTAAAAAGCTAGCTCAGTGAAGTGGAATAGAAGTCCATTTGGCCAAATAAGGGCTTAATCATCCAAGTGAAGATCCATTAAGTTGAATGCCTCTAGAATAACCCAAATGGAGAAATCCCGAAATCAAAAGAAAACTCTTTTGATTCTTAAAAGAACACCAAGATAAGCAATCCACCAATTAATTCCTTAAGGCCTAAGCACCAAGGATTAATATAAAGGGATGACTCTAAATCACCACTCTAAAAAGAGATAAAGATTCAGAGACTTTATGAGAGAGAAAATGACCTTTAGCCTTTTCATTCATTCATATTCATAAAAAAGTTGAATGTAATAGAAGAGATGAGAAATTAAATATAAAGATACCCCTCCCTCAAGCTTAGTAATAGCCAATAGCATTACAAGGATTTTGTTTACTAAAATGCAAGCTAATTGCACAATTAAAGGGAGACCACTAGGGAATATTGGTGTGCTGAAATTTGGCTACACATTCCTTCTCATTGGTGATGTCATTCACCTATTCAAATCAAGAAGATTAAAGTGAGGATTTTTATGGGAACCTTCTAGAATAGTCTATCATCTACCTACCAAGTTTGGGCCCGTAATTCTCCTATTTGATGACCCAAGTAAATCCTTGAGTAAAAACATGCACCTCTAGACCCTGCACGGACCATGGCTCAGTTAAAACCCCATAAATTGTTCGATTCTTGCAATTTGATGATGGTATTAGGCTTGTTAGAAAATAGACATCTGGGCCTATCCATCCATGCAAAATTTACCCAAAATAGATCCCATTTACCTAGCAAAAAATGACCTAGAAGTCAGGCCATATGTTCTGCTCAGAACAAGGAAGTAAAATAAAATAGGGTGACTTGGAGATAAAATAGCTAGTCTCCTTATTTAGGCTACTAAGGTCCATGCCACCTTTCCTAAGATTACTTTGGGTCCCTCAAGGCTCCTAAATCAAGAAGGAATTAGGAAAGCCAAGTACTTGGGTTCCACCCTTATAGGTGACTAAGGGCCCAAGTTGAATCCAAGCCTTAATATTGATTAGGAGGTTAGGCTTCATGGTTTACTCCGCATCAAACTCCCCTCCTTGAGGAGGATTTGCCCTCAAATGTCCAATATCCTCATCTTCATCCTCAACGTAGGGAGTGAGGTCTCCAACAGTAAAAGTGGTGGAGATGTTCATGTCGCGTGGAAGCTTTACCTTGGAGGCATTGTCTCCCATCTTGTGCATGATCTTATAGGGGCTATCTCTTCTTGCCATAAGCTTGCTTTTCCTCCTTGAATGGAACCTCTCCTTCCTCAAATGTAACCACACAAGATATCTCAGTTTAAACTCAATATGAGTTTAATTCTTGTTGGCCTTGGTCTTATATTGCTCATTTACCTTCTCAATTTGAGCTCTCACTTGCTCATGTAGTTTCTTCATAGATTTAGCACTTTCCTTGACTTCAAAGCTCACTTTGGACTCTTGAAGAATGGGAATGAGATCAAGAGGAGCGAGAAGGTTGAGGCCATAGCATACGTCAAAGGGTGAATAAGAAGTAGCATAGGACGGAGTCCGGTTGTCGGTGAATTCCGCATAGGGAAGCTTGGTGTCCCAATCTCTTAAGCTCTTACTCACCATACATCTCAACAAGGTAGTGAGTGTGTAGTTGGTCACTTCTGTTTGTCCATCGGTTTGGCGGTGGCAAGTGGTATTAAAAAGTAATTTAGTCCCCACTAGCCTCTATAGACTCCTCCAAAAGCACGATAAGAACTTGGTATCTCTATTCGATACAATAGTCCTTGGGATCCCATGAAGCCTCACGATTTCTTGGAAGAAGAGATCCACAATATATGTAGCATCGTCACACTTGTGGCATGTAGCAAAATGTGCCATCTTGGAGAACCGATTAACAACTACCATGATGGAATCCTTCCCTTGAGGGGCCCGTGGAAGGGCCATAATGAAGCCCATACTAAGGTCATCCCAAGGCATTAAAGGAACTAGAAGAGGGGTGTGAAGGCCTTGGTGGAAGTGGCTCTTGGCTATATGACAAATGACACACCTTGAAATTACCTTGTGGACATCCCCACCCATCTTGGGCCAATAGAAGTGCTCCTTGAGGATCTCAAGGGTCTTATTGATGCCAAAATGCCTGGCTAAGACTCTTTTATGAGCCTCCTTGACAATAAAGTCCTTTAAAGGACTCTTGGGGATACATAACTTATTTCCCTTAAAGAGGAAACCTTCTTGTAACTTATAATAGGGGAATCTTCAACCACCATCTTGAAGTCTTCATCTTCTATGTACAAGGTCTTGATGGAATGGAAGCCAAGAACCTTGGGCTCTAGGACCAATAGATGAGCATAACTTCGTGACAAGGCACCGGCAACCACATTCTCTTTCCCACTTTTATGTGAAGGACTGAAGGAATTCAACCCACTTGACATGCCTTGTATTCAACTTGTGTTGACCATTGATGAAAGACAAAGCCTTGTGATATGAATGGAGTACAAAAGGCTTGGGCTTGATGTAATGATTCCAATGCTCCAATGCCCTAACAATGGCATATAACTCCTTATCATAAGTGGAGTAGTTGAGTATTGAACCATTCAACTTCTCACTAAAGTAGGCAAGAGGGCACTTGGCTTGAGTGAGAACCACACCAATCCCAACTCCACTAGCATTACATTCAACTTCAAAAAGGAGCTCAAACTTGGGTAGGGCCAAGATAGGGGCCGAACAAAGCCTCCCCTTGATGGACTCAAAGGTCCTTTGGACAGCCTTTGTCAACTCAAAGGTACCCTTCTTCATGCACTCGATCAAGGGAGCCATAATGGAGCTAAAATCCTTGATGAACTGGCAATAGAAAGAAGCCAACCCATGAAAGCTACGGACTTCTGTGATGGTTGTAGGAATAGGCCAACTATTGATAACCTCAACCTTGGTTTCATCAACTTGGATTCCCTCATCGGGGACAACTTACTTAAGGAAGACAACTTAAGGAGTAAAGAGCTCACAACTTGAGGATTCCCTCATCAAAGTATACCATAACAAACTTCCCGATGAATGACCTCAAGACTTCATTCATGGGCCTCATGAAATTACTTGGGCCATTAGAAAGACCAAAGGGTATTACTTGCCATTCATATAACCCATATTTGGTCTTGAAGGCCATTTTCCATTCATCTCCTTCCTTCATTCGGATTTGATGATAGCCACTTTGAAGGCCAATCTTGGAAAAGACTTTGGACCCATGCAACTCATCAAGCATGTCATCCAATCGTGGAACAGGAAGCTGGTACTTGATAGTGATATCGTAGATGGCCCTAGAATCCACACTCACATGCCACATACCATCCTTCTTAGGTACCAAAAGAGCGGGAACTGAGTAAGGACTCAAACTCTCCCTAATGTACTCGTGATCAAGCAACTCTTAGACTTATCTTTGGGGCTTTTTTGACTCATTAGGATTACACCTATAAGCTGGCTTGTTGGGCAAAGGAGCACTCAATACGAGATCAATTTGGTGCTCAATTTCTCTTATAGGATGGAGCCTCGGTAGTAGATCGTTGGGAAAAACATCCTTAAAGTCTCTCAAGAGTGATTGAGCAAGAGGGTGTAAGGGTTTCACTCCCTCACTTGTGTTTGATTCAACCATAAGTAAGGCAAATAAAAGCTTGCTCTTACTAATGCCTCTCCCTACCCGTGCCTCACTAATGTAGAGGCTTTTCTCACTTCCCTTCGTCGATTTAATTTTGAGAGGTTTGGGTGGTGGTAAGGGGGTCAAAGTGAGACTACATCCCTTGAACTTAAGGCATATGTGTTGGCATACCTATTATGCATCACAAGATTGTCAAACAACCAAGGTCTACCAAGCAATATATGACAAGCATTCATAGGAAGAACATCACAAAGGACCTCACCACAATAAGGACCCACCGAAAAAGAAATAAAAGCTTGTTTAGAAACGGTTACCTCGCTTCCTTACTTAAGCCATTGAAGAGTATAAGGAGTGGGATGCATCTTGGTGGGAATTTGAAGCTTGTCAATGAGAGTCATATAAGCCATATTGGTGCAACTGCCTCCATTGATAATAAGCTCACACACCTTGCCTCAAATGGTACATCGAGTATGGAAGATTTGCTCCCTTTGACTAGCTTCAAGGGGAGCCTCTTGGGCATGGAGGGCTCTTCGGATCACCAATAGCTCTCCAACATCCGGAGTGACTACGGTGTGATCTTCCTCTTCAAACTCTTCTTCACTAGTTTCTTCCTCTAGAAGTTGGATCTCTTACACCTCTCTAATAGAGAGGTCCTTTGATTGGGATAATCCACTTGGAAGTGTCCATAACCATAGCATTTAAAGCACTTCTTTCCCTCCAGCCTCTTCAGAGGTTCACTAGCAATCCGTTTACCCTTATCTACGGCATTGACAGGTGTAGGAATAGGGTCACCCTTGTGGTAGCAAGGGAAACTCTTAGGTGCGCTTTGGGGTCGATGAGGGGAAGGAGTTGCGAAGGACCTTATACCCTTAAGTTACTTCTCAATCTTGACAGCTAGGTGGCAAATGTCATTGAAGGATAAGTACAGTTGTAGTTCCACCTTGTGAGCAATGCTAGGTGATAGTTCCTTGATGAACCTAGTAATAGTAAGCTGATTGTCTTCATTCAAGCCAACCCTAATTTAGAGTTGTTTAAACTCTTGAATATTCTCCTCCACCTTGAGATTCTATTGGCTAAGAGATGTAATCTTGAGGTAGAGTTCTTGCTTGAATAAAGGAGGTAAGTACCTCTTCTCCATGTGTTTCTTGAGCTTGGACCAAGTCTTGATCATATACTTAGTTTTCCTTGCTCTATTCTTCTTCAAGGTCTCATACCACAAGGAGGCATACCCCCCTTTAACTTGAGAATGACCAACTTGAAGGCTTTTTCATTGTTGTACTCCTTGAGTTCAATGATCCTCTTAATAACTTGCACCTAATCAATGTAGTTTTTCGGTTTGAGGTTGCCATCAAACTTTGGTGCCTCAACCTTGAGGTCACTAAGGTCATTCCTAGGATGACCTCTTTCCCTAATACCTCTATATTCATGGTCCTCATGAGAAGATGAGTAGGCAATGTTAATGGGGTTGACATCAAGCTCCCTAGGTCGGAGAACTCGTCGTTCGGATCCCTTAACTCGCTCTAGTTCCATGGTGAGTTTTCTTACTTATTCTTAAAGGTCAATTATGACCTTGTCTCTCCTCATTTCATGGGCTAACTCTAGAGAGATGCCTCTAGATTGAGAAGGTTCCACATCATTGGTCATAGTTGAAGGTAGACAAGAGAACGAAGAAGGTTAAGGTTCGGGAAAAGGAGGCGCGGTCATGCCAGAGGAAGCATAGGCCAAAAAAGGGGTGACATGGTCATGCTGCGCTGCACAGGGTGACCGTGCTAGAAAATTGGAAAAAAATTTCCTAGGCAAGAAGTGGCACGGTCATGCTTGGGGGCACGGTCAGACCATGCTGATTTTTTGGTTGGCGCAGGTGAGTGTTACGGCTTTTTTGTGGAGTTTTTGGGTTGTATTTTGGTTGGGGATTATATTTGGGCTATTTTGGGGGTTCTTTGTGGATTAAAAGAGGAGAAATCAAATGTGGGTTTTCAGGGTTTTGGATTGAAAAGGAAGCATGGAAGAGTGCTCGGTCTCTTTGAGGAGAATAAGAGAAGAAGGTGGAGTAGGAAGTACCCAAATCCCAAAATAACAAAAGAGAGAACTCAATCAACAAATTTCAATCACAAAGTGTGAGGATTTGATGCTTACTCTTGAAGGATCCTTGTGCTTTGATACCAACTGAAGCGGATTAGAAGTTCATTTGGCCAAATAGAGGCTTAATCATCCAAGTGAAGATCCATTAAGTTGAATACCTCCAGAACAATCCAAATGGAGAAATGCCGAAATCAAAAGAAAACTCTTTTGATTCTTAAAAGAACACCAAGATAAGCAATCCGCCAATTAATTCCTTAAAGCCTAAGCACCAAGGATTAATATAAAGGGATGACTCTAAATCACCACTTTAAAAAGAGATAAAGATTAAGAGATTTTTTGAGAGAGAAAATGACCTTTAGCCTTTTCATTCATTCATATTCATAAAAAAGCTGAATGTAATAGAAGAGATGAGAAGTTAAATATAAAGATACCCCTCCCCCAAGCTTAGTAATAGCGAATAGCATTACAAGGATTTTGTCCAATAAAATGCAAGCTAATTGCACAATTAAGGGGAGACCACTAGGGAATATTGGTGTATTGAAATTTGGCTACACATTCCTTCTCATTGGTGATGTCATTCACCTATCCAAATCGGGAAGATTAAAGTGAGGATTTTTATGGGAACCTTCTAGAAGAGTCTATCAGCTACCTACCAAGTTTGGGCCCGTAATTCTCCTATTTGATGACCCAAGTAAATCCTTGAGTAAAAGCATGCACCTCTAGACCCTGCACGAACCATGGCTCGGTTAAAACCCCATAACTTGCCCGATTCTTGCAATTTAATGATGCTATTGGGCTTGTTAGAAAATATGCATCTGGGACTATCAATCTATACAAAAGTTACCCAAAACGGATCCCAGTTAGCCAACCAAAATGAGTTAGAAGTCAGGTCATATGTTCTACTAAGAACAAGGAGGTAAAATAAAATAGGGTGACTTGGAGACAAAATAGCTAGGCTGCTTATTTAGGTTACTAAGTGCCATGCCACCTTTCCTAAGCTTACTTTGGGCCCCTCAAGGCTCCCAAATCAACAAGGACATAGGAGAGCCAAGTACTTAGGTACCACCTTCATAGATGACTAAGGGCCCAAGTTGAACCCAAGCCTTGATATTGATTAAGAGGTTAGGCTTCATGGCTTGCTCCACATCACTCAACTTCATGTGGGATGCCAAGGATGCATAATAAAACAAATTCTTCTCACCCCCATAGCAGAGGAATTGTTTTTGAAGTAGCCTAAATTCACCAACTCCCTTAAACCCCAAAAATTCAAATCCCCAAAACTATTAATTTTCTCTCTTTTCCCCTCCTCACATGGCCATCAGTGCTGGAATTCGGTCCCAACAAGGAAAACCATGAGACCCTCTCATCCAAATATGAGGAGTATAAGGCAAAATCTAAGATTTTGCCATCGAATAATTTTGAGAAGGATATGCAAGAAATCCAATAGATGTGGGGGAAATTAAAGATTGAAAAGGGAAAAAAAAAATGAAGGAAATATTGAAGCAGAAAGGGGTGAAATCATCTGGCACGAACTGTGAGGAAGATGAAGACACCCAAAAAGGGGATAAGAAACAAATGTTACCCCAAAAAGAAATAGTTCACCAGAATTCACAGACACTTAATGGCGAGGCAGATGGATTAAGGGTAGCCTATGGGTGAATTTATGTAGCAATTGAGCATTCAAAATTCTTACTCCTACTCCAATTCCAATGTCAGAAATCTTATCCCTTTAAGTTGTTGATTATGTTGATAAAGAGTTGTTGATATGTTTTACCATAAATCTACAAGCAATGTCATAAAAAATATGCCCTGCCCTTTATTATCTTCTAGCCATCACGTTTGATGTTTATCACAATTTGTAAAGTCCCATTAGTGAAGGAATTGTTGATTATTGCTACAGGGATAGCTAAAATTCAGCCACTAGGGAAAAAAAGGGTCCTTTGGCTTGAAGTTATTTCCTAAGCTTGGACATTTATCAACCTTAAGTCCATTTAGGGGGTTTGTCAATAAGGTTCACCTTGATCAAGTTCGATCCATTAAACCTGGGTCCCTTAAAAAACTTTGGGGGTGAGCGTCAAGTTACCGAATTACTTGGTGATAAAAAAGCTCATCAAACCTCGAATTGTTTACATCTGTCAAGTTTTGAGATTCAACTGCTCCGAAATACTCCAAGTTCGTGTACATTGCCGACTCTCAAGGTGACATTTGTAGGAGGTAAAAATTCAATGACAAATCGAATGATGGCACATGTTAAAAAACTAATAATTCAACCAATCACAAATTACCATGGATCAAGTTGGTTTTGGAGGACCTGCTAGGTGAAATTTAACCGTGGTTAAAGTTTAGCCAATTAGAATTCTCCATGTGTCATCAACGATGCAAAAAATAGTAATTTCTTTATTCAAAATAAGGATATAATTATTGAAACAATGCGCTTAGGCACAAAACCCAACTTTAACCTTAGGTTGGTGGACCCTGTAAATAGGTTCCTCTGCCTCACTTTCTACACATTTAACATTTGTAGAATTAATAGGCTTTGACCGCAAGCAACATCTAGCTACCAAGTGAGAAGAACCATAACTTGCAAGGTTTTAGAAATAAGAATCAACCCTTTGCACATTAAGATGAAGGGCCATTTCCGAGCTATTCAGCTGATCTGCATCGATTGTAAGCAAGCGCTCACATTCTTGAATTGCGTAAATCACCAAGAGATCGAATTGGAGGCTAATTTCATTGTATTCAATACAAATATTGTACCTACAAATACAACATCAATTCAAAATTAAATTTCTTTATCAATTTCGTATGTTATTTATGTAGATTTAAAATTTGTATCTACAACGAACAAGAAGGTATAATTCAATAAGAAATTGGTTCTACAATGTTAAATTCTTATTAAAAAATTGATGCAAAAAGGAGAAAAATGTAAACTTTCCTGTAGCTAAATATAAAGTAAAAGAAACAGACCCGAGCTGAGTTGAGCAATGTGAGGCTTGTGTTCAGCTAGGGCTACCAATATAAATCTATCACAGAGTTGCTCTAATCATACATCTAGTAAAACACATGCAAATCGTCTATCATAATTAACAAAAGCTAGTCCAATAGCGGATCATTTACAAGGCCTGAGGGGGGCCTGAACCCTTCTAGTTTTGCTGCTAAAAGTTTGTAGTTTGCACTCTGTCCTTGGTGTTTACAATTGAATTGCGTGAATTGAGTGGCCATCCACTTTTCTCACTTATTAACATGATAATACTTTATGTTTTGGAGCTTTTGTCCGCATTTCGATAAACAAGGTTTTTTGCATTCTAATTTGTTAATAAAGTTAGGTATGTCTCTAATCTAGATACATAATTTAATAGGTAACAAGTTAATTAAGTTAATTCTAAAGCATTATATGAGGCAATTTTCATCAAATAGAAGTTTAGTATAATTTTAATTTTTGAAAGTGATAATATACATTGATAGTGAAGTTAATGTGAATCTTATGTACTATTTGTTTCATAAACGATGATATAATAATTAGATACCTTTGATCATTTTATTATATACGAACTTTTCTTTTGACATGAGCAATCTCATTTTTTATTGTTATCTTTATATTTATATCAGTTAAGAAATTTATATATTGCTTCTTATTTGGGTTCCCTTACTCCTCACAATTGAGACACTTAAGAATATAAAGTTGAATTTACTTAGTTTGGCCCCCCTGAAGAAATCTTTTTAGCTTAGCCATTGAGTTAATCCAATAACTAGGAACATTCACAGACAGTATCATTCATTGGAGTAAATCAAGGTTTTACAATCATCCGAGTTCATAACTTAATCATTTAAGAAAATAGACATATGGTCCAGCGAAATAGAAATGATGACATACCAAATAGATAATAGGATAACATATAACTTGCCTCATAGCTTGAAAATGATGAGGGATGTATACCTTCCCCTTCGTCCCCCATTTGGTGCCCCAATGATTTTTAGCCTCAAAACAATTGTGTATGATGTGTACTACCACCAGAGAGTAGTTTAAATAGTACCTCTTCAGCCAGTCATAAGAGTCCCCATAGTAGATACCTTTTTTGTAATCTTGGAAGACTGGCCCAACCACAAAATTTACAATCAAGGATTGACTTTGAAGTAAATTAACAAAATTCTTCTTAGAATTTTTCAAGAAAAAGTTGGCAATTTTTTCCAGCCTTCTCATACCCTTAAAAAAAGAAAAATAAGAGTAAATACCATATAGAAATTGAAAAACAAGGATAAAATACTTAAAAATATATATAAAAAAGAGATATTCGCCTTTACCTCACTTAACCTTTTTTAAATTAATTTTTTTAACCCCACACCTGTTGCTATTATTTTTGACCCACCTTAGCCAAAGTAGATAATATTTTTTATCATTCTTGACCTTTGCGAGTAATAATTTAAATAATGCGAAATCTTGTGAGCAATGTAATGTGGCATGAAAAAAAATTGTGGTCAATTTCATATTAACCCTTGGGTTCTTTCAATGGAAAGAAGTCAAAAATAAATATAAAAAGTAGAAGGAATGGACTTAAAAGAAAGGTAAGGATTGCACTTGCCTTTTTCCTCTTGCTATCTTATGCTCTTTTGCCCTTGTTAGCCATAGCTTAGCTGCTTCCGGCTTCGTTATAAGTTTGAATCTTCTGAATTTCATTCTACGAATTTTATTATATTTTAAATTTAATTTCTCCAATTGCATTCTAACAATTTCATTATTTTTTTTAACTTCACATTTCCAATTTAATTATCTTCTGAATTTCATTCTTTCAATTTAATTGTTTTCTGAATTTCATTCTTCCAATTTGATTATCTTTTGAATTTCATTCTTTCAATTTAATTATTTTCTAAATTTCATTCGTCCAATTTGATAATCTTTTGAATTTCATTATTTGAATTTCAATTTGTGGCAAGTATCATGCTTTAGTATTGCTCTCATTAGATCTAAGAAAGTGGATTGTGCACGAGTTGTAATTTTGTTTTGTTTTGTAATTGCAGGAGGCAAGACTGAAAATTTGAAGCAAACATGGATAGGTCCTCAAGCTTTGGCATAGCACAATCAAACAACAAGGTTGCTACCCTAGGTGTAGAAAGCTGATAGAGATTGAGTACAATGTGTCCATGACTCAGGAAAACTTTCTTAGACCTTACTTTGCTTTGCTTGAATTGTGGTGTGTTCCTCTTTTAGGCTCAAGAACATGACAATAACGGGTGGATGTATTCAGAGAATGGGGCTTTTGAGACTCCAAAAGGAAGATAACAAATGATAAGTGCTAGTTGTAATGGATATGAAAATGATAATAGCAGTGAAGGACCATATCACAAGTTTGGCTGACGATGTTAGGGAAATGAGGGTAGTGGTGAAAGGGATGTTGGCTAGGAACTATGGTGCAAGTAGGATTTCACTGATTTTGTTTTCAGGTATTGTCCTAATAATTGTGATTATAGTTATGGCCACATGGTACGAAGAAAAGGGGGTAAGTGGGGATAGTTACTTATGCTTTTATTATAGTGTTTTGTGGTGTGCTTTTAGCTAAGGTTATGGCTTAGGTTAATGTTCATATAATATTGGAAAACTATGTATTAGAAAGGCATGAACTTAATGAAAAGAACTTACAAGTCCACTTTGGTTGAAGACAAAATATGTCAAAACCTAATTGCATCTCTGTATTGCATTTGTCAATAATAAAATAACAAGGTTACATTAGTACTAATATCATCCTTACATAATTCCGGCCACAATAGTGGAGATAACCTTCAAAAAAAGAATCTCCAAAATAAAGAAAACCATACTGCTACCCCCATTGCAAATAGCCTCCTAAACACGGAACCATTAAAAAGGCAAATGCACTTAGAACATGTATAATCACTGCAGTCCAAAAGACCTTACACAATTGAAAGAAAAACCTAATTAAAACTTAAAAAGGAGGACTTTTATCAGCTATTCAAGTCTTCCATATCCTTTCTTTCTTTCTCTTAAGCTGCTGGCCACTAGTTGCCTTTGAACCCTGCCTTTTTTCTTTGCTGGTGTCGGTGGTTTTGCTCTTTATAAAAGACTAGACTTTGATAGGAGTTAGTTGCTTCAAAGATTTTGAACTTGGTTGCTTACTGTGGCCAACAGATCTTGTTAAAAGAAGAGATGAGGAAGAAGGTTGCTCACTATGGGCAATAAATCTAGTCACAGGTCGAGTTGAAGAAGAAGGCTGCCAATAGAGGACTATAACTGAGTTTTTTCTTGGCTTGCTCAAAGGCCACTTCTTGACTTTTTGTTTTTAATTTAAAGATTTGTGCTTCCTAATGGGATTCATTGGACAACTAGTTGAGGTATGACCAAGGTCTTCGCATGTTCTGCATATCCTCCTTGTTTATCCCCTACATTTATCTAGACCGTTTTTTCCATCCTTTAGTGGTCTATCCCTCTTCTTCTGCACAAGTAGCCATGCTCAGAGGGGTATGTATTCCTTAGGAAGTTAAAAAACTGGATCTCTTATAGAATTAATGTTAAAACTATAGGAAACATTGTGCTTCTCCACACTGTAACATTCATCTACCCAGTCTTTTGGATCTTGATTCATAAACTTTATGCATCCCACAACATGCTTACATTGCATGCCTATTATTTCCCAGAAGTTATAGTCACATACTTTATCAATTAGGTGAACAACAAACTTGGTCCTTCCCTCAGTTACCTTGAACTCTCCTCACCACAAAACCTAATAGTAAAACCCCATTCATCTTTTTCATGAATGTCAAGTTGAGCTTTAATGGTAGGCATAACCTTACCTGGCCGCTGGGCAGATGCATATCTCCTTTTAGTTATCTATTATGTCCACTTGTTTCTAATTTGTTCACAAAGATTGAATACATATTTATCCCTGAAGAAGTAAATGGCATTGTTGAAGGACTCCACACAGTTAGTGCAATTGTAAGAGACTATGTTAGATATAACAACCAAATATCTGCATCAATATTATTTTGGCTTATCGAACAACTAAGTAATAGCAATAAGGTTCTATTTTTGCAGTGCATCAATAGCTTTCTTGTGTACAAGTAAATCGTATGTGTCAGCTTCCTTCTTAGCCAACACTGATAGTTTGGAACCATGACAAAGTTTTTTGAAGTTTCTCATGTAGTCAACAACTCAAATCCTTTCGTTGAAGCTGTAAAGATGGCTTTAATTACAGTAATTACACTATGTCAGCATACATGCATGCCATACATTGCTTTATTAGTATAGAGTAGAAAACACAAATAAAAAACCCAGCTACCTTGCATCTATCTACAATGACAATGTATTACCCTCCTGTCATCTACTATTGCTCCTCTAGCAAGAAGTAAGACCAATTATCTTAGCTTTCTTTATCTACAATATCATGAATAGTAGGAAAGCACTAATTCTCTTTATCAAGTCCAATAGCTGTTATCAAGGATTCCTTTGTATGGACCCTTCAACTTGCATCCATCAAGACTAATAAACTTCCTATAACCAGTTAGGAAGCCTTGATTACATGCATTGAAGCAGATGAACATTTTGAAGAATACAGGGATGCAACCTTGTGTTGATGGATCATGTAACTATATGTAACACAAACTGCCAGGGTTCGATTATTTCATAATTTCAGTATATTTAGTAAGGTATTGACATCTATCTCCATGTTTCCCATATGTCATGTAATTGATTTTGTATCTTGCCTTACTCATGACATGCTTTGGCCTTATAACTTCAAACCTTTCCATCAACAAATTAGTCATGCCTTCCACGTCCATAGAAAGGTTTGCTTTCATATCATCATATAGGTTTCTAGCAATCAATGGTGTAGATTCAACATGGTTATTTTGAAGTCTTTGGTATTCATGGAAGCCTCTTAGCACTTTCACTTGAAATGTAGTTACATCATGAAGAATGAATGTATGGATCCTCCAAGTACATTTTTTTATTTGAACAAATAGTTGTGTATCTAGATTGTCATTCTTCACGTACTTAAAGTGTCAACCTTGCTAAACTTAGCAATATCTGATGATATCAAGAAATTTTTTTTTTAATCTTTAAACATAGACCGTTACCTCACATCAATTGATCCATCTTTCCCTAGTTGCGACTAGCTCCCTAGCTAATACCAACTCCCACCCTTATAGATTCTATCACTTGGGTCAATCCTATCATCATTATCGTCTTCAAATATTTCATCCTTATCTATGGCAGAAGCTTCATGATCATCACCATCATTGGAGACCTCAGTCTTTGTTTTCTTGTGCTTACTCCTACGCAATTCTCATTAACAGGTTTATCTCAATCACTATCCTCTGAATTCACATCATTTAGGTTCTTGAATCATAATTACTTTTGCTTCACAAACATATGCTCTTCTTGATTTAGGTGGTTCATAGATCATTATTTCCTTACATATGTCAGTTTTTTAGGTAAGGAGTTTTGGTTAACCATTTTTAGGAGATAAGCTCAAATTGATCATACCTTCTATATGATCATCTATTTGTATGACCACTTTAGGGGCACTTATCCCATGATTAATGTAAGAATTGCTAATTTGAGTTGGACTTACAACTCATTGTTCTTAAGCATTAACTCATTAATGGTTGCAATGATATTATTGTAAACGTATTCATTATCAAAATCATACGTTGCTATCCATAGGGGTAGGGTTTGGTTTACAAGGTTTCTTTCAGGGTCTTAGATAGGGGTCAAACTAGAGTTGACTTCAAGATTTTACATAGGTGTAAGGTTCACAACGTTTGCTTCAGGGTTTAGTTTAGGGTCTTGGATAAGGGACAAATTGGGGTTCACTTTAGGATTGTCCATAAGGGTTGGTCTCACTTTATGATTCTCAATAGAGAGAAGGTTGACTTTAGGATTGTCCATAAGGGTATAGTTGACTTTAGGATTCTTTATAGGGGTCAAGACAAGATTGAATTTAGGGTTTCCATCCTCGATTAGCTGCACATCATTTTGCTGTTCAACATTTTCACCAACCATAATTATCTATCCATCAAGTATCTCCACAATCTGATTCATTTTAGTGGAGGTTTTCGTTTTAATAATGAGAAGCTCAATTTCTTTCTTTCCTTTGCATACAACAATCATATTTATGAAATCATCATTGTTAATAAACTTAAATTTTTACCTAAGCCTATTAGAATAATAATCAATTATCCCTAAGTACCTCAAAGCACCTTCTATAATAGGCTTAGCAAGAAATTCCTAGGCATCTTTAATTAAGTCAATTACTTTATATTGGTCAAAATCCTTTCCTCCAACTTTAAGTCTCCATCCCTTATATTTAAGAAATATAATTTTGAGTCCATCTACACCAACGAAGCACAACAACAAAATATAAGGGCATTTACTTCAAATTACTTTAGAAATGCTAAAAAATTTTTAAATTTTAACATAAAGTGCTAAAATAATAGATGTTTAACTTTAGACTTCAAACTACTTCAAAACTTGGTCAACTGATGGAAAAGTCATTGACCTAGCTCATTTTTTAACTTTTAAACTTGAAATTACTTCAGAAATTATAAATTTACTAGGAATGATGAAATCCTTACCTCAACGTCTCCAATCTTTCATCAAAAGTTGAATTTGTTCTTAGACAACTGAAGGATCAAGTTCTTCAAGAATGGCGGAAGTTGAATGTTGGTTTTCGAGTCATATAATTAAGATTTGCTCTTTGTCAAATAGTTAGTCCCTCTTCAGCTTCCTTGCACATTTTCTTATGATGAAAGATCAAACCCTAACTACTTCTGCAATGTCCATTTTTGAATGTTATGCAAGAGGTGGGTTAGAGCGATGCTAACAGCTCCATTGCTGATTTGACATAAAGGCGCAACATTAAGAACTTCAACTCTTTTTCTCCCCTTAAATGAACTACTCATCTATTTAAAGCTAAGACAAACTAGTCCAATAACATAGCTGTTGACAGGTTTAGCCATTTTAATTTGTTTCTAATTAATGATATTATAGCTTAAGGTGGGTAAAAAGTAATACCAATAGGTGGGGGGTTAAAAAATGAATTTTAAAAAGTTGCAGGGAGGTTCCTTAAAAAAATGATCCTTTGATCATCAATTGGTGGGCATCTAGGGTTGTCATCATGAACACGATAACTTGACTCCAATGACAACCTCATTCTATGAAATCCAATTTAATGCATTAAGAACACTTCCACTACACGTTCTTCTTCTTAACATCCTTCGTCGACATTATCAACTACTCCATGCACATTATCCACCACTTCTTGGATGGAAAGTCTAACACTTTTTTTTTTGTCTTGATATCATATACAGCTTCAATTGCACCAACAGTGGCATGTGCATAGCAAGTAGCTACACAAGAAAATTGTAATGGCAAACACTAGCTAGAATGAGCAACTTAAATTTTTTCCCTTCATTTGTAGTAGAGTATAAATGAAGAATAAAGAAAAGAATACATATGCGAATTTTCTTCATTTGTTACTTCACTTGTAACTCTATATTCCGACCATTCGAATGGCTTCTTTATCTTGGTGATCCAACATTATAAATATAATAGGCAAGAAAAAAATGATGTTTAGATTATAATTAAGACGTTAGTGTTTAGAGTTTTCCGTATCACAAGAACTTTCCTTTCTTATCCTAATGAACGATTAAATTGTCGCATAAGAGTAACCTAAGGTCAATGCAAGAAAGTATTTATTATTTACGTAAGAAAATTAAAAGACTTTGTTTGATCTTAAATTTGGGATGACTTGGTGGACAATAAGGCTGATAGTCATCTAAAGGTCAACCCTATAGTAGATTTAAATTTAACTAACATATATGTTTAAATGTATGTTTATGAAATTAGATTTAGTTGAATTGGGCGAAAATATATTATGTAATATATTAAATATTGACCTATCTATAATAAAATTAGATAGAGGTAAATGGTGATTGCAAGCCTTCTTTTGAGCCAGTATTTACATTCATAACTTGCATTACCTATACTTTAAATGCACAATTGATCAAACATAAACCATAATCCCTTAAGTGTGGATATAATTGTTCAAAACGTCAAATGTGAAATGAGAACACAATTTATAAAAAACCAAATAGTTTATTAGAACATCGTGGTTTTCTTTTTATTTTTTGTTTCTTGTTCTTTGAATATTTATTTTTGAAGAACACAGTGATATAATTAGAGAATCTTGAAGCTTGCTCAAAGCATGTTGCACACATTTTTCATCAAGAGGGACCTGATTGAATATTTTTACTCCATCATGTTTTTTTCATCATCTATGAAATTGATCCATCATTTTTTTTCTCAAAGTATGCATTTTTTCATTATATATGGCCAGATCCATTATTTTTTCCTCAAAGTATGCATTTTTCATCATATATAAAGAACAAAAGCATATATTTTCCATCTTCTCCAACAAGCAAAAACATGATTTTTTACATTAAAAAGAACAAGATAAAAAAAAGACATGCATTTTTCATTTACAAATCACAATAAGATATGACAATCAAAACTTTTTAGGGAATGAAAGGACTGAGAAAACAGAACATGGGAAATTAGAGCACAGTCGAACCCAATAAGTGACCAACATGAAGGTGTTGGATTTAAGAGAATGATGAAGTCGAACCGTAGCTATGGTGGTGAGAAGGGGGGAATCGAGAAAGAGAAATGAATGTGGAATAGAGGAAGCAAGATGTAAAATGAAGATAACTATAGCCTACAATTTATAAAGGGAGAAGAGAGAGTGTATACAGTATTGAGACAGTGCATAACTGCATTTGTAAAGACGACGCCACTGCCAGTTGTGGTTTCTTTTTCCTTTTCCTTTTTAAATTATAACGACATATTTTGTTTTTCTTTTCTTATAGAAGACTACTACAATAAATTTTAATTAAGAGAATCTTGAAGTCATTTTCTATCCTAATCAAAAGTTTACTTTTCTTTAAGTTGAGAGTCATTTTCTATCCTAATTAAAAGTGTAAGAGTATAATGTTTATCGATTTCTTTAATTAAACTTTGTTTTACACGACCGCATTTACTTTGTTTTCTTACATGTCGCATAGCATTCCCTTTGTTTGTTAATTTTCTATTCTTTTTTTTTTAAAGAAGATTTGTTTCCTATTCTTTTAATCAAAAGTTATGAACCAAGTTACCCAACAATTAAACACTTGAAGCTAGTTCACATATAGTGGGACCAGAAGGTACGTTTAACGGAACCACTAATATGAACTGCTTAACCTGAGTATGTTAACGTATATAATAAAAGGATCTTTTTGTGTCCATCAAGCTAAATTTACCCAACAAAGTCCCAGTTCTCCAACAAATCTCTTATCCAACAAATGACCTATACTAATGAAGAAAGACATGGTTAGGAATGGGGAAGCTAAAGGGGCAGGTGTTTGCACCAAAATTATGACATTTTTACAATACTTTAACAACTAATTCATCTCCTAATAATTATTATTTTTTGATTTTTATTTGATTTGATTTGATTTTGTAGGTCATGAAAAAGTCAAAAAAATGTGAAAAAGAAGGTGAAAATGCTGAAATGGAGAATTCGGGGTCAACATCCACCTTGCTTAGCCCATTTTCAATCTCAACCCATCCGAGAAAAAAGCAAAGAAAAATAAAACAAAAAATTAGAAAAACCCCAATTCCTCCATCTCTCTCACATGATGCCCCAATTCACCAATTTAATTTCTCTCCCCTTTAATCCACTGGCCCCCCTCGTTATCTTCTTTGACTCCATATTTCATCATTAGCACTATCACTCCCACCATCTTCATCATCTTTCAACAAGATCGTCTCATAGCGACATCACAATCTGTGCGCCTTAGCAACAACAAATTGTTCTATCCTCACTATGCATCAGCACTGCACCATTCATCAAGGGGCACATCGGACGGTTTAATAAATCAAAAGAGCCAACCTTGGGGCATCTATAAAAGCAAGGAGCAACAATGACTTTGAAGGCTAATCTAGGTTTTTAGGTGATTTTAGTTTTTAGATAGATTTTAGGGTTTTACTTTAGGGTTTAGTTTTGATTTCTATTCCCCTCGTTTTATTATGATTTTTAGATCTGATTTTGAGCTTGGAATTTCATGTAATTTGTCTTTAAATCCTTCAAATTTTAGGTTGGAATTCATTATGTTTAAGCTAAATTTGCAATTTTGGCCTTCAATGTCCTTGGATGTTGGATTGCGTTTGATGTTCTTCTCGCTTTCCCCTATTTTCTCTTCCCTATTTTGTGTTGATTTTGAGTTCATTGATTTGGTTAGTACTACTGATTGAATGAACTTGGGAAATGTTCGGATAAGCTCACAGTTGAGTTATGTTGTGCTCGTTCTCCTTTTTCGTCCATTGTACTTTTAGTTGGGGGTTCGTGTTTATGCTTCCATTAATGGGGGTCAATATCAAATCTAAGTGGACCGTTGAGTGCACAGGGAAGGCCCTATTTGTGTCCAAATCTCCCTCCGCTGCTCTTATCGCTGTCCTACTGTTCTTCATTTGTTCTACTACTTCTGCTATGAGCTTTAGCCGCGGTGAGCCCTACCATTGATGAACAACAATAGCCTTGGCCGAGTTCCTTTGGCTAGGATGCCCATGAGTAATCTTTTTCTCCCCTACCTCCCTATTTTTATAGCTTTCTTTTAATTTTCTAGGTAAGTGTTTCATCTTCGTTCTTTGGGTAATTACTTAAGTGGCACATAAGACTGGTTCAAGAATAAGTTTGTCTATGTTCTTTGTTCACATCAGCTTGCTTTAGTATTAGATTTGGTTATGAATTTTGGGCATTTAACATTGGCTCACTTTTGACTTTTAATAATTATTAAGTTGGGTAGGTTATTTGTTTTCCTCTTAATTACTTGATTCGGTTGAATTATTTAGATAATCTATTCACTAATAGTTTAATTATATATTAGCAATAGGTGATTTGTGTGACATTAGTTTGATGTAGTTGGTTTGCTTATTTAATTATTTTGGCTAGTTTAAGTGATGTTGGATTAATTAATTAAGACTTTTTTGACCTAATTTCATCCCTACCATTGAGGAGACGACGTTTAAGTGATATAGCTATAAGTTGTATGCTTGCAGCATATAATTTTGACATTAAAAATCATGTATAAGTTTTTGGTATCATTGCCGATGATGGCGGCATCAGATTAAATCACAATTTTCTTTTATTTAATACTTTCTTATTAGTTGTATATCTTTTGATTTTGCTTTATTTCTTTCTTAGTAGTGACTTAGTTTATTATGCTTGTTTTGCTTTCTCTTGAATAAAATTTTCAAAAAAATTAGAAAAATCAAAATTTTCAAAAAAATAGAAATTCAAAAATCCAAAAAAATTGAAAAAAAAATCAAAAATTAAAAAGATGGCAATTTTTCGTTTTCTCCAATATAGATATTGGACTTGTTTTATAGATATTGGAATTGATTGAGTGACTACCTTGCTTATTGTGCTCAATGTGGTTTCTCTTATGGAAAATGGAAAATCTTAGGTGTTATTAACGAAATTGAGAATTATGAAACTTGTAATGTTTTGAAGTATTAGGTTTTTCACTCCAAAAGTGTGGATGAAGCTTGGGATATGCTTAAATGGTTGGTTGGCGATACTTATAAATTTGAGAAGTTTGGTTGTGTTCGTCATGCCTCTTCTTGATTCATGTGCTTTTCATGCTACATCACATAATGAGGAACAATTTGTGGAATCATAGGCCCCCTCTCTCTCAATCCCTTGAATATGCTCACCCTCTATATGATTATTGTCAAACATCCAACCATGATACCAACTCTTGTCCTCTTATTTACTTCTACAAACTCTAAACTTCAGAAAATTGAGCAAGAAATGGAAAACTATAGAGATCTATGGGGAAATATGACAAATTCATTTATAGATCAATTCTCATAGTTGGTTAAGCACCATTTGGAGAGCATTGTGCCTCTCTTGCACAAGGCCAACTTTAGGGTAGGGCCTCCAACATTCGATGGTTGTTGACTAGGTGATTTTAGAGTCATGCCCCCCCTTTGAGCACTGAATTTCAAGTTGATGCTCCTATGTGTGACTTGAGGGAGAGGCCGATATTTTTTCACCTTCTTTTGCGTTTGTTTGTCCTCTTGAGACTATCTTGACCTTGGACTCCCTTTAATATGCCCCGACAATTCCCAACCTCCCTCCTCCTCTAATTCCCTTAGAGGATCTCGAGGAAAGAGAGGATTTGGAGGTTGAGTCTAGTATGGATAAAGTTGGATGCTTGTGAGGAGTCAAAATATTTTTGTGATGATGAGCATTTCATTTGAGGACTCCTTTAGGGGGGTTATGTGAGGTGCTTGTGCATGAGATTTCCCCTTCCTATCTTGAGCTTGTTGAATATATGTCCCCTAATCCCCTTGACTTGATCTCCGCTTCTCGTACTTCTTCACCATCCCCCCTTCCTCTAAGCATGAGTTTTTGAGGCCCTTTAAATCTTTTGTCAGCAATGACGCTAATGAAGATTTAGGACATGTGGGCCACTTGTTTGATATACTTAAGGGGAATGTGCTTGATGCTATTCGGTCCCTAGGTCACTTTGGAGTTTACAATCCCTCCCTTGACCTTTTTCATGTATGCCTAGTAGACTCGCCTAGAAAAATCAAGTGCACCACCTTTTTTGATCACTCTTTTGATTTCTCTGAGGCATATAATAAATTCATGAAAGCACTAACTATTATTGATGTGGTTTTGTTGGTGTTATCTTACATTCACTCTTTTGAGATGTATGTGATGGTATATGATAAACTCTTAAGAGCTTTGATGGTGTTTGAGTGGGTGCCCCTGATCTTGATCTGTAGAGGAGTGATTGATGCTCCATGGACTTCTATGACACTATCTAAGTGAGATTTTAGTTTGGGACAATCAATATGCAAATTGATATGATCATTTCAACCCTTTCCTGTTCTTGTTTTTCTTTTCTTTATTTCTTTACATACACAGTAGTGGATATTTAGTATTGTGAGTGTGCTAGTGACTGATTTTGAGATGAAATTTGAAATATATTGAAATGAATTGGTTATGATCACCCTTGTTTGATTTATGTGTTTTTGCTTGGTGGTGTGTTTTGTTTTGTGAATATTTATTGGTGTTGTTTGGTTTGGTGTTTTGTTGGTACTATCATGGGTTTGTATATATTTGGTGCATTTGTGTTGGGTTTGCGATTGGATGGCTTATGTTATTGCTTTTCAATGCCTTAGTTCCTGCAATGAAGACATTATTAGAGTTTTGGTATGGAGGTGAAGTGCCTATTTGCACAAATTTTTCAAAAATTTTGGAAAATTCAGAAAGATTTTAATTTTCTTTGAGGACGTGTGTGATTTCTTAGTTGATTGTGATCTCATGTTGCTAGCTTCTTGAATTACATGTAAATGGAATTTGCATGATGAAATGTCTAGTTGAGAATATAGATCCGATTTTTCATAATTACCCTGTCTCATATGTGTGATTTTGTGCATACCTTGCTCAACGTTTTATTAATTATTCAGGTCTAGTTGCTAAGTTGGCATGTAAACTTTTTGTTTGACTTGCTGCCTTCTAAGCTCTTGTAAAAAATCTAAAAAAAGGAATAAAAATGTGAATAACAACCCGCTCAGCAATGTTCAATGCCTCTTTATTCATATCTTTAATTGGCTTGAATAGTTGTTATTTTACTTGATTATACATCTACTTGGGCAATGAAATAAATTCTTTGTACAATCTAATAAAACTTCTTTTTAGGGAATGCGCAAATATTTATAAGTCAAGTGGGTTTTAAGTGTGTGAATTTTTAATCTTGTAAAAAAACGAAAAAAAAGGAGCAAGGATGTCAACTAGGCAACGGAATCATGTCAATGTTAGCAATTTGATGTCTAAGGATTGATGTACATTTACACAAGCAATAAGTTGTACGTATCATTGCACATATGAGTCTAGGGTGAAAAATGGAAGTCGGATTACATCTTGTAACTTAGATATCTTTTGATTGTACATTCTATTTCTATATAGTTTGTTGACTTAGTTACTAAGGTTATGCGATTGCCCAAGTTGGGTACATAATTTCCCCATCACTTTCATATATGATTATTTTGCAAAAACTAAAAAGATTTCCCTTTGTTTTTGAAATTTTTTTTGTTGATATTTCACTTAAAACCCCCGACAAGATCTCACTTGTTCACTTAGGGAACCGAGAGACTTAAAGGGCTTATTGTATACACTAAATGCAATCATAATTCCTGTGAAAGTGGGTGAGGATTTTTCTTTTTCTTATTTTTCATTTCTTTTTAGATAACTTAGTTTGTTTACTTGAGAAGGAGCAAAATCTAGCTATTGGAGTAATTATTTGCACCAAAATTATGAAAATTTTACAATACTTTTACAGTAGTTTAGCTCCTAATAATTATTACTTTTCAAATTTTATTCGAATTTAAATTATTTTATCGGTTATGGAAAATCACAAAAATGTGGAAAAAGGTGAAAATGCATAAATGGAGAATTCGGGCTCAACATCCACCCTATTTGGCCCATTTTAAATCTCAGCCTAGCAAGGGAAAGAAAAAAAAAACGAAACAAATAGAAAAAAGAAAACCCCAATAGCCCTGTCTCTTTCATGTGATGTCCCCCACTCAATTTAATTTCTCTCTCCTTTCGTTATCTTCTTCGACTCCACACTTCATCACCAGCACCATCACTCCCACCATCTTCATCATCCTTTAACACCATCGTCTTATAGTGACATCATCATATCCCCCACCATCCGTGCACCTCAGTAACTACAAATTCTTTCATCCTCACCAAGCATCAACACTCATCTCCACCATTCATCAAGGGGTATAGTAGACGGTTTAATAAATCAAAGAAACAACCTTGGGGCGTCTATTAAAGTAAGGAGGAGCATTGACTTTGAAGGCTGAGCTCGATTTTTGGGTAGATTTAATTAGATAGATTTTAGGGTTTTAATTTAGGGTTTAACTTCGATTTTCATTTCCCCTGTTTTATTATGATTTTTAGATCTTATTTTTAACTCGAGATTTCATGTACTTCATTTTTAAATCCTTCAAATTTTTAGGTAAGAATTCATTAAGTTTGAGTTGACTTGGAAATTTTGGCCTTCAATTTCCTTGCATATTGGATCGAGTCTTCTCGCTTTCCCCTACTTTCTCTTCCTTGTTTTGTGCTAATTTTGAGTTTGTTGATTCAGTTAGTATTGTTGATTAGATGAATTTGGGAAATGTTGGGATAGGCTCACAGTGAGCTAGGTTACCCTCGTTCTCCTTGTGTTTTCATAATATTTTCATATATGAATTTGTGTTTATGCTTCCATTAATGAAGGTCAATATAAAATCTCGATGGAGCCTCTAGTCGGAGGCCCTGTTTGCATTCAAATCTTGCTTCCCTGCTCTTTTCGTTGTGCTTATGTTCTTCAGTTGTTCTACGGCTTCTACTATGAGCTTTGGTTATGGTGGGCTTTGCCATTAACGAACAACAAGAGATTGGGCCAAGCTCCTGTGTCAAGCATGTGCATGAGTAATCTTGCCCTTCCTTATCTCTTGGTTTTTACATATTTCTTTCAATTTTTTAGGCAAGTATTCCATCCTGTTTCTTGGGGTAATTGCTCAGTAGCGGAGCCAAGATTTTAAGCAAGGGGGTGAGATTGGAAAAAATTAAAGAGCTCTTCAAAAAAAAAAAAAAAAACAAAAAAGGCAGAATGAAGAGTCGAACCAGGGACCTCCCACCCAAAGTAAGGGGCAACCACCGCCCTGCTATGCACTCTCATAATGTGTATTTATGAACTAACTAATATATATCTATTTTTCTTATCCATAAAAATACCCACATTTAATTTTTTTTTTCCCCAAAAAGTTGGGGGGTCAATTGACCCCCCTTGCCTCCACATGGCTCCGCCAGTGTAATTGCTTGAGTGGCAAATAAACTGGTTCAAGAATAGGTTTGTCTCTCCTCTTTGTTTACGTCAAAGCTTTCGTATTAGATTTGGTTGTGAATTTTAGGCATTTAAATTTGTTGCATTTTTTACTTTTAATAATTATGAAGTTGGGCAGATTATTTGTTTTCCCATTAATTATTTGATTGGGTTGAATTATTTAGAAAATCTAGTTATTAGTAGTTTAATTATATATTAGCAATATGTGATTTGTCTGACATTAGTTTGATATGGTTAGTTTGCTTATTTAATTGTTTTGGTTAGTCTAAGTCATGTTAGATTAATTAATTTAGATTTTTTGTGACCTAATTTCCACATTGTCCCTAAGAAGACGACCCTCAAGTGCTATGGCGATAAGCTATGCGCTTGCGGCATATACTTTTTTCTTTGAAAAATCACGTACAGGAGGTTTGTAAGTTAGAAGGATCCAAACAAAAAACCTAATTAATAAGGGTTGTTTACTTGGTGTGACACACTTAAACATATGGTACATGATGTCAATATCTGTGGCTTTTTATCAATATGAGATTTGCCTAAAAGTCAACGTTGAAACCTAGAGTACTACTAGTTTGGATCCATGGCTTCCTTCCTATATTATATTTAATTATTCTTTAAAATTCATTCGGAGGGCAAAAAAAAGGTTCGTAACTTCCTTATCTTTTCATTTAGACATCTTCAATTTTTTTTTAAAAAAAAATGCTCAAGGTTCTTATCAATTTTAGAAGCTCCTTCCAGTTTTCTCAAAGTTACCAACAATTTTTTAAAATAATTTTTATGTCATTGGCTCTGATTTATGTCATGTTCTTTTTGGCTTAATTTTCTTGAATTTATCTAAACTCCATTGATATGAATTGAATTTTTTAAAACTAAGTTTTTTTTTGAATTTTTTTAAAATTGATTTTATTTTGAACTGAACTTTTTTTTTTTCTAAATAGAACTAAATTTAATTTTGTTGAATTCTAAACTTATTTTTGATAAATTAAACTGAACCGAACTGAACTGCATTTAGGCCCTATTTTCTTGAACTTTTTTTTTTTTTAGATAAATTCAATTCAGTTTAGTAGAAATAAGTTTAAGTTCAATTTGAAAAAAATAAGTTCAATTCGATTCACAAAAGTAAGTTTAGAATCCGACTTAGCTCAATGTTAAACCAAAAATCATGCATTGTTTTATTAAATAATCCGATTATATTATATATATTATTTCATCTAATTTGCTCTATTTTATATATTTTTCAGGATTAGCATTAATTAAATAGAGAGGAGAAGAGAGGACGTCGAAACTCGAGTTTTATACGCTTAGCTATAAAGACGGTCCAAAAATAATAATTTATGAAAAATATTATTTTTATAATTATTTAATTGGGCTAGGGTTTCAAGAGTTGAAGAAGAGCTAAAATTCTTGAGGGAGGAGTAGTGTAAGGAAGAAAGGAAGAAGAAAATCCTATTCACTAACCCTAATCATCCTCACCATAAATCATAATCACCATCATCATCCTGTATATATAACCACCCCACGCCTATCTCCTCAAGAATCCCACGCAGCCCATCTCCTTCAAGCCACCCCATCTTCTCATCTCTTCATTGTCTCCATACCCCCCCCCCCCCTTCTTCCTCCTCTTTACTCACCACCATAAAATATCATCATCACCATCAACATCTATCCTAACTCCAAAACAAGCCACGGTAATCCCACCCTCACAATCATCACCCATCATCATCATCAACCCTTCTAAACATTCCACGGAAGCCTCCTAATACACATCTCCTCATCATCCTTCAACATCCCACACACCTCCAAACGCCTAAGCCTTATTCATCACGACCCACTGTCATCTTCAATCGCATTATCACGCCACTCCTATTCCTTTTTTTTTTTTTCAATTTTTATTTTGATATATTTTTTTTGTGTTTAGTTCATTATTAAACATTATTTATTTGGGTAAATTTTGTGATTTTGATTTTAATATGAGTGAGTAAATTTTTTACTTGGAATCAACCTCTTTATGGGTAGGAATACCGGTAGAGGTAAGGTTGGCTACAGCTGAATCTCCCCAGATCCCGTGAAAGCGGAACCCACACTGGGATGTGTTGTTGTTGAGTAGATTTTTTGTGCTTGGTATATTCTATTTGAAACTATGCTAAATTAATTATTTTGAAACAAGTTTAATGTTTTATTGTCTAGTTGATTCTTATTCATGATTCTATAGCGATTAGTGTTTATCGTTCATGAAATTCGTGTTATATTAATTAGAATGCATGCTAGTTAGTTTAATATGAATTCATATGATAGTTTAAGAGGCTTTAATACGTAAAAGTTATCATCTTTTAAGCATTAGTATCACCCTAATTAATCATAGATGGCTCAAACCCATCTCTTTTATCTAGGTAATTGTTATCGATCTTTGTTAAATCGATTTGCTAGTAAATTGGTTACAAGGCGTTAGATGATGTTTTTCTAACACGTAAGGCTCTAGTTTGATTAAATTCTTGTGCTAGTGTAAGGGTTATCAAAACTAGTATGGCTTATATTAGGGCTGGACTTAATTAAACTATAATATAAGGAAAAATGGGGAAAATTCACTAGTGGGTGTCTTCTATAGTCTATCTCATAGATAAAATCGACTTGTGTGTTGATGATAAATATTAATTTGCATGGTGGATATAGATTATGCTAAGCGTTTTTTGATAAATTTGATATCTTTTGATAATTATTTGTTGCTTTTTAGTTAATTTGTTTAGTTTGTCAATTTTTATTCTTCAATTATTAGCTTTGATGTAAATTTCGTTTACCACCCCCCCAAAGAATTATTAGTTTAGGTTACTATTTGTGATTTTTAATATTAATTTTCTGTTTTTATTTTTAGTTGAATATTGTGCTATTATTCTGTTTTTATTTTTCTAGATTATTTAGGATAGCCACTTACTGTTTTATTTTCAGAATTAAATTTAGAATATTTAGGAGTGATATTAAGTAATTTTTCCAGATTTTTATTTATTAAATTTGATTTATTTTAGAATTACAAAGAGTAGAAATAATAAATTAGACTAGTAAAATGATTTAGAATTAAACTAGCTTTTGGACATAATCTTTCATCGTGGATCGATCCCTACTTACCTATGCTATAAATATTATTTATAAAATTGAAGTAGTGGTTAAATTTGTAGCTCCACGACAAGCTATACACTCAACAAGAGTTCAATTTAGTTAAAAAAAAGTGCAATTTAGTTTTGTTCAGAGAAAATAAGTTTGATTCTGTTTAAATAATCAGTTTAGACAAGTACAACAAAATTAAGTTAAAAAAATAAGACTTTTTTTTCTAAACTCAACTAAATTTACATTTATTAAACTAAACTCAATTTCTTAATTCAAAAAAAAAAAAAAAACTATTGAAGAGGATTTGGCCTTATATGAGAGCTTCTCATCTTGATCTTCAGATGGCTATAATTTACCCAATGAGATCCGATGCCTCACGGGACCTTGGCGGATTATAGGGGTCACGGCAATTGAGCCTCATTTTGTGCTTTTGCTTCTCTCTTCCTTCCCTTATTTGACACCTTCTGTCTTATCTTTCCCTCTTCATGCTTCTTCCGTTGTGCTTCATATTTATGTCTTTTCTTTGCTCATCCAGGCTTGCTTGCCTCACCGGAAAATTTCTAGCCATCCACCATAGCTGTAGCTTCCTCATTGTGCTTATGCTTGCGTCAATTAGAATGCACAAATTAGGGTTTAAGAAAGCATTCCCAATTCCCAATTGCTCTGCTATATCTCTCTCTCTCGCTGGTGATCCTCTAGCTACTTGCAAAGCATCTCTCTAGTACTTTGTCATTAGTCTGCAACTCTCTCTCTCTCTCTCTCTCTCTCTCTCTCTCTCTCTCTCATACACACACACGCAAACACACATTTCACCTGTTTACTTAGCCTTGAGCATCTTGATGCTTTGTTTTTGGTGCTTGAAAATGGCCCCAAATAAAAGTTGCAACACCAATTTCTCTAAGGCTCTTCCATTTTTTTTTTCCTTTAAATGAATAGGTCAAGGAACTCATACTATTGAGCCTTCGCTCTAGGCCATTCGTCATGAGGGTGCATCAATCAATCAATCAAGCGCGCACTATCCATGAACGACCAACGTCCATTGAGTTGACTTTAAGTCTTCAACTATGTTCCAGCTTCCATTTCGTCCTCTTTCCATGTCTTGATGTCTACTCCTTTTTGGAATTTCATATTCCTGAATATTTTTATTTTCCATCATTATGACCTTCTTGACAGGGGTGGCAATAGATTGAGTTCGGGTCAGGTGAACCATCATCCATATCTATCACTCGCTTTAATCCGCTTCGTCCAATTTACCCATCATCCGCAAAAACCTAATCCAATTCATCCATCCATCCATCATCCGCGGGTGAAAACGAGTGGATCAGGTTGTAAATTGGTGATAAAAATTTATAAGTAATATGTTAGCAAATTTTTATAAAAAAGTAAGTTTTGTCTTTTGAAAAGTTTAAAAAAGATATTTTAGGTGGGTAGTTTGCATCTACCACCCCTCAGGTTTTTGGTATTAATTTTTTTGACCCTACTTCTTTTTTGTTGAGTTATAACTACCTTGAGGTTCTATACTCTTGATTTTTATCTACCGTTTAAACGCTTAATTTTCTTATAATGACTTTACTGATACTAGTTGTCACAATTTGCTACTTATATCATAAATATTATATTTTCTATGGTTATAGGCCCACCATGCTTAGCAAAATAATTAAAACTTAATTACAGAGTTTCGACCATTACCTAAACTTAGTCGGTGTTGGACTTCGATGTTCCTCTAGCTTCCGATTTACAGAAATTGTTAATCTCGACCCAACCTTCCTTAGATCAGGTACAGTACAGATCCATTTCATTTCATACCTCGGACCGTAGTCACTAATAAGGTTTTTTAATCTTTTTCAAGGATAGTAGAACTTTAATCAAGAAATTATAATATTTAAGACATAAGGTTCAATTGAATGACATTCCCTACTGGGAAACTTCTTTTATTGAAAGCTTGAAAAGCGAAATATTACAATGGAAATCTTGAAGAGGGACTTAAACTAAGATCATTAGAGATGCTTGCTTATGGAGAAATGGCGAATCCCGACTTTCCTTTTGCTTAAGAATGCTCGAATAACCGTGTCCCTTCTCAGCACTTGACCTCTCCTTTTATAGAGGGTTGTGGGTACATAGGATGTCCTAATGGCTACAGTACACAATGATTTTTCACATGGCTGTTGTACACACTAATGGCTATAGTACACTGCTTTATTTTACAGACCAGACACTTATCAAAATAGTACAATAATGGGGCAACCACTTTTCAAAGCTTTTTAATGATGACAAGACTAGTCATCATTATTAAGATTCTGCATGTATTCATCTCCAATTATATCTTACAGACCATCATTATCTAGATAATCATCAAAACCTTCTTCTAATTGAAGATGCTCTGGATCCCATTTCTCGCATAACTCAAGAAGATATTTCTTTCCTTTTTCTGATAAGAACTTTCCAGCTGCAACGTCAAAGAGATAATCAAAAATATCTTCAGACACTGCTCCTTCTACCTTCACGCACTCTTTAAACTCATTACCATAGGCCAAAGTAGTATTTTCACAATGCATTATTGTTTTTCCTTTTTTAATTAATGCCCAACATTGATGATAAATATTGAAAAATCCAATGGCTCTTGCTAAAGCAGGATCAGTAACTAATTCTCGTCATTCAGGAGCCCATTCTTGTCATTGATCATCGAAATCGTTGTAATCAACGATCTGAATAAGATAATGGGCTAACTTAGCTTTTCCATTTTCAAATTCGATTAATGCGCTATACACTTCCAAATTTAAGCATCTTCGAATTGGAATTTTTGTTGGACCATTAGGAGATGTAAGAATCCAAAGGATTCTTCGGAACATGCATTGCTGAAATTTTGTTAGTCTTGAGAAAAATGGGAACTTTGGATCTGGGATTTCTATGAAGTAAAGTACCATCCCGTATTCCCAGGCTTTAATGATTGGGTCATTTGGAGAGATTGAATTTGTTGAAAAACTAACACCACCAACTCCAGACTTATCGAGAAAGTAGATAGTTGTACCCCAAGACTCCTAAATATCATAAGAATAATGATGATAAAAGTCGATGCAGGCTGCATAACACTCATTGAACCATTTTTCTTGAACATGAGAACTTATTTTTTCTTGGATATCATAGGGACATCTAAGGTAATTAACTTGTAACTCTAAAAGGGAAAATCTTTGGGCTACTAGGTAGGCAGTAGATAGTATACCAAAATGTGATCTGCTTTTTGTATGGAATTCCAGGTTATCAATAAGGACTCTACTAGAAGGCAAAACCTGTTCTAGTAGGAATGACATTTCATTAAGGATTTCCTCCTTTTCTGGCAGGAGGTTGACTTTGATGATCAACATTGGTGAGCTCTCGAGTTAAACTACCTGCCAGAGAATTCTTCGATCCTTGTATGTGTGCAATAGAGAAGGAAAACTAGTTGAGCCATAATTGTCAACGCAGGAGTCGCCCTTGCGCTTGCATATTTAATAAATTCTTTTTCATAAAACCAAGTATCTCTTTGCAATCGGTTCGAATAAGAAAAGGTTTTGGGGATAAAAAGATTAAGAGCTTTTCAATTCCCCTTATGACTACAAGGATTTCTTTTGTCATTGTGGGATAGTTGCATTTTGCCTTATTAAAACCTCAACTGCAATATTTGCAAAGTTTTTCTCCTTCTTTGATTTTGAGTACCGCACTCCAGTTCAAGACTTAAGTCATCTTCCTCATTAGGTAGAATAAGAACAGGAAGATTTGTACATATTTTTCTGAAGTTCTGGACAATCTTTGAATCATTAGTGGTCCATGTCTAACTCATATCTTTCTTGAGTTTTTGTTGCAATGACTTTCTTAATTTTGCTAGATCTTTAATGAAGTCTGAAGCATATGTAAGACATCCAAGAAATCTTTCTAGTTGCTTCCTATCTTCAATTTTTTCAAGAAAATTTTCTATTTTTTTCAAAATATGTTTTTGTAGAATGATTTGTCCAACTTTTATCTCTAGACCTAAGAACTCAATTTCTTGTTAGACATAAATGCACTTATTCTTACCCAGTATAATACCATGATCGATGCACCTTTGAGTAATAGCTAAAACATCATTTTTGTGATGTTCTATAGTTTTGGAAAAGACAAGGATACCATCAATGTAAACTAAACAACATTGATTAAGGTCTTTAAAGATGTTATCAATTCTTCTTTAGAATACTTGAGGTGTATTTTTAAGACCAAATGGCATTACTATCCATTCATAATGTCCTTGGAAGGCACTAAAAGTTGTTGAAGGAATACTTTCCTCGTCCATTTTTATATGCCAATAACCGCTTTTCCAATATGTTTTCGAGAACCAAGAGGTGCATTGGATTCTATTAAAAAGGATTGTTTTGTTAGGGATGCAATAATCATCAAAGACAATATTATCATTAAGCTTTCTGTAATTGATTACCATTCTTGTTTTTCCTCTTTTTTCTTCAGCATGATTTCTTACCATGAAAGTCGGACTAGTGTGAGGACTCTCGCTAATCCTGATTAATCCTTTATCCAGAAGCTCTTTAATTTGTTTATCAAATTCTTGGATATCCTAGTGTGTATACACCATTTGTTTGACCTGGATAATAGTGTTGGGATTTATTAAAGTAATTTTAGCAAATGTTTTATCTTTATCCCAAAATTTAGAGGATTATCAGAGCAGAGTTCTTTGTATAATTTTTTTTGTTGTTCAACATTCTGCTCTTTAATAGATAACTCAAGCAATGAGCTTGTTAATGCTACCTCTCATTGCGCCGACATTACCTTCTCACCACGCTAGCTGCGTGAAAACTCAATCTTCTAATGGATTTAAGCCTTACTTAATTTTTCAATAGGAACAGAGTATCCATTTATTGTGAATATTATCTGGTTTATGGTCTAGGTATACGAAGAATAGAATCTCTGAAAATTATTTCCAACAATCATATCATGAGGGGGTTGATTAGTAGCCCATAGAACCGATATAATGCATTGGACTCATCCTAATTCTATGGATAACCCTTCTATTCTCTCATTTTGGCTCGTAATGCTATTATCAGCTATCCTTATTTGTAAATGATTTTTAGCTTTTTTTCACAAAAACTCTGAAAATAATGATTTTTTTCCAAAGCATACAGAACATCCACTATCTATGCACGCACATAGTTCGTACTTAGTAGATCCCTCTAGACATACCTTTATTGGGATATAGATGCTATTGGAATTTGTATTAGGAGCTTCATAGCAAATCTTCATAGTCGTGTTTTTAACTAATTCATTCTCATAGATTGGTTCACTAACAGTTTTTGTTTTGTACCCAATGACCTTTCTTTCTAGACTCATACTTCGGTCTACACTATGTCTTTTGGGTTCAAAACTCATTCTACTCATTTCACTGGTCATGCTAATTGTATCATCTTATTTAAGCTTTTCTTTAGTTGATGAGGATCCTTCTCCCCAATCTGATCTTGTACTCATGCTTCTTAATAATTGGGGTTTAATGGTGATTTAACCATCCTCATCAATTTTTATTACATTTTCTTATTGATTTTTGTAGGGTTGGCAAAGCCAGATATCTATAAACAATCAATTTTTATGTCTTAAGGATTGAACTTAATCCTCTGGATCTTTTGCATAGGGGTAGAATTTTCAAATTTTTCTGCTTCTATCATTGTTACCTTAGTGTTTGGATCTATTGTATTATCTAATTTGTAGACAATTTTTCAAAATATCCTTAAAGGATATCCTCCTCTTTTCATGTCCATCCCAACTATTTTTATCTTGAGAGATAGGAAGTTTTTAGCAAATTCAGCCTACTCACATAATATCCTGGTCGGCAATTGAATCCTACTGACCCATAACATAAATTGGTCTTTATCCCTGTGATAATTTGATTATTAAAGTTGGTATGCCTAATGTTGCAGAGTAACACATAATGATCAATGTCTTTGCCATAATATTGTAGTGGAGTGATTTGAAGTTGAACGCTTCTGACATGGATATACCTATACTTTCTATATTTGTTATGCTTAAGGATATTTTTTCAATTAATGAGATTAACTTCTCCAATGTCATAATCACAATCCTTTATCTCCAGTTCACCTTCAATCATTTCACATACATATTTGCTTTTTAATTGAAAGATGGATTTTTTTTTATAGATCATATCTTTTTGGATTATGGGAAGAACTCAATCTCCTTTTACTTCATCATGATTGTTATCTACCACAAACTCTTCTCCTTGAATATCACCAGGGCTAACCGAGCTATTCTCCATCATATGACTTGTTTATTCATAATCACTTTATATTCATTGTCCAATATAATTTCAACAATTCCTTTGTTGTTGCTTAAGGCTAGGTCTAAAGCCTCATCTTCACTAAGCTCTACATAATCTAAGCTTCATGAGGTTTCAATAAGTTTGTTATTATTCTGATTTTTACATTCATTAGCGTAATGCCCAACTTTTCCGCATGCCCAACATTTGCAATTGTTTTCCGTTGCAGGGCAATAAGCAACTTTTCTAAAAAATCTACGTTTTTATGGACTTGGTTTGTTATAATATTTTCTTCTATATTTCTCATCCCTTGGATTGTTAAAGCTCTTTTTCTTATAAAATTTTCGTGTCCTTCTTTTTTCAGGTTCTTTTCCCCATTGATGAGGTGAATCCCAACAAGTTAGAAATTTTTTCTTAATTTTCTTTTGTTTTTGAAGATCAAGACACTGATCATTGACCCATTTTCTTAAATAGGAAATTCTTGAACCAAGGGAATCACCAACATCTGTTTGTTCAAGCCATGCCATGTATGTTTCATTAATTATGGAGTTTATCGGGTATGGCAATTTGTCATAGAACATACCAAGATTAGTTTCATTATGCCCAATTTTGTAATAATATTAACTGAATTCAGCAATATAATTTTCTAGGTATCTCATATCCAATAATTCTATGTTGTTAATTTTTTTTTGCCATTCTCTTGCTTTTTCTTCAGAATCAAGTTTGGCTCTGATGAATTTGATTTCGATTTCTTTGCACAAATTTCTCAACATAGCATCTGGTGTTTCCATCATTCTTAATGTATTTTTACCGTTTGCTCTTAATGAATCATACTAGTCAACTACAGTGCCAGAAAAACTATGTTCGATATAGTTTAGGAAGTTTGTTGCAGTCCAGGTAGTATTTAGGTTTAAGATACTATTCGTTCCTTTTTTCAATGCTCAAATATTTCTTCTCTATTACGGCTCCATCAATGTTTAAGATGTATCATGTTTGGCTAATTGGGGTAAGTCCAATTTTTTCAAAAGTCGTGGTTGTCCTTGGGATAAACCCGAAGGAAAAATTGCTTGTACGTCCCGTTGGAATGTACTAGGTCTTAAGAATTGAGTATTTTTTCTACAAGGTTCACCAAATTCTTCAGGCTTATGAACGACATTGTTAACTAGATTAGTATCTGTTTCATACAAGTCGATCTCTTTTCCAATCTCATTGTTCTCGTTTTCGACAGCCATTTTACCAAATTTTTTATCTAGTTTTCTCCTAACTTCTTCTAATGATAATACATTGAGATCTTTTAATTTAATCAGATTCATCTGCTAATATATTTCTTCTTCTAGTTGGGCATTACTAGTCTCTTCATTATCATCAGACAAATTATCATGTTTATCACTAATTTGCGCCCATAATCTTGTTTAATTCTTCTAGGTTTTGTCCTTTCTCAAACATATTCTGTAGTTCATTAAGAGTGTATTGCTTATACTCCTACTTCTTCTTCTTTTTCTGCTTTTCCAGCTGTTTTTTCACCTGATTTTTCTCCTACTTCTTTTTGGATTTTTATCTCGTGCAGAGGAAATGGTATCTTGATTTTTGGGTTTTGGAAAGGATATTTATGTTGAAATAGAGTACCAATATTGGAAGTAGATTTTCCAATATGCCTAACTTCGTTAACCAAAGAAAGGTGAATTACATATATCTACCTCTTAAGCTCCTTCATTTTAATTTTAGCTAATTCTACTTTTAATTCTAAAACTAAATCAGTGATATAGTTTAATTAAGGTGCTACTGGAGAAATGTCTTCCGGTGAGTGAATAATATGTGAATAATTCGGTCCAAGGCAAACAGGTGATGATTCAAGCATTAATCACAGTTAACCACAGTTAAGTAGCTTAATTAATCATGAATTGGCTTAATTATCTTAATTATTTTTGGTCACGTGGCTCTGATACCAGTTGAAAGAGGAGCGAGAATACTACTAGTGAGAGAAATTACACATGCATAAATTGTAATTTGAAAGTAAGCTTTTAAGGATTTAGGTTAGGGGCATAAAAATCAGGAGGGTACCTAAAATTAAAGCCAACAAACTTTCGAGGCAGTAGAAAATAAACTTCAAAAGAGTAATGGCAGAAATATTAATTCCTAATACTTCAGGGTACCTGAATGCAAACTATCCTATTTTAGGTATAAGGAACGAATAAATATCACATTCATCATTATAATTTTGACAAAAATTATAAAACTAACAATATAATTGTCCAAAAAATAAGTAAAATTTAAAGAACAAAAATAAAAAGTAAACTAATTGTAAATAAGAGATAAACAAGTGCATGACTAGTTGGGCGGTGGATTGGATGGAGCATCACCCGGATCCAATCCAATCCAATCTGTCAAACCATTATCCATCATCCATATATTTTGGGTTTTCACCCACTTTTTCGGATCGGATGGAATGGATATGCAACGGGTGTGGGTGAAATTGCCACCTTCACTTCTTGATAAGTATAATGTAATTTTAGGGGAATAAATATTTGATATTTTTTTGTGAGCAATTTTGCATTTGAGAAAATAGAGCTTTTGAGGATATTTATGTTCTAAAGGGTCTCTTAAGAAAATTATTGGCATGGAACTCTCTATGACCACCATTGTCATCTTGAATTCCTTCAAGTTTCATGGTAGTAACTATGATCCTATATAAAAATCACTAGCAAGAACTATACTCTAACAACGATGGTGGTGGTTTGTCCGTGACTGGTGTTCTCAACATCGTTAATTAGTTCTCTTCATGTGATTGCCTCAATTGCAAGGTAGATAGAAATCCCCACTCCTAAGCCCTGGTTTCTATTTCAGACCTCTAATTGTGAGCATCAAACCTTTTCTCTCTCATCTACTTCGACGCCCTCCAACTCCACGACAAGCGTGAACTTCCACTCCCTATTCTTGAATATGAGTTATCCATTGTTGCCTCCTTCTGCCTTCCAAACAGGCTGTAAAGGTCTTCTGCGACACCAAATTCAAGGATTCTCAATGCTCTTTCTTTCTCTTCCGCTTCACTTCACAAAACCATGACGCCTCATTAGCCCCGATGTTTATAACCTTAAAGACATGGACCGCGGATGTTTCTAGAACAAATTCAATCTAGCCAGGAGTTACTGGCAATGTGTTATATTGGGGTATGATAATTGATTCTGGAATTTCTAGCAAGAACCAATTTGCTAACATCGCAGTGGAAATAGCAAATAGATCTTGGCTTAATTGATACTGATTGAGAGGATCTTTAGTGAGGGACATTGAAGCTGGGGTGGTAGAGAGAAAGAGAGAGAGAGAGAGAGAGAGAGAGAGAGAGACGCGCTGATAATTGATGGAGAGTGAAAGAGGTGGGGAAAAGTATAGAAAAGAAGGTGATGGAAGATTGGGAATTAGAGATGACCAGGATGAGGCGAAGGAATTTCTTTATAACTGTAGCCTGTAGGTACAATTATCAATAATTTAAATCTTTCTATAGTTATCCTAAATTTTTCTTTATTAGAGGCTGAGAATTGAAGTGATAGTCAAAACGCTAATATTTCTTTATTGTGCCTTTATTATTGGCTCAATTGATACTCATCTGATTTTTTTGCTTTTCTTTTTTTTTTTCGTTAGGAAGAGGAGGGAGTCCATGGGGGAGAGAGAATTTAGTGGGAATAGGGCCATAAAATAATTGTAGCCCGTAGGTGTTGTCCCTTGTGCTTTAGCATATTGTAGCAAATAGCCTTATGGAGATGTTTATGGATCAAATCAGTTATTGATAATCAGTTTAATGGAAAAGACTTTCAATTATGGGAGACTTCCATTATTTTAAGGGGGGTATGTCGTGAACTTATTGAAATTGTTCACTTTTGTAATTGCTCAATGCCTTCTGTCTGCTGCCCCTTTGCCTTCTTTTGTCTTCAGTATTAAGGAATGCTTAAACTAAGTATCTTAATTGCCAAATTCAATTATGTTATGACTATCCTCGTTTTGAACATGGGCAAGTTTGACGTGGAATTGGGATTTCAATGAACATAAAGAAATGCTGAGACAATACATATGTGCCTAATAACTAAAAAAGAAGTTCACACATATAGATAACCAGCAAGTTAACTATTTAAGACCAGCACTACCATTCTCATGCTCAAATTATAGTCTACATATAGAATCTAAATAAAATTTCATAAGTTGTTGATTCTAGAATACCTTTCCGAACTTAGCTAGTGGGGCACTTACAAATGCTCGATTGATCTTGTTGTTATTAGCCTATTAGCTCAAAGGTAAGACAGTGTGTGATGTCGCACAATAATGTAGGTTTGAATCCTACCTAGATTGTTATGGCATATGAATATAGTATCATATGAATAGAAACATATTTAAGAGACATTAAGATTCCAATACATTACATCTTTGAATTGTTGAAATTGCTCACATGAAACATTTTCCTAGAAACACACCTCAGAGGTGAGCTGCATCTTAGGCTTTATCTCAGGATAATTTCTGTTGTCAGAGTCAAAACATAATGTGTTATTATTTAATGCACTATGAATGTCCTTATGGTTGATTTGTGCTAACTTAAGTTCCAACCTGATGGAGTATATTCTAATAAGGGCAAATTTATCAGTCAACAATCTTCTCCTAGTCAATAGAAGTATAGATTTTATATCTATTTGGCTATTTCCATTATGAATTTTCAAAAATATCCTTGGTGGGATTCATGTCCCCACCTATGTGCTCTTTAAACATTGCTCCACCTTTGAGCTGATGGGCTAACAATATTAAGAATTAATAATTCAACCGGTTGATTTCCCACATGAATGGTAAGATCTATAATGGCAGCTCTATGCGCGTTTATTGTTTCAACATTAGTATCTTTAGTGAATGCCGAACTCCACATCAAACTTGCCTATATTCAGATGGGCAATCGATCATAACACGATTTAGTCTCGCAGTTGGGGCACTTGGTTTAATTGTCAAGCAATAGCAATCCAAGTTGAGTCCTTGTGCTATAGATCATGAGCAAAGATCACAACTCATCATATTTCAGACCACAAATGAACAACTAGGCTCAACAGTGATTTGGAAACATGTATTTTTAACCCCCCATTCAATTAAAAACAAGAGAGCTTTAACTAAGATGAAAGTGAAACACATATCACACTTGCAAGAGCGCCTCCGATTCTCATTGTTTTCCAAACTCAAAAGATATAGCAAGGAATAGAAGGGGGTTCATTTAGGATTATTTGATTTATTTGAACAATGAAAAAAATTAAAAAATCAAAATAGAAAAAAGGATTACTAAAAATATGACCACAAGTTGACTAATAATTCTTCCAAGGCCATAGACATATGTAAGGGATCGGGATGTAAGTTTTAACCAAGCACCAACAAGAAAGAAGTGGTGGAAAATGAAACATCATGGATTTGGAACCCAGTCAAATCAGGCTATTATGGGTTTGCAATTCTAATTTGTAATCAAAGTCTTCACAATCAGATAAATGGGTCATGAACATAATATCCCAAGCTAACTGGTACTCTCTTTGAAAATCAAACATATACAAGAACTTCATTTTGAGATGAAAAAATGGGATTACAGGAAAGAGACAAACCAACACCAGTTCTGTGATTTAGTTTGAAAAAAAGGGATCATAGAACGCATAAGCCTCCATTGCATCTGAACCTCCTTTGGCCATATCTGAATTAACAACCCATGAAATGAAAAGCTATTTCCATTTTTACCTAGCATAAACACTCAGATTGCATGTTCACAAAAACATAAAAATAAAAAAATAACGAGGACGAACTTTAGGTTATAAAAGTGAAAATTAATTGGACCATTAGATTTAGATGATAACTCAACTGTTGTGATTAAAGTGTCCATTTAGGTAACTGACTGACTTTTGGGCTTTTTTTTTTTGAGCAATTTAGAAATTATTGTGTTTTACCTTGAATAGTCAAGAATTTGAGCAATTATTGTGACACTTGGACTTGATGTTGTTGTTGCTTTGAAGTAAAGTCTTCATGGCATTTTGGGTTGTTGGTTTGCAGGAATTTGTTGAGAATGGGATCAAATAGGTTATGAAATATCAATTTATGGAATCTTGGTGAATTTAAATGTTACTAAGTGATATTTGAAATGTGGAGGGTGTGAAACTCTGGTCCCTTTCCTGGTTAGAGAAGTTATGCCTCAAGTACGAGAATCCCCTAGTTTATTAAGGAATTTTTAGATGGTTGAAATTATTCTGTAGTAAGATGAGCTTCATGGATGTCTTCTTTTTGTCCTAGCACGTAGGTGTTTAGGTTCTGTCAATTTGCAAGCTTCAAAGAATGATCTAATTGGGGTTGGGACTTTAGTGACATGATACCATATTTGCTTCTTAATTAGTGGAGTTCAACCATGGGAGTATGAACTTTTTAGTCCACTAATGGATTTGTAGCCTATCAGCTGAAATGGTACAGCATCGCACAAATCACAAGGGATGCAGGTTCAATTACCACATAGGCTACGTAAAGACAACCTTCACTTGAAACCAAATATGGGATTCCTACCCTCTCCAAGGGACCCCTTGTCACAGCTCCATTTTTCCCTCAAATTAAATGAATTTTGTTTAGAGAGGGATTGAATAAAAATTGGTAGTATAGCATGATGTTCAAATACGTATTCAATAACCTAATGCTTAATTTCATATGCAGTAAAAGGAAAAGGACATATGACCTATGATGATTGATTTGTAGAAGGTTCTATGCGTGACAACTTTCTTCATGCGTGTATCTTATACTCGTACTCTCTATATTAGGACTACACCTTTCTCTTCTGGGTGGAAGCTGCATTTCTTCATGGACTAGATTTATCTTGCTTCATTAGTTCAACATGAATGTTCCTTGTTTTACTAATTCTTCTGGGAATCACATTGCCCAATAATGAATCACCGCAGGGTTTTTGTTAATATTGTCTCATTTGTTCTATTTGCACTTGAACTAAGCCATGAGATGTGCTTCAGCCCAAGCTAAAAATATGCGCAAGGTTTTGATACATTATGAGTGAAATGTGTCATATGTCAACTTTGAATTGTAGCCTATGTGGAATTTGATCGTTCATTTGGTTCCATTTCCTAAGTTAACGAAAAATATCTCATACGTCCAATGCTAGTCGAGTAGTAACATTAGTATCAAGCAAAATGATAAGTGTCTTGCTGCAAGACACTTCATAAGTGTCTTATTTTGACTAAAAAATCATACTATTATGTTTTTAAATTAAAAAAATGGTATGATCAAATCGTGGAAGCATATTACAACTTATAAATTGTATAAAATCATCTTTTTATCCATAATTTGTCACATTTCTAACATACGTGTATCATATATACTTGCAGATACGGTTAATGCGATTAGGGTATTATTTAATATTTTATCGGCATAGGCGAAAAATATTTAAGGTTAGTAATTCACAATTAAGTATAATCATTGAAAAATTTATGTGGTTTTAAATCATAAAACATGTTAATTTATAATAAGGCAAAACATTTAAGAGTGTCTTGCTACAAGACATGTATTACTATCCTAGTATCAATTGCCACCAATTTCAATAGCAAATGTTGACCTCAAACATGACAAGTTAGAGCCAAGCTTAGGATTTCAAGGAGAAGTCATGGCATCTTGGGCACTGTATGCGCCTAAATTTCATTTTAATTTGCTATTCACACAACATCTTAATCAACAGTTTGTTCCTAATTTACTTTTTACCTTCGCTGATTGTTTTCTTCAGGAAACTTCAATGAGTAAGCATTTGGCTCTTGGTAGGGCTGAAGGTGGATTTTGCTATGTTGGTGCTTCTATTATTGCTCCAACTGGAGCCTTAACTAATCAGGCAGTTTCTGATGTACATAATGTACTTGTGTCTTGTTTTATTTTTGTTCATACTTGGCACTTGCAGATTAGGCCATTTAGCTTTTGACAAATTTGGATATATTACTAGGTTACGTCGTTGTACTCCTGCATCCAGGCCAGCAGTTTGTACCATTCATCCTAAAGCAAAATCTCACAGATTGCCTTGTAGTACCACTATCACTACTCATGTTTTTAAATTGGTTCTTACTTATTTGTGGGGATTTTGCCACCAAGCCACTCATAATGGTTATCAGTATTCTGTTATTATATTGGTGGATGGATTCTCCATTTCTAGTTGGACTTTTTTATTGATTACTATGGCTAATGATTTTTCTACTTTCAAAGCATTTGTGTGTTATGTGGAAACAAGATTTGAATTTTCTATACAAAGGATGAAAAGAGATGTTGGGCTTGAACTCTGACATGCTCATGCCGTTGCTTTCTATGCCTACAAGGGTATTAAGCACCAACCTCATGCATTGATCCACCACATCAAAATGGGTTGTTCAGAGGAAACACCTGTATCTTCCTGAAGTGTCAGGGCATTTCTTTTCCAATCAAGCTTACCTCTTCAATTTTAGAGAGAATGCATGCTTACTGCTACTCTTCTCATCAACATTCTACCATCTTCAATAGTTTATGATAAAACCACTCGTGATGTCTTACATCACCATGCTTCAGATTATTCATTATTGCATATACTTGTGCATATGCCCAGTGTTGCAGGCATGGTTGTTTTTTTTTTTTTTAACAATGGTAAATGATAAAGAAATAATTTTAGGCCCCTATTCTCACAAGAGTGCGGCCAACTACATCATCCGCTAAAATTAATCGAAGATAGGGCGAAACACATGACTCCGTAGTGAAGGAATCCATAATAGAGTGACCGAACTTCGATAGCCAATTAGCTGCCATATTTGCCTCCCCATAAATGTGATTGATGGTATAGTGCATATCTTTTCTCAACGAAGCACAAACTTCCTCGATAATATTTGAAATTCGCCATAGGATTTGGAAATTGCCTTTTAACGCTTGATTCACAATAAAATTGTCGCCTTCTATTCCATTTTGTTATATCCTGCTTGAATTGCTGCTCTGACTCCATCTCTAAGCGCTTGTGCTTTTGCTGTTAGTATTGAAGCACTCCCATAGTTAGTAGCTCCTATTTTAATAAGTTTGCCTGTCCAGTCACCTATAATAAAAGTGCCTGCTACTGCAGAGTTGATGAGTGATCTGTCAAAGTTGATTTTGACGAATCCCGACTTGGGTGGGAACCATCGCACAAAGAGGTTTGGGGTGGAACGGGGGAAAAGAAGCCCCGCAGAGAGAGTATCAACCGACATGCAAGTTCGAATTCTCCATTCAACCCTTGTTTTGTTTGCTTTAATGAGGACCACTAATGGTTTGGAAACCTCATTTTTGAAGATTGTAGCATTCCTGCCTTTCCAAATACTCCAAAGAAGAAATGACACTTTCTGGAGTAATTGCTTGTCTCCATCGTTTTTGAGTCTATTTAACCATTGTCAAACTCCCTGATCACTGACAGGAGCAACATCAAATGGCAGCCACTAATGCTTCACTACTAGATCCCAAGCCTTTTTGACCACTGGGCACTCTTTGAAAAGGTGGTCCATTGATTCAATCTCTTCTTGACACATAGGACAAGTGGGATCCAGTGAGATACCTCTTTTAAGTAAGGTTCCTCTAACAAGTAGCACATTATGGGCTAATTGCCACAAAAATTCATTAATTTTTGGCATAGTATCTATTTTCCATAACCCTTTGAAGGTCCAATATGGGGGTGCCACTTCCTACTGAACCTTGGGCTAGCCATGTGGCAGTTTTAGTGCTAAACTCTCCTAAGTTACTGAGTCCCCAACAGAAGGTATCGCTAATGTGGTGGGTCGGAATAGCAATACCTTGTATTTTTTTTATAATGGGGACATTGTTGAGTGTCTCCATAAGCTTAGGAATGTCCCAACTTGCTTCTTGTTTAATGAATTCACTTACTTTGACATTTGGACTTGGAAGATTATCAACCGACAATTCCATCATCGTAGCTAAATTGTTGTTTTCTACCCAGTTATCATGCCAGAAAGAAATTTTGTCCCCTTTCCCTCCTTTCCACACCATTCCTTTCCTTAGTAGTTCCCTGCAATTAAGCATACTTTTCCATGCTAGGGAATCAGTAGATTTTTTCTTGCAACTAAAGAAATTAGTATTCTGAAGGTATTTATATCTAGTGGATTGTATCCATAGACTAGAATTATCTGTTAGTATTTTCCAGGCTAGTTTACATTGGAATGCTTTATTGATAGCTCCTATTTTACGAAGACCCGGGCCTCCTCTGGATTTTGGCATACAGATTTTATCCCACGCTATCAAAATATAAATAGAGTCCATAGTGCTAGGACTCTAAATTAGCCTTCATACCCCCTAAACTCAAGGGAATAGGATCGACCTTGAGTTTGGCTTGAAGAAGATGAAATCGATTGGAAGGGAACACTTTTGTGAAAATGTCTATATTTTGATCTTGAAAAGATATGTATTTGACATATAGACCTCCACTATCAATTCACTCATGAACAAAATGGCAATCGATCTTGGTATACCTAGATTGATGATGATGAATCAGACTAAAACACTTATACTTGGCACTCTCGAAGGATTAATTGAACCAATAAGATTTCAACAGTGGCATATGCAGTGCCTCGATATTCACCCTCAGTACTTGACTTAGCCACTGTTGTTTGCTTAAAAAAAGACCAAATGCTGAGATTACCACTATAATGTACACAGAATCCAAATGTTGATTGCATTTTATTATGATCACTAGCCCGGTTAGCATCTGTCAAAGCAACAAGCTTACTGTTTCCGGACGGGATAAGATGAAACCCACAACATAATGCACCTTTGAGATAGTGGAGAATTCCTTTCATTGCTTACCAATATGGTAAACCTCAATGCCTAATAAATAGTTTAGAATGCCCAAATCTTTGAGAGAAAATGTGACTTTTAATTGAACTGGAAATGACTCAATAAATACCAGATCATTCCTTGTAATAACCAAATCATCAACATATACAGGCATGTATGCCAAATAGTCACCAGTGCTTCGAACAATTCTAGCTTTGAGCTTATAGATCCAGGCTCAAGGAGCAAGTTTTAGCCCATACAAAGCCTTAGTTAAACAACAAACGTGATTCTGACGAGTAGGATTTACATAACCTGGAGGTTGGCTCATATAAATTGTCACACGTAAGCCACTATTAAGAAAACCATTATTTACATCAACTTGATGTGTTGTCCAACCATGTGAAACAGCAGCTGAAAGTACCAAATGTGTAATGGTTACTTAACAACATAGCTAAACATTTCAAAGAAAGCCACACCCTCTTCCTAATTAAATCCCTTAGCAACCAACAAGCCTTATATTTTTCAACTGTGTCATCAGCATGACGCTTAATTCGAAAGACCCTTTATAGCTAACAATATTAGCACCTTAGGGAAGCTGAACAATTTCCCAAAGTCTTATTAGCCATAAGTGCAACATATTCAGTGTTCATGGTATCTTTCTATCGTGGCAATTTCATCGCTTGTGTATAAAAGGTAGGTTCCTTTTCAAGCAAAGGAAGTGGACGTAGTGGATGTTTGGTGGCTATAAAGGCTTTAGGTTTGAAGCACCTAGTTTATACTCGAGTCACCATTGGATGTTGAGAATTTTTATAGGGGCTCAAAAAGGTGTGGTTTGGCGTGCACCAGACATAGAAAAGACTACAAATGGGGCTGTAGAAGTAGAGTTAGGTGACGTGGCTAGGTAGCAGAATTAGAAGATAAGGGATCTAAACTATTTACTGTGGAGTGTTGTGACTCTTGTATAGGTGAAGGATGCAGAAGATGTACTAAGGTGGTTAAAAGCGCTAGTAGGAAGAGAAGCATAACATTAAAAGTGGAGATAAGGACACATGATAAGAAGAATATGTGGTAGAGCTTCTAACCATGGAGTGCTAGGAAAAGACAAACTCATCACAGATATATAGCTTGTCGTAAACTCAGACTTGATATGAAGGTGGAAGAAAGCATAAATAACCTTTATGTTTGGAGCTATAACCCAGAAAGACACATGACTGAGACCAAAAATCAAGTGTAGTATTAATAAAGGGCCATAGGAAAAGGTAGCATAACCAACCAAATGTTCTTAAAAAGGAAAGCTATACTAGGTGAAAGACCTTTTCACTAGGATGACCAAGTCGATTATGCCACCCTTGTAGAGATGTAATATGACCAAGGTAAGCTATACTTGGTGAAGAAAATGGTGAGTTACAACCATTCGGTTTGTAGAGACAATTTGCAGTGGTACCCATCATGAGAGTGGTTCCCTACAGGGCTGAATATTTTTAACAAAGCAATGAGTATGATGAAATTCTAGATCACTAGAGTCTTTGTTAAGTTAGGAAACCTTAAAGAGATTCTTGAAATTTGGGGGACACGGAGAATATTCTTGAGTAGAAGAGAAGAGAAAAGTATGAGATACGGGAAGGCATAGAAAATTAGTTACTTGAACTTCGTCATCACCATTATATTCTGCATGATCAGATATAGATTGTTGAGATCATATGTGAGATGGTTCAAATCTTTGATATCAATATACAACCCTTGATAATTAATAGTGGAAGATGAAGCCAAAAGAGCAAAGGCTATTGCGACAGCAGGTGTCTTCTTGGGAACATAATTTTCATAGTGTCTATGATAACACATGTCTATAGTGTTGCCAAACTTGGGACAAACAAGACATTCTAGTTTAGATCGATCACTGTAAGCACCACATCATTGTCCATGAGTGGAAGAACGACCATAAGGATGGTCCATGAGTTTCAGTATTGCCTTGTACGTGAGATTGTGATGAAGTTAGTAATTACCATGATGGTTGCCGTATTCGAGTAGCTGCGGTTACATATGGTAAATATTTCATGCTCAATCAAGCCTTTCTTCTCAGTAGCATACCAAGAAGTGCGTCAACTGTGATTGGACCGCCATGGCTGTTTATATAAGGGATGAAGGGACTGTACTATAGCCATAAAGAATATATTGAATTAATTCATAGTCAGTAACAGGGTTCAATGTTTCTTTTCGCTTATCCGGTTTCTTTTCCCCCTCCCCCGTTCTCTTTCGTCGGTCAATGGTTTTGCAATCGTTTCCTCTTCAAACCTTTTTCTCAAAGATGTTTTTGTGGGTCTTATGGAATCAACCTCTCTATGGGTAGGAATACCAGTAGAGGTAAGGTTGCCTACAACTGGATCTCCCCAGACCCTGTGAAAGCGGGACCCACATTGGGAGTTTGTTGTTGTTGTTGTTGTTGTTGTAACAGGGTTCAATGTTGCGCCAAGATTATCCACAACAGTGCATTTTTTCACCATGTACTCAAGGATTGATTCGGAACCTTTAGTGGAGTTTTAAAGCTCCCATTTTAGTTGCATAAAATGAGTTCTAGATTGTTGCTTAATAATACGCTTCAAGGTAAGTCATGTATCTTGAAGGCTATTTTTAGCAAAGTGGTCAAACGGCCACTTCCCCCCCATTTTTAGGGATGTGTGGCCTAAAAATGGGGGGTGGCAGCTTGGGGTAAAAGGCATCTAATCTCAGTGATTAAACATGACCAAGAAAATACACAAAACCTAAGCGGTAGTTTTTCAAGCTCTCATACTCTCTCTCTCAGTTCTGGAAAAACGCACTACCGTTCGAGAATCGGGTTTTGAGACGTGAACCTTCCGGGACTCTAGTAGCCACCAGATTGCAACACTCGCATTGTTCGTGGTTCAAAGACGTCTAGGAATTACACGCTTCAAGAGGTTAGTCCTTATGCAATTTTAATTCAACAGTGGTATCAGAGCCTGCCTAGTTGTTTTTGTTCCTGAATAGCATGATTAATGGGTTTAATTCGACATGCTAATGCAAGATATTGTGGATTTTTATATGTTTGAAATTCAATTCATATGCGTTCGCCCCCCCATTCCTTTTCGAACCCTCTGCCTCCCACCCTTCCCAGCCACGGTCCCAGCCACGGTCATGCTACCAGACTATTAGTTTTTTTTTAAAAAAAAGGGAAAGATAAGGTAGAGTTGAATACCATCAGCCGCCGCCAAAACCCCGAGGAAGGGTGGCGCGTGTGTGACACGCGCCGCTGAGAGGCCATTCGTTTGTCTCCTTCTTCCTCGACCCGACCTCCAAACGCCCCGATCTGCAACCTTGCACAAACCGAACCCTCAAAAACCCAACATAGGGCGGCGCGTGTGACCCACGTGCCGCCGCCTAGGTGGCGCGTTCCGAGAGTGGGTGGTACCGGGGAGATCGTCGTCGCCCGATCTATGTGATGGCGATGGTGGTTCTTCCATAAGGTTGCTGGAAACAGAGATCGAGAGCGGTTTAGAGGCCGGTGGGGGGCGGCGGTTCATCATTTGGGTGGCGGTTTTGGACGGTGGTTCAACCAGAGATGAAAACCCGAGAGAGAGGGGCAGAGTGGGTGGTCAGGACAGAGCTTAGTGCTCTGCTCCCATGGCTGCCATGGAAGGTAGCAAGAGAGAGGAGAAGGCGAGACCCAGAACGCGAAAAGGGGACCGAGGAGCATAATTGAAGAGAGAGAGCGGCAGCGGTGGGGGGTCTCGGGAGTGACCGAAAAAGGGGGAGGGGGTTTTAAAAGAAAAGGGGGTTTTAATAAAAGAAAAGGGGTTTATATATATATTTTTTTTTAAAAAAAAATTTTTTTTTTTAAGATGATTACGTATCATACTTTGATTATGTATTGATTTTAAATTCGTTTTCATATCCCGCGATTAATTTGTTTAATTTATTTCGGTTTTGTTTTTAGAATTAGGTGTCTGTAAATTTGTTTTACAATTATCATGCATAGTTTTATGTGATAAGCATGTGTTTAAATATGTTTAATGACACTTGATATGAACTTGTAAATTCGTTTTATAAATTATTAAGTAAATTTGTTTTACTTAGTTTTTTTTTGACATTTCTGTGATGTTAAAATGATTTATGTTAATTTGTTTGACGTAATATGTTAGTCAGTTTGTTATGATTATGTATCATGCAATTATTCGATTTTATTTTTGTTTCGGACATGCCAATTAAATCAATTTACATATATGAATGAGTTTCATGTCATAATTAATTCAATTATTAGTTAATTTTATGCTTATTAATTGGCATGTGAAGCAACAATATACGCTGTGTGTGTTGGATCAATAAGAGATTAGTTCTTCTTTATTCTTAAGCTTAAATTAAATGTGTTTTATATTATGCTTATTTTTGACGTCTTAGTGATGTTTAGTTTTTGAATGTTAATATGTTTAACGTTGTATCCATAAGAATATGTTTATTGTGGATTAATAATAATCAAATTTTTCCTCAAATTCTTAATTCATATAGTATGTGATGATTATGAGCTTAGCGAAATTTTCGAACATATATACATGAATGATAGTTTTTGAGATTATTTTTGATTATATGTATGATATGCCTAAAACGTCCATTTTTCCTTCTTACTTGTAGATATGGCTTCGAACACCTCTATGATTTTTGACTTGTCCACCAGTAACAAGTTGGATGGGTCCAACTATGATATGTGGCACAGGAAGATTGAGTTTCTCTTGGAAGAACGTGATGTGCTAGAGCACATAACGTTCATTATGCCACCCCCTGCGACAACGGACGATGATGGTAAAGATATCACTGCCACTGAGGAATACAAGGCACGCTTGGTTGAGTACCAAGCGTGGTGTAAAAAGGATCGTAAGGCACGCTATACTATGCTGTATTGCATGCACGACGATCTAATCGGTGAGTTCGAGGTGTTTCCCACAGCTAAAGAAATGTGGGACAACATTCGAATCCGATATGGTCAAACTTCGGAAACGAGGCTACAAGCAATGCATCTTAAGTGGATGTCTTACGTGATAGACTCTACCCGAAGCGTAGCTGAACATATCAGGACTATGCAGTCCATGATTCGAGACCTCAGAGCTGGCGGGATAGACCTTTCAGAGAAAGACCAAAGAAACAATCTCTTGCGTGCACTGAACCAAGGTGATCCTAAGTGGAAACCGTTTCTCACTCTAATGGTGCATAGTACTCACATCAAAACTTTTGGTGAGATTGCTAAGCACCTAGAGTTAGAGGATGAGCGCCTCAGGGCAATGGCTCCACCTCCCTCAGCTTTTGTTGCCAGAGTGGACAGGCCGAAAGTAAACAGGTTTAAGCGAGGGAGGAAAAATGTTCGTCCCTCACAAAAACTTGGCCCTAAAGGTGGGATTGCTAAGAAGCAATCGAAACCTAAGGGTAAGGTGGAGAAGAACATGGCACGTGTGACGTGCTATGCCTGCAGGAAGAAGGGCCACTTTGCTCGGGATTGTCCCGAGCCTCAGGCCAAGGTACCTTCTTCAATCCCTACTAATGATTTGTTTGTTTGTTCCCATGCATTTGTTGCTAAATCTTTTCCTAATTGGATTATAGATTCGGGAGCAAGCAAGCACGTAGTTCGAGACCAGGAGGGGTTTGTGTCTTTCTACCCTTACCCGGTGGGGACACAAACTGTGACACTTGGTAATGGGACTGCAGAGGACGTTCTGGGTGTTGGAACGTACAAACTCAAGTTACGTGGAGGAAATTCGTTGCTACTCCACGATGCCCTTTATGCACCTGGGGTGCGGTGTTCGCTTGTTTCTTATGTTTCTCTTTGGAAATTAGGTTTTCAATTCGTTTCGCAAACTGATGGTTTGAACATTGAGTATGGTGGCAATTTGTTTGGCCATGCATCTTTGGTAGACGATTTCTTTGTGCTTGACTTAGATAATGATTATTATTCTAGTAAAGCACCTTCTGTTTTTGTGTCATCTATTGATTCTAGTAGTGATTCTGTAACATGGCATGCTAGACTTGGACACATAGGTCAAGATAGAATGACTAGACTTGCTAAAGAAGGTCTATTAGGCAAACTTACTAAGGTTAAGCTACCTATATGTGAGCCTTGTTTAGCAAGAAAAGCGACTAAGAAACCTTTTGGTAAGGCTTCTAGAGCGCTTACTCCCTTAGAACTCATTCACTCCGACATTTGCGGACCAATGAATGTTCGAGCACGTAGTGGTGCTGTATACTTCCTCACTTTAATAGATGATTACTCTAGATATGGGTATGTATATCTATTATCACACCGCCACGAGGCTCTAGATGTGTTCAAACGCTTCGTCGCAGAAGTAGAGACCAAGTTGGAACGAAAAGTTAAAACTCTTCGAACCGACCGTGGTCGTGAATACCTTTCTGATTTGTTCAAGGTGTTCTGTGAGGAAAAAGGTATCGTAAGACATCTAGCGATTCCATACACTCCGCAGCAAAATGGTGTAGCTGAGCGTAGGAATCGCACATTACTTGATATGGTCAGGTCAATGATGGCCCAAGCTAATCTTCCAATTAGTTTTTGGGGTGATGCCTTGCTAACGGCTACTTACATCTTAAACCGAGTACCTAGCAAGAGTATACCTACTACTCCATATGAGTTATGGAATGGTAGACATCCCTCCTTGGACCATCTACGACCATGGGGGTCGGCAGGCTATGTGCATAACCCAACCCATAAACATGGTAAGCTTGGTCCAAGGGCCACCAAGATGATCTTTATTCGATACCCGCAACATTCAAAGGGTTATGTGATGTATGGAGAACATCCAGATGGAGGCATGAAGGAATTAGATTCCCGAAATGTCGATTTCCTTAAGGATGAGTTTCCTAGTATTGGTGACATAAACAAGGACTTTTGATTGTATGAGTTACAAACGAACCTATATCTCGGTGAGGGGGAGGATTTGTATACTGCCCAAGACACCGAGGATATGCATCTCCCTGACGTTAGAGATAGTGGGAGTGTACCTACTGTTGAGACGCAGGGAGACCTGCCTGTTCAGGACACTCAACCAGAGACCGAGTGTCCTCATTCTCCGGAACCCACACCCCAAGGGGTTAGTGGGAGTGGTTCTTCTCCTATTCGAGGTTCTGTATCTCAAAACAAAAGGGGGAGAAATCCTGATCCCGAGTCTGAACAGGTTAGACCGCCAAGTCCTAAAGTGTTTCGACGAAGTGAGCGTGGAAGAGTTCCTCGACGGTATTTCAAATCGAAGAGGAAATTTTCTTTTGCGCTCCTTTAGAAATAGAAGAGCCAACCTCTTATGTAGAGGCTTTGGAATCACCAAACGATAAGGAATGGATGGATGCCATGAGAGATGAGTTGGACTCGATGGCAAAGAATGAAGTCTGGGATCTAGTTGACCTTCCCCCCAGACGCAGAGCCATTGGAAACAAATGGGTTTTCAAGGTTAAGCGTCGGGCAGACGGGTCAATTGATAAGTTCAAAGCCCGTTTAGTAGCGAAAGGCTACACCCAAGTCGAGGGTGTAGACTACGAGGAAACTTTTTCTCCTGTGGTGAGATTAGCCTCGATTCGCTTACTTCTGGCGCTAGTAGCCCATTTGGATTTAGAACTGCTCCAAATGGATGTGAAGACTGCTTTTCTAAATGGAAATCTTGAGGAAGAGATATATATGGTCCAGCCTATTGGTTTTGTATCAAAAGGCCAGGCAGACAAGGTTTGTCACCTTAAAAAATCCATATATGGCCTCAAACAGTCTTCTAGAACATGGTACTTCAGATTCCATGAAGCCATCACCGTGTTTGGCTTTACCATGGTTTCTGAAGATCACTGTGTATATGTCAAAAGGACAAGTGTAGGAATTATGTTTCTTACCTTGTATGTCGATGACATTCTACTGGCTGGAAGTGATATGGAGATGATTAATGCCACCAAGCGGTGGTTATCCTCCGTCTTTGAGATGAAGGACATGGGTGAAGCTAGGTATGTCCTAGGTGTGGAGATTGTTCGAGACCGTTCGAAGAAACTTCTTGGTTTAAGCCAAAAGGCATATATCGAGAAAGTCCTAGAACGGTTTCGGATGCATTACTCCAAACCCGTCGATACTCCAGTAGACAAGGGTTTGATTTTAAGTCTAGAGCAATGCCCTAAAACAGAAGTTGAAAAACAGAAGATGAGCAATGTCCCATACGCTAGTGCTATAGGTAGCCTAATGTATGCCATGTTATGTACACGGCCTGACATTTGCTTCGCGGTTGGTTTGGTAAGTCGTTACCAAAGTAACCCGGGAGTTGCTCATTGGCAAGCCGTCAAGAGGATAATGCGTTATCTTCGGGGGACTACCGACTTGGTACTTTGCTACCAAGGAGTGGACTTGAAATTGAGAGGTTACTCTGATGCTGACTGGGGTGGTGACTTGGATGAGTCTAAGTCCACCTCAGGATATGTCTTCACTCTTGGTGGGGGAGCCATATCTTGGTCCAGCAAGAAGCAGGAGTGCATAGCTTTATCAACCATGGAAGCGGAGTATGTTGCTTGCTGCCTCGCCGCTCAGGAAGCGATCTGGCTCAGGAGTTTTCTTCAGGATCTCAATCTCACTCCGAGAGTTGATGATCCTGTGGAAATGTGGTGCGACAATACTGCCGCTATCCAATATGCTAAGGATCCTAAATTCCATAGGAAGGCTAAGCATATTAAAAGGCGTTATCATTTTGTAAGAAACGCCATAAAGTTAAAAGAAGTCATTGTAAAGTATTTACCTACTAGTAAGATGGTTGCTGATCCCTTAACTAAACCTACTCCTAGAGATACGTTCAAAACTCATGTGATGAGTTTAGGTCTTCGTAGGTTTTAGTTAATTGGGATGTCTTGTTTTGGACATATGTAATGTTTTTTTCTTTTGAATAAAGATTGATGTTTCTTTTTCCAGAAATGTTCATTACGGTTTTTTGGTTGTTTGATTAGGCATATCTAAATGTCACTAGACTTCTGATCATCTTATCACATGGATGATCAATCCTGACGCCTAAGTAACGGGCAGGATAAGACTTGACCATATTGACACTAAGTGTGCAATATTGGTTGTCACCGCGATTCTAGTAATGCGGATAATGAATAGTCGCCTTAGTTAGTCTAAGATGAGATTTTGAGTAAATCGGATATAATACAACCTTATATCGAAGCCTAAAGCCGAATTTTGAGTATCAAGGTTATGTTTTGTATAGTAACCAAGTAACTCGGGTCAGTTTTAGTGAAAACTGGACTTGTAATTCGCATGGTATATAAAGTGACAGCTCACCTCAGTGGGAGTTATACCATGACACACATTCATACTGTGTGTGCCTAAGTCGACCTGGGGAGTGACAATTGAATCCCTTCCTTGTCACTATGTGATCCCTATAGACTTCGTGGTCTATTTAGATGACACCCTTTGACCTAGAACTGTAATGTGGATTTGAGGTATGCTGCAGCTACTTTGATGTGAACTCCAAGGGCTATAAAATAGATAGTCCAGCGGAACACATTAGGAAAGCTATCATGCTAAAATGAAGCATTATAGGTGTCTAAGGAAGAATCGATCCACCATTGCTATATCAGCCCGGGCGGTTATACTGAGGTTATAACCATATGATATATCAGACATAAAGGGACGTTGTATGTCGTTAGCAATGAGAGGATGATTCGGGGTAACATCGCCAATGTTGAAAGTGTCTTTGTTAGATTGACGGTATCTTAACAAAGCGCTACCTGTTACTTATGGTCGCACGTCTCATTCCTGGTATGACGCGTTTTTTTTGAGAGGAAACATTGTTAAGAGACGATGTTACGGCTTAAGTGGCCGAGTGGGAGCTGAAGGCTATTTTTAGCAAAGTGGTCAAACGGCCACTTCCCCCCCATTTTTAGGGATGTGTGGCCTAAAAATGGGGGGTGGCAGCTTGGGGTAAAAGGCATCTAATCTCAGTGATTAAACATGACCAAGAAAATACACAAAACCTAAGCGGTAGTTTTTCAAGCTCTCATACTCTCTCTCTCAGTTCTGGAAAAACGCACTACCCTTCGAGAATCGGGTTTTGAGACGTGAACCTTCCGGGACTCTAGTAGCCACCGGATTGCAACACTCGCATTGTTTGTGGTTCAAAGACGTCTAGGAATTACACGCTTCAAGAGGTTAGTCCTTATGCAATTTTAATTCAACATATCTCATGCAAAGGTCGGGTAATGCTATGAAGATGGATCAGTGATTGCAGATTTTGTGCAAAGCAGAATGAATTTATCCTTTTTAGGCCCAAACAGCATGCTGAGGATTGGGTTGTGATTCTTCATCTGAATCAGTGGCATGAAAATAAGGTGGTGCTTTAATGCTACCATTAACATAACCTTCTATATGATAGGCTTCAAGAGCCGATAGTGCAATTGAATCCAAAGATAATAATTGTTTTGATTGGGTTTAATTGATGTTGGAAATAAATATGCTATGTTCTAGGACACAAAATTGTTTATGTTATGTGCTTCGAGAAGGAGAATGTTCTGTGTGCCGGCCGTGATAAAGAATTGACAAGACTGTTAGTTTAAATACGGCTTTGGTAGCATATCAAGAAGAAGGTTTTCTGTGGGTGTCAAAGGCAAATCACTCAGCTGCATATGCTTATATACATGTACAACATTACAAGCATGATTGTTGCCATAGATAAGCACAAGATGTGATAGATTGATAAGGATCACAGAGAATCAAAAAAGCTAACAGATAGAATATATCTAGAAACCATCTGTAAACTATCACTAGGACTTTGTGATTGGCATGACTCTAGATTAGTCGTCACACTCCCTTTGCTCCATCCACCAACATCTCCTTCTATGGCTGCTAACCCTTCTTTGAGAAAATCTGCCAAGCCTCATCAACCTACTGTATTTCTCCAAGATCATCAGTGTTCCACTTCTGCTTCCACATTTACAGCACCTCTGCTTCCACATTTGCAGCACCTTACTAGTGCAATCATGTTAGTTTTTTTTTTTTTTTTGCTTTGCCCTTTTCTACTAAGGCACATATATCTTAGGGCCTGTTCTCTTCAACTTATTTTTAGAAGAATAAGTTCAGATAAGTTCAATTTAGAATCAGTTCAGAATCAGCTTTATTAATAAGTTCAGAATAAGTTGACAATAAGTTCAGCAAATAAGTTCAAAATTTATCAAAAGTTTAGAAAATAATTAAATAATTAATCGCACATTATAACATTAATCATTTACATTTCTGACTGAAATTTTATGTTGTTTACATCAATAAAAACTTTGAAGTGGGACTATGGGCTTGCACCAAATGTTTAATTTTAAAATGTGTAGTTTTTTGTAAGATGTATTATTTTGTGAACAATTGTTCGAAAATGTACATTTGTATATGTAGTAAAAATAATTTACAAATTAATGTTTAGAACTATTAGAAATTGTCCAAAACTTGGATACTAATTGTCTATGTACATGGATGCTAATTGTCAACTCTTTCATTTTTGTTTTAGCTTGCACTTTACATTATGTCATTAACTTCTTTAGATGGAAAATCCAATATGATAGTTGTTGGACTTTTTAAATTTCTACCCATCGTACAATGCAACACCTACCACACAACAAAATAACAACCTTCTACAAAAAAGAACATTCACTAAATATGATGATGATGATGGTGATGATGATAATAACAACAACAACAACAACAACAACAACAATAAATATAATAATAATAATAATAATAATAATAATAATAATAATAATAATAATAATAATAATAATAATAATAATAATAATAATAACGATACTATTTAACAACAACAAAAACAATTAAATAAATTATAATTATTCACCAAATAAAAGTTCAAAATAAAAGTTAAGTTGACAATAAGTTCAGCAAATAAGCTCATACTAAGTTCAGATAGTTTCTCCAAATAAAGTTTAGAATAAGTTCAGATAAGTTCACTTCAGAATAAGCTCATTCAAAATAAGGCGAAGAGAACAGACCCTTAGTTACATGCCTATTTTGAGCCTATTACTTATGAACAAGCTCCTTAAGATACAAATTGTGTTCTTGCAATGAAAAAGGACCATAGTGCTTTCAAAGCTAATCATACATGGGAAGAAGTTGATCTCCCTCCAAAGAAGACTGCTATTATCCCTAAGTGGGTTTATAAGGTTAAGTTAAATTCATATGGCACTTTAGAAAGGCACACAGTTCACTTGTTATTGCAACACTCAAAAATATTGTATCAATTGCCCATAAACTGTCTCTCTAATTGTAAATAAGGCAACCATGTAGACTATGATTGCTTTAGTAGCTCATAAGCATCAGGATGTTTATTAATGTGTTGTCAATGATGCTTTCCTCCATGGTAAAGTAAATGAGTAAATGTATATGAAGATGCCTGAGGATCCTTACAATAGAGTTTGTTGGTTGAGAAAATCCCTTTATAGCCTTAAACAAGCTTCTCAACAATGGCTTGTTAAGCTTACCGCTGCTTGCTCAAAGTGGGTTAGAAGTAGGCTAAGAATGACTATTCTTTGTTTCTTCTTCAAGAAATGGATCACTTAACCATTGTTATAGTGTGTATGGTGAAATAATGGCCACGAGTTTTGATTCCTTAGGAATTCAATTTCGTAAACAGCAATTGGACCTTGCTTTTGCTATCAAGGACGACGAGAGCTTGTATTATTTCCTGGGCTTTGAGGTCTCCTATCGCTTGCCTGGTGTTTTCCTCTACCAAAATAAGTCCGCGATTGACTTTCACAAAAACATGTGCTTCATCACAAACCTATTGTTACTCCACTGCTTGTTCACCTCAAACTTAAATGAAATAGCAATGATCCTCTATGTTGGGAACATCACACATGAGTGGAATCCCACATTGGGAATTTAAAGAGAATAACCATGGTATATAAGATGAGTAGGATACTCCTCCTATTACCAATTGGTTTTAGGATGGAACCTCACATGTGCTTGTTGCCATGGACCTTGGTTGAAGTGGGCTCCCTCCTTGATCTCCCCAATAGTGGTATCAGAGCGAGGTTGTGCTGGGAAGGAGGATTTGTAAGTAGTAGGAGGAAAAAATCAGAGTAAAAGAACGTGGGATGGCATTGGTAAAAGGCTCGAGCATTTCGATCGAACCTTTTGATGGGCGTGGTGATTTCACCTGGTGGCAACAACGGGTGAAAAGTTTGCTCACACGAGAAGGGACAAATAAGGCCTTGAAGGTGAAGACTCATAGGACTGAGAAGCTGACAGACGATGAGTGGGTGGCACTCAGGGAAAAAGACAAGCCAAAGAAGACGTCAAAGGAGGAGTGGGAAGATTTGAAAGACATGACAATGAGTACAATGTTGTTGTGTCTTGCAAATAATACTCTTCGGGAAGTTCTTGACTTGATAAACCTGGTAGATATGTGGGACAAATTGGAGAGCCAATATAATTCAAAATCATTGACACGTAGGTTATACTCGAAGAAACGATTGTTTGGTCTCCAAATAATGGAAGAAGCGGACTTCAATCAACATCTAGACGAGTTCAATAAGATAACGATGGAGTTAGATTCTCTAGAGGTAAAGATTGAAGAGAAAGACAAAGCTGTGCTTTTGTTAGCTTCACTACCTTCATCTTTTGATAATATTGTGACTACTCTTTTGTTTGGAAAAAAGACCTTGAGACATGATGAGGTGGTTGCCGCCTTGCTGATGAATGAGACTCGGCGGGGCAACAACGAACTCTCAAATGATGGTCAGGTGGCCGTGGTTACAAAAGCGTTTAGTCGGAGATGAGGACGATCAAGATAGAAAGAGGAAGGGTCCCAACGTTCAAGATCAAGTGGTCAGAAGTTCAATGCTACTACTGCGATGGAAGGTCACATGAAAAGGAATTGTCCAAATAGGAAGAAGGATTTGAGATATGAGAAGCCATCAATAGTAGGAGTTGCAGAAGGTTCGCACCTAGTTGATGGAGGTGACGTATTTCTAACAACTGTTGAAAGTTCAGGAAAGTCATATTGGATATTAGATTATGGTTGTTCATTTTACATGTGTTCAGTTAGAGAGCACTTTGATACATATAAGCGATGTGAAAAAGGTACTACCAACATGGTAAACGGTACACCAAACCGGATTACCGAGGTGGGAAAATTACAGATTCGCATGTTTGATGAGGTAGTGCAGACAGTAATTGGGGCTAGACATGTGCCAGGTCTAAAAAGAAATATGATTTCTTTAGGGACTTTGGATGCGAAAGGCTACCGATATTCGTCTCAAGGCGGATGCCAAAGGAGCTATGGTAGTCCTAAAAGAAGAAATGTCTAGAGGCTTGTATAGACTTGTTGGGAATGTGCAGACGAATGGACCTGTAGGGAGAGCTACTACAAGTGACTCAAGCGGAAGATAGATAGCAAGGAGAAAATGGGTAATGTTTGCTTCTTTGGCTAAAGGTGGTGATGAACTTAGCGGATCGAGCTAGGTGGAGTTGTCGGTATTGATTTTTATCATGGTGGAGATTGTTAGTATTGATAGAAATCAATGGAAAGAGGGGCAAAAAAGACAAAGGAAGTTAAAAAAAAAAGGAAAGGAGCTTTGTTAATGGAAGCTAAGAATGTCTCAAAACTTAATCTTAGGGGAAGTTTAAGAGTAATGTGCATTTAGGAGTAAATATTTCTTTGGTTGAAAACTTCCTTGCACTCCTATAAATAGGGGTATTATTTGTCTTTGAAAACAACACACAAAAAGGAGCTACGCAAGACACCACCGGAGAAAATACCAAGAGGGATCTTAGAGAGAGTGGGTGAGTGTAGGGAGCAGTACGGTAATTAGGTGCGGCAAAACACATCCGGGTAGAGGGTATGGGAAGGGTCTATTTATAGGTATTGGTAATTAACACTTGTAAATAGGGAGAGTTGTTTGTATATTGTCCAGGAATAGTGGAAATATAGTTTTTCTCTCAAAATAATCTTGTGTTAATTTTATTTATTTTAGTATGTTCTTGATATTTTTCAGATCTTACGTGTTTAAAACTCAACAGTGATGTCGGAGCCGATGGTGCGTTCGACTGGGTGAAAAAGGTGTGGCATGGTGGACCCCGTGGATAAGCTTGGTAAAGTGACTCGCAGATGTTGATCGAGCGAAAACACGTGTGTTGCAGTGTAGCTCGACGGCGTGGATAAGCTCTTGGGTGGCATTATCAAAAAAAGCTCATGAATAAGAGCAGAAAAAAAAACACATGGAATGCACGGTTAGTACTCTTAGAATAGAGTGGATAGCATGGAGGCTCGGGATGGAGCAGTTTGTAGACTCTGTGGAGTAGAGTGTGGGTGTGCTCTTGATGGTGACTTAACATCTTGGTTAAGACTGCCGCTCAAGGGGGAGCTTATGTGTTGTCGTTCGGAAGAGACTCATGTGTGAGGGGTAGATTGTTGGGAATATCACACATGAGTGGAGTCCCACATTAGGAATTTGAAGAGAATAACCATGGCATATAAGATAAGTGGGCTACTCCTTCTATTGCCAATTGGTTTTAGGATGGAATATCACTTGTGCTTGCTGCCATGGACCTTGGTTGAAGTGGGCTCCCTCCTTGATCTCCCTAACACTCTGCCTAAGCCTAGTTGTTATGAAATAGTCCATGGCAAACTCAACGATATTGCCAATACTAGGCCTAATTTGGCTTTTGTAGTTCAAAGAGAGTAGGTGCAAAGTTGGCTATTTTAATTGACTTCCGCAAGTGACTTGTTTCCTATATTGTTGTGGTGTTGTGGATCTATGTCCTGTACTTATCCAATTCAACTTGCATAGGGACAATATCAAAACCAAAAGATCCGTGTGCATGGTGGAGCCAAAAGCAATGTGTACTTTGATAGGTTTTATTAATGAAATAGTGGTATTCCACTCTTCTTTGAATTTGTACTCTTTTGCATTGTTTATCATTTCACAAATAAATCTCGTAACGACACAGCTTTTAAACGTACTTTTCAAGGGAATGTTGTTAAGTCTGTCATCATTTCAGCTTGGAATAAATTTGCACCGTCAAAGGTAGAGGTCATGGTGTGGCTTTCTTTTTTACGGAAGCTTTATGCCAAAGCGCTTGTTTTTAGGAAAGGAATACTAACCAAATACCAATTGAGTCGTACGTTCTGTCAAGAAGCTATTGCGGATATGAATCACCTAGCTATTAGTAAGATGTAAAATGGCTTGGATAGCTTGGTGAGATGTGCGAATAGCTACCATATGTATTTGGTGATTCCCTGACTGTTCAATGACTTCTTTGCTCAATGGAATGTTCTTCCTTTCAAAAGCAAGTGGCCAATGTTGGAAAGAACATATTCTTTAATGATCAACCTCTTGAAATAGATAGCTTATTGTAGAGTATCAAGTCTAGGGTTGGTGGTTGCTAGATTAAAGTTAAAAGGTGGATTTCAACAATAGGCCTAAAGAGGTTGTTAGATATGTTAATTATATTGAGATATGAGTTAGATACACTGTTTTTTTTTTTTTGGGCTCTTGATTTATATTTTCAAACCTATTAATTGTCAAAAAAGTTAAATAAGTTTGTCGTAGTCTAACAATTTTATGCAGAGCTCTAAAATTAAGCTTGAAATTTTATAGGAAACATAACGCGTTCTTTAGAAAATGGGTACCTATTATCTTTTGTTTAATAATCCCCTCTTTATACTCTTTTTTTTTTTAAAAAAAAATTTTATATGTTAGTTCTTGGACTTCCCTACTTTGTGGTCCAAGACGAACAACTTTTTTCTATAAATTTTAAAAATTTATCGTTGAGAAAATGGCCCAAAAATACTACAAGATGATGTTATTGGACTGGCCCAAGTCAAGAGGAAGAAAAGGAAAAAAACACACAGCAACCGCGGCCCATTACCAGCTCCTTGCGTGGCCTAGTTCAGCAGTCCAGCTCTATTTGATTGGCATTGACCAGAGCCAACCCTTGGGCCTTCTGTCACAGGCGTGGCCCAACGCAGCAACAACCTCTTCTTGATACAGTGCCTGGGCTTCTTTTCTTTCATCTGCACGACCCAAAAGCTTCTTTTCTTCTCTCAGCAAGGCAGCAACAATCAGCAGCGTCCACGGGCCACCCGTGGCCAGGCCCACGGTCCGTGGTAGCCTGGGTGACTGTTGGGCTATCTTTTTTGATCCATTTTTTATAATTATGGCACGGATTAATACCGATTAATTCTGGTTAACTGCTGAAGGTTATGGAAATTGCTATAAATCTTCATCATCCCAAAACTAAGTTGATCATCCTCAATCAATTAAGAATCTTCATCAAAATTATTCACTATTTTTCTTAGTTTTGAGAGAGTATTTTGCGTGAATTTGTAATCACCTATTGATTTCTTACTCAAGCACATTGCTTTGAGATCAACTTGTACTCTCCAAACACATAGTGAATTTTTCCAGCTATCGTCGCCTGTGATTTTTCCCAATTTGGGTTTTCCACATAAAATTTTGGTGTTCTTGGTGCTGATTTATTTTTCTTGCTGTTATGTGTATCATGACATTTTCTTGTTGAATCTAATATCATATTATTTGATCCTAACAAGTGGTATAAGAGCCTAGGGTCAAGGATGGCAACCGTCATGAAATTTCATATTCTTAAATTCGATGGCAAGATCAGCTGTAACATTTGGAAAGTCCAAATGTTGGTCGTTCTCACACAGAACGGATTGAAGAAAGCTCTTGGGGGCAAAACTAAGTTGCCAGCATCCATGACTGATTTGCATTGGGAGGATCTTGACGAGAAGGCGCTCTCGACTATTCAACTATGCTTGGTGCCTCATGTCATTCGTAAGGTCCTTGACAAGACCACAACGGCAGATCTTTGGCTCGCATTGGAGTCATTGTATATGACGAAAAGTCTAGCCAACAAAATCCGTCTCAAAGAACGTTTGTACACGATCTCTATGGCCGAATGTACTCCTATTCAAAATCATCTTTATGATTTCAACTCTATTCTTATTGATTTGGAAGGCATGGATGTTAAACTTGAGGATGAAGATAAAGCTATTCTGTTGGTAGTCTCATTACCCTCTTCTTATAAGCATTTCAAGGAAATACTGTCATGTAGTAACAATGAGACTTTATGTTTTAAGGACGTAAGAGCAAGCTCATTGTCCAAACAAAAATTTGACCTTGAATTGCGTTCTAATAATAAGGGTGAGGGGTTGAATGTGAAGGGTAGACCTTTTGAAAAAGAGGGCACCACTAGGAGAAACTCATGTTCTAAGTCTAGAGGATGTAAATCCAACAAATTTTACAAATATTGTAAGAAGCAAGGACACTTAGTTGATGAGTGTTATAGTCTGAAAAATAAAGAGGAGAAAAAGGAGAAGAACAAACAGCCTCAAAAATCAGCTGAAGCTTCCGTTGTTAATTGTAAGTCACATGGCGATGTCTTATGTGTGACTACCTCAAACAATAGGTGTGCTGTTGAGCGGGTTTTAGATTTTGGCTGCACATATCATATGTGTCCCTATAGGGACTGGTTTTGAACATATGAGCCGCTAGACTCCAGTGTTGTGCTGATGGGCAATGATGCCCAATGTAATGTGGTTGGTATTGGCATAGTGCAAATCAAAACTCATAATGGTATTGTGAGAACCTTGACAAATGTTCGTCACATTCCAGATTTGAAACTCAACCTTATTTTACTTGATACTCTTGAGTCTAATGGTTGTAGGTATTCGGCTGAAGGCGGAGTCTTAAAAGTCTCCAAAGGTGCACTGGTTCTCATGAAGGGTGTGAGACGTGGCAGTCTTTACATCCTACAAGGCTTTACAGTGACAGGAATTGTAGCTGTCACTACCTCCTCATCAAATGTTGATTTGACTCGTCTATTGCATGCTCATTTGGGGTACATGAGTGAGAAAGGCATGACTATCCTAAGCAAGAGAGGTCTTCTAGGTAGCGAAGGTATGGGTAAACTAGACTTTTGTAATCATTGTGTTTTTACAAACAAAAGAGAGTCAGTTTTTCTACTGCTAAACACCGTACCAAGTGTATCCTAGATTATATTCACTCAGATTTATGGAGTCCCTCTAGAGTTCTTTTGTTTGGAGGAAAACACTACATGTTGACTTTTGTGGATGATTTCTCTCGTAAGATCTGGGTTTATTTCTTAAGACATAAAAATGAAGCATTCCCTATGTTTAAGAAATATAAGGCCCTTGTCGAGAGCCAGACTGGGAGAAAATTCAAAAATCGTAGGACTGATAATGGTCTATAGTTTTGTGAGTCGGACTTCAATGAGTTTTGTGCTATTCAAGGTATTGCTAGTCACAAAACTTTGGTTTGGAAGCCTCAACAAAATGGTGTCGTTGAACGTATTAACAGGACTCTTCTAGAGAGAGCTTGATTGCTCTCCAATGCTGGTTTATGGCACCATCGAGAATTTTAGGTCGAGGCTGTTTTAACAGCTTGTTATCTTGTGAACCGCTCTCCACACTCATCTATTGACTTTAAAATCTCAGAAGAGGTTTGGTTAGGTAATCCCATTGACTGTTATATTTTGAGAATATTTGGATGTCCTGCATATGCACATATCAATGATGGCAAGTTAGCTCCTAGGTCTATTAAGTGCATGTTTCTTGGCTATGCATCCGAGTCTAAAGGATATTGTTTATGGTGTCCAAGTCCTAAGAAAGTCATCCAAAGCAGGGATGTTACATTTAATGAATCTGCTATGTTTTCTCCTGGGAAAGAGTCGATTGTGTCTTCTTCTGATGTAGGTGATCTATATGATACCACTGACAAGGGAGTTAGAGGTACCAACTCAAGGAGGAGGTAATACATCCACATTACCTCATTCTACCAGTGAGGTTCCTATTGATGAGCCAAGTCCGTGCATTTCAAGTCCCGATGAGCCTCAGGTGGAGGATATATATTCTATTGCTCATGATAGACCGAGGAGAACAATTAGGAAGCCCGCTCGTTATGCTACCGATGATGAGAGTGGGTTAATAGCCTATGCACTCGCTATAGAACAACAGACTCTCGAAGGTATTGAATCTTCAACCTATTCAAAGGCTATCTCTTGTCCTAACTCCTCAAATTGGCTCATGGCAATGCAAGAAGAAATGGAGAGTTTGCACAAAAACGAGACTTGGGAGTTATGTGAACTTCCTAAAGGTTGTCGTGCCTTAATCGCTAAATGGATCAACAAGCGCAAAGAAGGCATCCCTGGGGTTGAAGATGCAAGGTGGAAAGCACGTTTGGCTATTTGTGGTTGCAACCAAAAGGAAGGTATTGACTTTAATGAAGTATTCTCTCCTATCATACGTCATACTTCCATTAGAGTGCTACTTGCTTTAGTTGCTTTATTTGACTTGGAGTTTGAGCAACTAGATGTTAAAACAGCTTTCCTCCATAGCGAGTTGGAGGAAGAGATCTATATGAAGAAACCCGAGGGATTTGTGGTTCTCGGTAAGGAGAATCTTGTGTGCCACTTGAAGAAGTCTTTTTATGGCTTTCAACAAGCTCCGCGGCAATGGTATAAGAGGTTTGATGCCTTTAAGATTGGATGAGGGTATTCACGATGTCATTATGATAATTGTGTTTATTTTCAGCAATTTGAAGGTTCCTTCGTATATTTGTTATTATATGTTGATGACATGCTCATTGCTTTTAAGGATAAATCCTTCATCAACAAGTTGAAATCCCAACTTAGTGATGAGTTTGAAATGAAGGAGCTTGGCACAGCTAAGAAGATTCTTGGTATGAAGACACATAGAGATCGTAAAGCCGATAAGCTCTACCTATCCCAAAAGAAGTACCTTGAAAAAGTACTTGATAGGTTCAATATGGGTGATTGTAAGTCTGTCTCTATTGCCTTAGCTGCTTATTTCAAATTGTCATCTAATTCTTGTCCAACAACTGAAGAGGAAATTGAGAAGATGTCTCATGTTCCATATTCTAGTGCAGTTGGCAGCCTCATGTATGCGATGGTGTGTGCTAGATCTGATTTGTCTCATGCGGTTAGTGTTGTGAGCCGCTTTATGCATAATCCTCGTAAAGATCATTGGGATGCTGTGAAATGGATTCTTCGTTATGTGAAGGGTTCTCTTGATAAGTGTTTGGTGTTTGATAAATCCAAGTCTACAACCCTTTATTGGTTATTTTGACTCTGACTATGGTGGTGACCTTGACCGTAGGCGTTCTATTTCTGGTTATATCTTCACTTTGTGTACGGGTGCTATTTCTTGGAAAGCATCCTTACAATCTATTGCAGCCTTATAACTACTGAAGCCGAGTATATCGCTACAATTGAAGGTATTAAAGAAGTTGTGTGGTTATAAGACCTTCTTATTGAGTTTGGCATTGCACAAGGTACTACTATCGTATTTTCTAATAGCCAAAGTGCAATTCATCTTTCCAAGAATGATACATATCATTCCAAGACCAAGCATATCTGTGTCAAGTCCCACTTTATTTAGGATATTGTTGCACAAGGGGAAATTATTATGAAGAAAATTCATATGTCAGATAATCCCGCTGTCATGCTCACCAAGTCACTTCCGATTACTAAGTTCCAATGTTGCTTGGACTTAGTCGGTATTTACAGCTTTTAATAGCCTCTTGGGGCTCCGCCTATGGGCTCTACCCTTTGGGGTTTTATGGCAATATCTGTTATTGAAGACTTTTTGGTCCAAGGTGGAGATTCTTGAGAAAATGACCCAAAAATACTACAAGATGATGTTATTGGACTGACCCAAGTCAAGAGGAAGAAAAGGAAAAAAAAAAACCACAGCAACCGCGGCCCATTACCAGCTCCTTACGTGGCCCAGTACAGCAGTCCAGCTCTGTTTGACCCACGTTGACCAAAGCCAACCCTTGGGCCTTCTATCATAGTCGTGGCCCAACGCAGCAACAACCTCTTCTTAATCCAGCACCTGGGCTTCTTTTCCTTCTTCAACGTGGCCCAAAAGCTTCTTTTCTTCCCTCAGCAAGGCAGCAACAAGCAGCAACGTCCACGCGCCACCCGTGGCCAGGCCCACAGTCCGTGGTAGATGGCCCATGGTCCGCGGCAGCCTGGGTGACTGTTGGGCTATCTTTATTGATCTGTTTTTGATGATTATGGCATGGATTAATTCTATTTAATTGCTGGACATTATGAAAGCTGCTATAAATCTTCATCATCTTCATCAAGCTTCATCATCCCAAAATTAAGCTTGATCATCCTCAATCAATCAAGAATCTTCATCAAAATTATTCACTATTTTCCCTAGTTTTGAGAGAGTATTTTGAGTGAATTTGTAATCACCGATTGATATCTTACTCAAGCACATTGCTTTGACATCAACTTGTACTCTCCAAACACATAGTGAATTTTTCCGGTTATCGCCACCCGTGGTTTTTCCCGATTTGGGTTTTCCACGTAAAATTTTGGTGCTCTTGGTGCTGATTTATTTTTCTTACTATTATCTATTTTGTGACATTTTCTTGTTGCATCCAATTTCATATTATTCGATCCTAACATTTACATTTGGTGTTTATGTTTAAAAGATAGGGTCCACGCTCTTTGCTATTCATTTCCATGACCTTTCCTTCTCTTTTCTCCGAAAGATATGAATTCCTCCATTTTTCTTGCCCAACCTAGATTTCAAGTGAAGATTTTCTTGAATGATTTGACATCTGTGATTATTGTAATAGTGACAATGTTATGGCTAATTTGCATAAATTGTATAAGTATACCATGATTTGATCCAAAGCAATCTTCCAAATTTTGCATTTAGGCATCAAGAAGATTGATTGAAGCAATTGAATTATGATTTTTAAAGGTAGTAGAAGGCCCAGTTCTCCAGTATCTCTTTTTATGTGTTATTGATGCTTTGTTGTGGGTTTTGTCGCTTAATTAGATCTGATGTCTCTCTTAATCTCTCTCTTTCTTTGTTATTGATTCTTGGTGCGATCTTTTGTTTTTCGGTGGTTGTGATCTTGATTGGAAGTATTTCAAAATTGGATGAACGATCAAATGAGAGTTTTCCTTGATGAAGATACACATCAATAGTTTCAATTAGTGAATTAGAAAATCTCGTTCATGCGTTTAGGTTTTACTTACGAATTTTCCTATTCGAAGTGGTTTAAAATTCAAGATCTAATTCTTCAAAGTCACACGCATGGTAAAGAACAATTGTCTTTTTTATGAATTTCTACATTTAGTGACGAATACATGTTATATATGAATAAACTATATATATAAATAAATAAATACTTAATTTAGTAGCCACTGCCTTGAAGTATTCATCCCACTTGTATTAAGTTTATCACAATGAAATGATAATTTTGAGTAAAGTGCAAGTGAATTTGATAGAAAAAAGTGCCATTAGTAATTAAATGTTAATTAATTATGTCGCTATAAAAAAGTACATATAAGCATATAAACTCAACGTCACAGTTGTGAAAGACATCTATAACACAAAATTCATCATTTTCTTTTAAAATTCATGAACTTAAAAATAAAAATCACTGGTTTGTTAGAAAAATTCATCAATTCGCAAACTAACCTTCGAAAGCACGCACAAGCACTCTGCTGGGGTACAAAGCTAGGTATTCCAGGGAGCAAGATATAATTTGCAATTGTTAGAGAAGCCCTTTTATCCTCACAATGCAGATGTTAAGATTTATGTTGTCACAAAAGTAAGAGATTGTTACATAGACATGCTAAAACATACGCCTAAGAGATCTTACTCATGTTTATATAGATTGATATGATTGATAAACTTATACGTATCATATTCTTTTGCCAAATATCATTAAAATCAAAAAAGAAAAACATATTATCACCTGAAAATACTGATGTATTATTCTTTTGCCCACTATTACCTAATGTTCATGTATTTACCTTTTCAAAAAAAAAATCCATTGAAAATAGTGATCTACTAGAACTATTTTCGTTGTGATCAATACAAAGGTTGAGCAAACCAATATGTTAATATTCAGAATTATAAATATTTAATCAAAAATACTTTTTCATTGTTCAAATTTATTTTATCAGTTAAAGAATTTTTGCATCTATTTTTTTTAGTTTATGCATGTGCTTTTTTTGCTAAAGAATAAACATTGGAATGAATGTAATTCAATTTGTTTAAACAAAGGGAGTTATGATGGGTACAATCATCCTGCTTTACAAGAACAAGGGTGATATTTAGGATTGCAATAATTATAGAGGCATTTAACTACGTAGTCACACTATGAAGTTGTGGAAAAGAATGATTGAGGGAACGTTGAGGAATGATATTTCAATTTCAGAAAACCGGTTTGGTTTTATGCCCGGTAGATTGACTACCGAAGCAATCCATCTCATAAGAAGGCTCATGAAAGTGTATAGGGATAGGAAAAAGGATATCCATGTGGTGTTCATAAATCCAGGGAAAGCATACGATAAAGTACCGCGTGAGGTGTTATGAGAGTGTTTGGAGAAGAAAGAGGTGCCCGAAACGTATATACAAGCTATCAAGGACATGTATGAGGGAGCAAAAACAAGTGTAAGGACCTCGAGAGGAGACATGGAGGACTTTTCCATTAACATTGGGCCCCATCAAGGGTCAGTTTTAAGTCCTTTCCTTTTCACCATCATTATGTATGCACTCACAAAAGGTATTCAAGGCGAGGCACCACGGTGTATGCTATTTACGGATGATATTGTACTCATCGATGAGACTAAGGATGGTCTTAATAGCAAGTTAGAGCAATGGAGACATATCTTAGAATGTAGGGGATTTAAATTGAGCAAATCGAAGACTGAATACTAAAAATGCGGATTTAGTGGTGAGGAAGCAGGTGGGGAAGAAGTCACCATGGGTGGTGTGGCACTACCAAGGGCCATGAAGTTAAGGTATTTTGGCTCGATCATTGAGGAGAAAAGAGATATTTACGAAGATATCAACCAACATATTAGAGTGGGATGATAAAAATGAAAGACTGTTTTCGGAGTATTATATGATAAGAGAATCTCTGTAGGAATGAAAGGGATAGTTTATTGTATGGTAGTCAGACCAGCTTTGTTATATGGTTAAGAGTGTTGGCCAATAAGCCTCAAGTCTAGAGGTTGATGGTACCAGAGATGAAAATTATTCGATGGATGTGTAGATATACAAGATTAGATAGAATTAGGAATGTAGTGATTAGAGAAAAAGTAGGAGTTGTACCCATAAAAGAAAAGATTAGACAGACTAGACTAAAATGGTTTGAGGAGGAGTGAGATTGCACCAGTGATGAGGAGCGAGATGATTAACCTCTCGGAGTGTAGAAGAGGTAGAGGACAACCAAAGAAAAGTTGAAACGAGGTGATTAGAAGTGATTTAAAGTTTGTAGGTCTAACGGAGGATATGACTCATGATAGAAGTGTGTGGAGATCTAGGATTAATGTTACAGATCATACGTGGCAAGCTTCTAGTCCTTCATTTGGCTTTTATTTGAGTAGTAATTGTTATTATGTTGTATTGGCTATTATTTTGTCCTACGTGGGATGTGATCATGGATGCTAGTAGATTGATCTTAGCAGGGGTGTTACTATCGTACCTTTGATTGCTTAAGTTGTACCCTCTTTGCAATTGTGGTTCCCCTCTCCACCTCAACTTCTGATTGTTTGAATGCGGACTGCTATTGACCAGATTAGTAGTATCTCGTCACTTGCTATTCAAGGTACACAAAACTCTTACCCTAGTCTATTGCTCCTATTAATTTATGGTTTTTTTTAAGTAATTAGGTCTTGTGTTTGCTGAATTATTTTACTAACCGATTTTTAACATCTAAATATCTTCCTAAAATGTTTTATGTGGGCCTATTGAAAACGATTTCTCTATGTGAAGTGATGTGCGTATAGGTAAGATTGCCTACATCTGGATCTCCCTATATCCCACAAAAGCGAGACCCACACTGGGACTACTAGTACTTGTCATTGTAAGGAATCTAGACGTCAAACCAGTTGCGGTCACTTCAATGTAAAGGGCACTAATATCTTAATGCAGTCTGATGCCTTGGAAAGTGACTTTCCTTGCGTTAAGCTCAGGTTTTGTTTATTATTAATTATGTTTGGTGTCATTCAGAAAAAGTGCAAGTGTTCTTTGGAAAAGACTTCCGTTAAATCAAAAATAGCCGTCCTTATATGAAATGAGCTTTACATTAGTTGACTTGATTCAAATTAAAGTTTCAAACCCTTTGTTTCATTGTTGTCCAAGTGTTAAACTAGGACCCAAATGACCTACCTCCCTATTATGGGGTACTAAGAAGGAGTTGTTTGGTGCAGTTACCCATAGTTGCTTTCCAGTAAGCTAATATTAACTAATAATTTTGTGTGATTACTAATTATTGTATTGCGTGTAACTGTTTTGATTTTTCAGATGCAAACTATCCACTGAGCATGTGGTAGCTCATGCCTTCTCTTCCTTTTCCTAGGTTCTAACTGATCCTACTATAGAATAGTTTATATTTTGAGTTACCTACCTGAAGTTAGCTACGGGCCAAAACAAGGGCATGTGTGCAGCAGGGATTGCCTTTAATGTGTAAATATCAGTGTTGTAAGCATTGCAAGCACGTGCTTTAGCTTTGGCTACGATCAAATCACGATTATGTTTTGTACATGTATATTCTAACTGTACACCTACTGAACAGGGTTAAATTTAGTAAAATCGGGTGTGTAACCCAATGTTTGACTTTATTTTGCTAAGTCTATTATATAAAAAACCTTTGGTTGTTATCGAACTTAATCTTGAGTGCTTTAATTACAGCAATTAAAAACATAACTCTTCCAATTTTGATTTTACAAATGCTAGACACCACAATAAGGTTATGCTTTGAGAACTTTTCACCAAACTTGTAGCCTTGGGGGCTGCTTTAAAGGGCCTTGGCAATGTGACATTCCTCTAAAAAGGGAGGGGTGTTGAAAAATACACACACACACACACACACACACACACACACACACACACACA
>JACYFF010019584.1:27561253-27580673 GCA_017589665.1 Selenicereus undatus
ATATATATATATATATATATATATATTGTTGTGATTTTTCGCAAGCGCACGGTTTATCGTTGTAATGTTTGCGGGTATCGTCCTTAGGGATGGATGTGAAATTGAGTAACTAAGTAGTATTCGAAATTAAAAATAAATAATATATTGAACATAACCAAGATCAAGTTGATCTACCAAACAAATTTAAAACACCAAATAAGCACAAGAAATTCACTCATGAAACTATGAATAACATTCTATTCTACAAAAAAGGGAACCACAATAAGAGCCGAGTAACAAACTGTAAATGGATCAACCCACCAACGTTTAGTTGCAATTATTTCAACAGCTTGAATAAACGAAGCAAAGGAAAGTGAACACAGACACACAACAGGGCAATCAATGGCAATGAACCAAAAGCATCGAAAACAAAGCTTGATATTGGTATCAAATCCCAACAAATTCAACTTCAAACACCCATAAATCTTTCTTAGATTGAACAATAGCATGAAAACATTCCAAATTTGAGAGCCTATACGATTGAACTGAATACAAATGTGAAAACAAGAAATTGATTGAGAAGCTAAGGCATAATTCTGAAACTGGAAAACAAAACGAACATGGGAAGATAAATTCAATCTGGAAATTGAAACTATCCTACTCTACTGCTAAGCTACTCCTCCTACTTGCTACTCGAACACCTCTGCCCAACCTCCATTAAAAGCTCTTGAAGAACGCCACAGCCTCCCCCTCTTCGTTTGCCTTCAATCAACTCTGTAACCGTTGTCTTGAAGATGGTGATGATGACTCAATAAATGATGAGGAGAGAGATAATGAAACGGCTATGGCGTGAGGAAGCAAAGAGCCCTGTCAATTCCGCTGTTCGTGGGTCTGGACTGGTGATGAAGAAGAAAGAGAATCAAAAGGGGGAAGGAAAGGGCCCACGTGAAACACAAGTTCCAAATAAATGAAAGGTTGAAGCAAGCTGGGCTGGACTACTAGAAAAGAGGGAGTCCGTCAATGCCTAGACCGGCCCAATGAGAAAAAAAGGAAAAAGAAATAAAAGGTCCCAGGCTTGACTGTGAGATGGACAAGAGCGAACTAAGCCAAGACTGGGCCTGCCCTGCCATGGAGCAAAGAGAAGGCGGAGGAAGGCTTTTAAGGGTATGACTGAGCCAAGCCCAGCAAGTAAAAGAAGAGGGGGGAAAGAATGGGAGAGAAAGGGGGAATTGGGCCATGGCTACTGGGCCGGTTCAACTTCATCTTTATTTTCTTTCTTGTATGCTTCAGTCTGATCCAGCTCTAGCACTTGTTTGTGTGAATTTATTTATTTTCTTCAAGTTATTTTCAATTCCTACAAAATAAACAAAAACATTATTAAAAATCTAATTTAACAATTTATTTAGAGCAAATATTAGATAATAAAAGGGTATAAAATCTCACAATCTCAGGTTGAACATATATATATATACACACACACACACACATATGTGTGTGTGTGTGTGTGTGTGTGTGTGTGTGTGTGTGTATTAGGAAAGTGAGTACTCACCTCGATGCGGAAGTTTAACCCAAAGTAGTCTGTTGACTGCTATCCACGAACAAGGTGGCTACCAGAGCCACAAGTGAGGGACAACACCTAAACCCAAATCGCAGAGATGGCTATATTAGTGTGAGGTAGAAGGCAGAGAGTAGATTTTATCTATGGAATGTTCACTCTATGTTCTGTATCTCATCCCTTGATCTGCACCCCATTTTATAGTAGCACAAAGCTAATACTGAGTCAAGGAATTGAATTGGCTTATTAATACCCAATTAATACTATTGGTTTGTTTTTGGTCGTATGCTCAATTCCCAATATGAAGTGTGATGAGATTCGTTAGCAGAGGGATGGGATTTGTGGTCTATGTGATCGAGTGGGAACTATTGACCAAAAGTATCAGTACCATAATCACACCATAATCATAGTGATAAATGAGGTAGGAGTGCAGAGACAGCCACCATATAACCGACATAACACTTTCATAAAATATCAATACCCCAAATCGTATCAAACATTACCAACGACATATGTAGTCCCTTTAAGTCCATTTGATATATGAAATGATTATATACTAAATATAATCGCCCAGGCTTGATGTGGTGATGGGGGAAATGATTATTCCTTATACAATTAATAAATAATCCATCTTAGCATAATTGCTTTTCTAATGTGTTATAGTAGACCGTGCAGTTCTTAGCCATTGAAAACTACATTAAGGTAGCAACATCAATTTTTGACTTCATATTATAACTCTAAGTCAAAGATTATTGCCAATAGGGTCACACGGTGCCAAGGAAAGGGAACTCGATTGTCACTCATTAAATCGGTCGACATTTAGTGCATACAATATGAAAAGTGTGTCATGGCATAGCTCCCACTAAGCTGGGCATATCAATTTTCTGCGCATGCGAATAATAAGTCTGGCTTTTACCTAACAAACCAACATGAGTTACTAGATCAACATACCTATTATTAACCTTTGCACTCAAGATTTGACTATAAGGATTTGATGTGAAATCATAGTATTTCATATTCAACTTTCAAAAGTCTCATCTTAGACTTACTAAGATTACCACCTAACTTATCCTTCATATAACATACCTAGTGTTAATATTGAAAAGTCTTATCCTGCCCACTTCTCAAGTAGGAGGGCAATTGTCTAGGCCAATTAGAAGTCTGGTGACATTTCAATGTGCTTTATAACGTAATTGCATATTTATGAATGTTCAAAAGAAACATCAATCTTTATTTCATAAATACTTAATATAAGAAAAAACATGTCCATCTTATACACTTAGATACGCCCAAAAACTAAATCCTATACAGACCCAAACTCATCACATGAGCTTTGAAAGCGTCTCTAGGTATAAGCTTAGTTAGGGGTTTCGCAATCATCTTACTATTAGAAATATACTTAATGGCAACTTCTTTCTTTTTTTGTGGCATTTCGAACAAAATGATATCACCTCTTTATATGCTTAGTTTTTCGGTGGAACTTTGGATCTTTAGCAAACTGGATTGCAACAATATTGTCGCACATCATTTCTACAGGATCATCAAATCCTGGAGTCAGATTGAGATCTTGGAGGAAACTCCTCAAACATACAGCCACTTGAACGGCAAGGCAGCAAGCAACATACGTTGCTTCCATAGTTGCTATGCAGTTTTATTTCTTACTGCACCAAGACATGGCTCCCCGCCTAGGATGAATATATAGCCTGAGGTAAAGCTGGGCTCATCTAGATTGCCATCACAATCAACAACCGAGTATCCTCTTAGCCTTTGCAACCACGTCATCATCCATTTTGTCCTTTTGAGCTTTAAATTCTTGATTCATATCAAGTGCAAGTTTCTCTTCTTGGGTTTGAAAATCTTTTTGCATCTTAGGTGCTAAACTACATCTTATAGCATCAACATATCCTTCTGACACAACAACTGACTTCCCATCCCTTTCGCCTCAAGTCCCTTCTCGTTGTCCGAAAAGGATTGAACCCATCATTGGCAAGCCCCAACCTAACATTACGAGCATCATTTGCAAAATTTGGAAACAAAGAATCAAAAATTTTCAAGCTTTACCATCAGCAGGATGCCTAATATTCCCATCCCTAGGTCATTATGTGTCATGCCAAATTATTGACTCGGCCGTTTGTGCACACATGAACAATCTTTGAAGTCTAGGCTTTAAGGGAAAATATCTTAGAACCTTTGCTAAAACATTATCAAATTTCCACTTAGAAACTTTGCATTTACTGCAAAAGTTGTCCATCTCATGCTCCTTCTAATACAACATACAATCATTAGGGTACGCGTGTATCTTTTTATAATCAAGTCCTAAATCCCTTACAATACTCTTAGCTTCTTGGAAATTCTTCAGAAGCTTTGCAATAGGAAATGCCTCTTTCAATAAGTCTAAAAGATCATTAAATGCCACATTACTTAAACCATTAAGGCATTTGAAAAGATACAAATGAATGATGAATGAAAGCTTAGAAAAATTTGCACATCCTAGATAGAGTTCTTGCTTTCCATCTTCCACCAATTTATAAAATTTTCTAGCCTCATTATCTAGCCTTTTTGTAGCCCCCTCATTTACATTGAACTCATTAGCCTCATTTCTAAAGGTTTCATGTAGTAATCCATCAATATCGTCATAATCATTTTGTTCTTCACTTTCATGTGTTGTGCATGTTGGAAATGATTGATCCCTTTGAAAAAGTCATTGCTTGAAACCCTTAAAAAAACTCATTCACAATTAAATGGTCATATACATCCTCCCTATAATGACAAAATTGTCTTACACACTTTTTGCAATGACAACAAATTTGATTAGCAATAACATCCTTTGAGAACATATCACAAGAAAGGTATTCAATGCCATTTTAAATTCATCTAAAGCTCTAGGTAAGCTCATCCAATTATGATCCATAGCCATGAAATGATAATTGTTAAAAGTTGCTATGAAAATAAAAACATAATGGTTTAATTAAACAATAACCTTTAAATACATTTTAACTATATATAAAACCAGCTTTCATCTTGAATCCCCACCTAACTAGTAAAGAAAAAAATAGAACAAATCAGACCTGGGTCTTAATGTCAAGGCAACAAATAGACGTAAAGAACAATAAAATAATTTTTAAATACATATATACACAAAAAGATTGTACTCATCATTTTGCCCTTTCCATATGTGAAGGAAAAAAATAGCCACATACAACATGTGCAAGCAGTAAATTTAAGATGGCAATGAGGTTATGAGGACAAATAGCCACATATAGATTGTACCTAGCATTCTGCCTGTCTAGACTTCAAGGCAACAAACAGCCACATATAACATTTAAGCAGCAAAATGAAGATGGCAATGAAGTCACAAGGATATGGATCTTGCCCAAAAGAATAATCAACTTACAAATTCTACAAATGACCCCAATGTTTTAAGGAAGTGAGGTTGTGGATTCGCTAGGAATGAATTCCAACAAGATATTTAGGAAATACTCTTGCTGTTTTGAGATATCCCTGAAAAGAAGATATATAGGTGCAGATTATTCATGACCACTCTTGATTTATTTTTTTATTTTTTTTGGGTTGCACAGACAAAGAAAAGACTTACAAAAAGTCGAAGAAAGGGAAAAAGGTGCAACGAAACATTCAACACAATATCCCAAACAATAATCACCCCCTTAAGCATTAAACTAAGAAAAACAAGCATCATGCAAAGAATTGTAGCAACCAAGTTAATAAAGAACTCAAGAAATCAGTAAAGCTAAAATCTAGGAAAGCAATTAAGTTGTAATGCTAAAAGCAAAGCGAAGACCCATATAATTTTAGTTTGCTACCATTTTTTCGCATGCTCCTCTTAAAAATCCTCATTGGTGAAGGAAGCTTATGTTCTATGTGTTAGCTTAGCAACTAAAGTCTCTAGATGTGCATGGTACACTGGAAATAAGGACTTGAGCTTGAACTCCATCCACCCTGTCAGCCCCCTAAGTGTGCATGAACACTTACCCCCCAAACACATACGCGCGTGAGAATACCAAATAGTAAACAAGGCATTTAGATCTCACATGCTCCAATCTAGCTGCTCTTATTTTTTGACTTTGAAGCTGGTCAATATTAGTTAATTATCTTAGAAAAGGTAGTGACGATATCTGCAAAGTTCAATGGTACACTCAGGCTCACACTTAAAGAACTTTAGACCAAATGAAAAGGATATATTAATGACAAGCTTATTCATTAACATTTGAAGATGAAAATTTATATAATTTTCTTTGCCAGAGCAAGCTTGTAACTAGACGTATATATAAGCAAAAATTATGTTATGATTTATGGAGAGAGCCAGACATTTTAAGTGTGGCCTCGATTTCAATTTTGCCTCTATCAATCAGGATGAAACGAAAACAAACCCTGAATGCACTTTGTTCCATACAACACATACTTGACGACAAACATGCCAAGGAAAAATTCACAGCAGTGTGCAGGATGAAGTCATTTTGCAATAAATCTTGTAAGGAACTGGAAATAAAAGAGAATAAATGGCTAGAAAAAGGCAAGCAAAAGGAAACAGTATAAATGTTGCCTTCTAACATAACAAAAGAGTTATGATTACAATCCAATGCCAACGTATAATGATGTCATCAAAATTTGATATGCTATATAGTCCTATTGCCAATGGCTCATTGCACTTCAAAACTTGGGAAATTGGCTCAAGGACAACATCCATTCAATGTGTTTAAGTATCTTTTAAAACCAAACAATTTGATATGATAATTGTAGAAATTTTAATAGATGAGAATTCTTCTCAAGCAAAGTACTGCTAATGCCACAACAAGCCTACAAAGATGGCAACAATAGTGGTTAACAGAAGCTGAAGGTAGCCTCAATAAATCAGCAAACAAGGAACCATTAGATTTATTTGCTCATAACACTGAACAAATAAAACACTAAACAGACATAAGGACCCCTATCACATAAAAGCAATTGAATGGCCTCTTAACAGTAAAAGATTACAATGGTGAAATTCAAAAATAAGTCTTCCACTTAAATAGAGGTTCTGAGGGCAAAATAAATAGTAATTCACTGTACAAATAAATATGTATCAACATTGTCGCATTCACATAATGTACCACCTAATCTACGATGAAATAATGTTGTTTATTTAGCTAGAACAAGAAAGATTGTGGGCATTTCCCCCTTTGTTTTAGCCTCTTCACCTAGTCTTGACACAACCTACAAAATGAAGGAAAAAGGAATATGCTGCTTTAGATTCAAAAGAGTAGCATAATAAGCTCAGTTGTTTTGAGAAAAGCAAGAAAGACAGTTCCTTGATGCATCTCATGCATTGAACCTATTGGAGAACTAGCACTTGAGGAATTTGGATTGGGGAATATAGAGACGCTCCTTTATTCATCTCAACAAATTAGAAAATAATAGCAAATTACACATCTTTGATTATAACTACTACAATCCTGGTGACTAAAACCAGTGACACAATGAAAAACTTACCAGAATGTTGAAAGGGAGGAGAAGACATCAAGGAACTCTAGAATGTGGTTAGATAACTAATTCAAGAAAGAAGATAAAAAGGCATTAGGAAACCTATCAGAAAAAGATTGCTCTTCGAATTCAATCCCTTCAAATTGAATGGTAATACAACTTGATTAATCATCCTCTACATGCTATGTCGAATTATATATAATGTCCTAGAGTTTCCATCTGCATCTGGGGTTCAATGTTCGTGTATTTCAAGTGTTGAAGATGCCCTAAATCAGGGCTGATACGATTAAAGTGATGATGCCCTGAATTAGGGCTGCCAAGCGTTGGTTACATAGGGGGGAAGAGGGTGAGAAGGGCCATGTAAAGTAAACAAATTAGATACCAAATTTGACAATTTCAAGAGAGTGAAGGGAATTACCAGCTGAATTAGACATCGACGATGGCTAACCAACGGACTTTTCATGTTATTGCAGAATGCCACCCGTGACGACTGAAACACCCGACACTGCCATCACCGACGACGAATGTGCTAGGTGGTAGAGTTGCATGAGGGAGGTTTTGGGCTCTCAGGGATGTGCTCTATCTGGGAATCAAATTGAAAGAGTGTTAGAGTGAGGTTCTAGGAATGGAATTTAGTAATATGTTCGATGCCTAGGGTTTTAGGTGTCTTTTTAATTTTCCTTTTTTGAGAATTCTAGGGGGAAATTTTGGGTTCCCAAATAATTTTTATTGTTTTGGCACCATTAAAAAAAGAAAAAAATCACTACTTTATAAAAAATAATTTGGGTTAAGGCAACAGTATACTAGTGTTGCCCAACATATCTATTGCAACAGTTTTGTACAAATGTTGCGATAGCCAAAAATTTTACGCAACATTTATAATATATGTTGCGTAAACTACCTATTGCAATAATTTTGCAAACTGTTGCCATATAGTCGTTGCAATATGCCATTTTTGTTGTAGTGATATATATAATTATCATAGAATTTTAATTGCAAGAAAAAGTTTTTTGTTTTAACTATTATTAAAGCTATATATACAAAAAAACAATCAATAATGTTGCAAACCCATATAAAATTCTGGAGGTTTTTTGAAAAAAAGAATTCAATGACTTTTTAGATGTAATTTAATGAGTTTTTAAGTTAACTAAAATATGTCCATGTACCTATAGAGAATAGGTTTACAATATGTGCATTCACCTATGAAGAATAATCTTACCTATAGAATATGAATGTTGACAAAGCTGCTAAAAAGGATGATGACCGCTTGAATTTTAATACTTTTGGTGGTAGTTTATAATATTATCATATATATGGGATTCATAACTATCTTCATTCGCCGTATCATATGTGACAATTAGTATTTCATATTTATACTTATGTTCAAAGAAAAGGTGATAAATAAAAAATTCAACCTCCATTTATTACTATTTAATATTATTACTATCAACATAATAATTGTGTGAGATAAATGAGTAAATATTTTGTCACAATCTTTTATCAGTAACTCTTTAATGAGACTGTCTCACGACTACTTAGTTCATGAGACGTCTCACACAAAGCACCACATAAATTTAAAAGAGAAATCTCTTGCCATGTAGGCAGTCTTACAATAAATTTTCATGAGATAGTCTTATACAAGAATTTGTGTTATATATATAGATTGTGAATTTTTATTTTCTGGATGTTATAAAAATACGAATTTTGGAATATAAAAATGGAACTTTAAGAGTGGAAAAAATCAAGAATCTGATATGAAAAAATAGCTTTCAATGTTTAGAATTTTAAGAGGTATTTATTTTCAATAATACAAGGGTCGTTTTAGAGTGTACTTTTTAGGTTATTTGGACTTCAAAAGGAATCTGTACACTTTGAATTTTATGTGTTTTCATTATTTTAGAGATAATGTCATTTTTGAAATTGCTTGAAAAATACAATCTAAGATGATCTTGTATTATTTAAAATAAACATTTTCAATGTTAATTCGGAGCGGTGGGAGTTATTTCTTAAGGTCAAATTATTTATTTTCACCATTGTAAAGTTCATATTATTATATTCCAAAAACACAAATGCTAAAAATATTGTCAAAGTTTATTTATGACTAAATAATTTATTCTTCAACTGTAATTTAGATAGCTAAAACACTACTAAATAAAGTTTCAATTTTTTTTTTTACCTATTTAAGCTTTGATATTCTCTTCGTCCTCAAAAAGAAAAAAAAAGTTTCCTCTAACTTTTAAGGCATTTTAAGAAGCACTAATAAATTCACGCCTTTTAAAGATAACTAATGAGATGTGCCCGTGCAAAATACTCAGCTGGACGAGATGATATCTACTGAAAGTATTCGGTAGAAAGTATACTCGAAGAAGTATATGCATCCATTGCTGACAATGGACTTTTTAAAAATTTACAGTGCACTCCAAAAATAGTGCTGCATGACCTTGCTATGCTTGTTTATCAGATACAATTATGATAAGCAAAAACCAACTGGTATTGTTGTGTTTATTGCCCTGTAACGTGAAAGAGTAATGGTGAATTGTACTTGTGCTTTGTTGCCATGCTCATAGTATAATGAAGCCTAGATTGGGGAAAAAAAATAAGAATTACATTATATAAAATTATATATATAGTAAACTGAAGCCTAAAAAACAAAATTAAAAATTGGATATACAATTTATGGGAGTTACCCAATCTTGTGAGAGCAGTAAAAGGAGATCTCCTCTGCATTATTTTTTCCAAGTAGAGTTGCTGTTAGATGTCCTGAGTAATCATTAATCAACACCAGTGCAACAAGGAGATCTTTTCTGCATTGTTAGATCTGAACACTGCCTCAAGTTAAAAGATTGAACGCAACTCATCTATTCCATCCAAAGGATACATGATTTAGTGAGGCATTGAAACAATGAACAGGTTCGAACATGTAATAGAAATTTAACTAATCAGGCCTTGTGAGAATATCCAGGTTGGAACATGTCATAATGAGTTCATGTAAGCGATTGCGTTTGTTTATTAAGTTGTTTTGGAGTACGTGCTTAGGGCATTTGAGCTAACCGGGATGACAGCAATATTGAATTGAGGTGGAACATTGTCATGAAAGACAAGGAAATTGAGACAGTGAAGCATATATATATCTTCAATGGTCTTTCTGAGGCATACATGTGAAAAGGTAAAAGTGGAGAACGACTTTGTCTAAAAGTTACTTCACTAATACTCTGTAAGGTCAACCTGAACAGTGTGCTTGGAGTCAAGCGTTTGATATAGTTCATCTGTTCCATATAAAAAATTAGAAGCATTAGTCAGGTGTGTAGATAATGAATAGATTACAACTGTCATGCCAAACACATTTAGGGCATCGAAAATTTGTAAACTCTGTGTTTGTACCTCTGCGATTTGAACAATCGGTGCAGAACTTTCATCTTGAACTACAAGCATTCATGCGTTCAAAACTTACGTTCCTAAGATTCTGTAGGCTCAACCCGAACAGTGTGCTTGAAGTAAAGCGTTTAATGTAGTTCATCTGTTCCATATAAAAAATCAGTAGCATTAGTCGGGTATGTGAACAATGAATAGATTACAACTGTCATGCCAAAGACATTTAGGGCATCGGAAATTTGTAAACTCTGTGTGTGTACCTTTGGGATTTGAACAAAAGGTGCAGAACTTTCATCTTGAACTACAAGCAGGTCAATCAAATGCTTTAATACGAGCTTTCCCTGTTGCATTAATATTCAATGCTTTCCCTGTTGCATTAATATTCAATGCTTTCCCTGTGCCTGTTGCACTAATATTTCCTACACGCAAGATGGCTATGCATTAATACGAGCTTTCTAGCAAACTAGCATCTTTATTCTTTTTTAATCTTTAAATGAATTACCTAAGTTTAGTAAGTCAATCCATAAAAGTTGTACTGTACAAGTGAAATTTAATTTTCTAACAAGATCATAATCTATGAAGGTTGCTGCAACATGGTATTTTCACAGTATTCACAGCGTTCGTGTAGTGCATAATCAATTTAGTAAAATTCATCTAGATCAAAGATGTTTAGTAATAAGACTATATGCAATCAGTGCCAATGTTAGTAGCATTTGGCTTCTGCTAATATTTATCTGTAAACTATGTTATCTGTGCAGTTGTTACTTACTTCATCCGGATTGGGTTTTATTAGTGTTGGACGGGCCTAATTAGATTAGGCCCGACAGCCACTTAAGTCGCCTAGGGCGACAACCCTAGCTACCCCCTAACCTATATAAAGGGGTTTAAGGGGGTTAGCCTCAAGGGTAAGCAAAAGAACACTCCCCTCTCTCTCTCCTCACGGTTACCTTACCATCGCTACCGGGTATTCGGGTTTAGGACGTGGATGTCTATAAAGCGACTCTAGTAGCCGCTTAGATTTATTATTATTGAAGAACTGGTATTCTTATTGTGGACTATTACCGACAGTACAATTCCGCATCCAGGTTAGTCCTGAATTTATTTCCTACAGTGGTATCAGAGCCTAAACTGTTCGGATTAGTCCCGATTGATAGGTTGATATATTTGCTGAAACTGAGTTATTGAAAGCATGCTAGTTTATACATTTAATTGCTTAATTTTCGTAATTATGCAACCCTAATATTCTGCCAGCATGCTTCCATGATTAAAGGCTGAATCTTTCTGAGTAATTCGTTCAATGCAAACATGTTTTTAGTCTAAATTCGAATAACAGATCCAATTAGTTATTATTAAGTACTAATCTGTAATAAAGTTTGATGCTTTGGGTGATTAGGTCATGACTACTATACAAATTGGGCAAAACTGAATTTACGGTTATCAGTGAACATTTAAAACCTAATTTTCATGATTAGGTCATGACCGTCCAGAAAAGCATGTTTTTTTTTTTATTTCAGCCATGAGATACAAGTGTGTTTTTATTTGTTTTTGAGACACCAGTTTTGATCAAATCAATGCTAAGGTATTATGCTACCATGATACACGCTGCATGCAAATTACAAAATCAGTAGGCATAATCCCTAACCCTAAATTAAGCCATCAACTAATCAGTGTCCCTCGCATGAATTTTTTTTTTTTTTGATATGTTCATAAAAAATTGAGAGACAGAATACCAAAAACCCTAACCCTAAAAATCCCCCTGCCTGAATTTTGACCTCACTCAACACGAAAATCAAAATAGAGATGGGGGAACTAGAAGAGACTCAGATCTAGACCATACCCATCAGAACCGCCGTGGAAGGGTGGCGCGTGTGAGTCACGCGCCTCCAACGAAGGAGCTTTTAGCTCTCTTTCTTCCTCCAACCGCATCCCTGATCGCCGATCTGCCCAAATCCGGCGAAGAAACTGCGAAATCCACCAGATTGGTGGTGCGTGTGAGTCACGCGCCACCACGTCAGAGGCGCGCTCGGTGCACACCTGCTACTTTCTAGCTTGGTTGCAGCCGATCTACACGCTGGTGGGTTGATTATGGGCCATCGGCGACGAATGGGGGTGCTTTCCTCATTTGGGTTTTTCAGCCAGGGTTCACCGTCAACGTTGAGGTGGAGAGCCGTGAGGAAAAGTCGCAAAACAACCATAAAAAGGGGCCAAAGAAGGTCGAGTGTCGGTAGAGCTCTGTGCTCCATATCTCGGCTATGGCGGCGACACGACCAAACGGCAGAACCTCCACAGTGACGGTGGTTGTCATGGTCTCAACGCCAAAAGCCCAAGAAGGGAGCTCGGTGCTCCATTTCTTGGCCTTAGTATTGAAAGGAAGGCTGAGAGGAGAAAGGGAGAGGGTTCCTCTTCGGGGGTCAAATGGGTAGAGAAGTCGAAGAAAGTGGAGAGAGAATTCAGGCAGAGGGATACCGAAGAGAGAGAAAGCGTGAGTTAGGGTTTGGGGGCGAAAAGGAATGGGGGGGAGGGGGTTAGTGAAGTAATTCACCCATAAACCCCCCCGGTTCGTTAAACCGGTTTGGACCGGTTTTCTTTTGGGCCAGAAATAAGAACAGCCCAAAAGAGGCAATGGAGGCCCGGTTAGTGGCCTGTTTGTTTTTTGGCCCAATTTTTTGTTTTTTGAACCGTTTTTCCTTTTGGGCCGGTTCACTTCTTGTCATATTTCAACGATATGGGTCGGGCTATTTTTGACTGTTTTGGATCGAATTATTTTTCAATCATTATTGTTTAATTATTATCATTAATCATGGCATGATTTTTAATTGAATAATAATGATATTCAAGTTGATAAAGTTTCATGCAGTTAATTCATTTGTTGAATTAAGGTTTCGAATTAATTTTAATTATGGGTGCATGATTTCATTATAAAAACATTAATATGTTTAAAGCCATATATAAATTCGTTTTATATATGCATCAACTTGACATTTGCCTGACCAAGTAACTTGTTATCGACTCCTTGGGTTGAAGTTATATGAATTTGTTTCATATATGAAATTAGTATGTATGACGTAAATTTGTTTTACTCAAACTGAATGAATATGTTTCATAAGTTACATTAATATGTTTAATGTCGTATATAAATTCGTTTTATATATGTGACGATTTAAAATTTTCATGTTAAGTAACTTGTTATCAAACAATTGGGTTGAAGTTATATGAATTCGTTTCATATATATGATTAGTACGTAAGACGTAAATTTGTTTACTTGAATTTGATAAATATCTATGTGATATTAGGATCCCCTTAGTCGATAAATGAATATGTTTCATAAGTTATATTATATAAATATGTTTTATATATGATACTTAGTTACATGACTATGTTTCATGATTTAGCAACTTTATGTAAAAAATATGAGCAATTATGAATTAGTTAAATGTTCGATCATTCATGTGGCTACTTCATGCTATTTTTTGGATATATAAGATATTTGATCTTATTGTGTGAATTTGTTTCATAAATTTTAAATTTGCAATATTATATGAATACGTTTTATATAATTTGCAAGCCTTACTGTGAATTCATTTCATCCAAACTTTTAATATCATATAGATCTGTTCTATGTATGATTAATTGCAATTAATATTTGAATATATTTTATGTTACAAAGTATGTTGCATTAGATGCATGAATAGGTTTCATTTCAGCCACCAATTACTAGCATTATATAAATGTGTTTTATATATATGAACTACATGGGTTGTAGTAAATGTTGCTAATTGTTTTAGCACTTACTCCTTGCCCGAATTAATGAATGTGAATTTGTTTCATATTACCGATATTTTATGAATTGGTTTCATGAAATTTAAATTCGTAATATTATAGATGTGTTTATATTTTGCGAATAACATTTGAATGAGTTTCATATAATTATATATAAATGTGTTTTATATATTGCTATTTGGGCATTTTATGAAATTCTTTTGTAACATGTTATTATTCGAATATGTTTGCCAATGTAGATTCATTTTATTATATAGATGCGTCTTATATAATAATCTGAACTTCATGTTTGATATGTCATTGATAAAGTTCTAGATGGCATATTAGTAGTTATATATAATGAGATAACTTAATATGAATTTGATTTACCTAAAGTTAGATATCTTTGTGATATTTCTAAAACGTTAATTAGTTTAACCATAATGTTCTCCATAAATCCTGTTTTATGGAAAATTGCGATAAATAAGTTATAAAAACTTCTAATTCATGTTTGTATGAGATGATTATGAGCTTAGCGAAATTTTCGATCATACGACATGGATAATGGAGTTTTTTGATAATTTATTTATTTGAAAATATGCCTGATGTCCACTTTACAAAGTATATACCCTTAGCTATGGCAATTAAAATAAGGTTGGTAATTTGTTTACCAATAAGAAAACTTGATAGCGCTGACTATGATACATAATGTTAGAAGATTCAGTTTCTTGTAAATGAACGTGAAATATTAGGATACTCATTAGGTTCTAGGTCTCATAGGATGGCAAAGATGGTACTGTTCATGAACAGTATCTAGAAAACTTAAAAGCATACCAAAAGTGGTTCGAAAATAGATCGATCAAGATGTCATACTTTGTCGTATTGCATCAATGTCGATCTAGCGGGGGAATTAAAAGTCATCCCACTGTTGGGTACGCGTGGGATTAGCTTAGCATCAGGATCGTCCGAATCCATTTCCTTAAAAGGCTCTGAACCTAAGATTGGTATTGCGAAAGGGGAAAAGACCAAGAAAATAAAGAGAAGCATATAGCACGTGTGAGTGCTATAACTATGGAAATTAGGCATCTTATACTTAGGATTGTCCTAAGTCGATTAAGGTACTTCCTTTCACAGCCCCTCCTAGATAATGTGTGCGCTCCCAAACATTTGTTGCTAACTATGATCCTTAGTGGATTGTGGATACAGGAGAAATAAAGTACATAGTTCGGGATTGAATTGATCTTTGTGAACTTTCACTACTACCCGGTGAATTCACGAATTGTCATTTTAGGTAACGACGATAAAAAAAAGTGTCCTTGAATTAAAGACGAATCATTCGAGGCCCCTTGAAGGGACTACGTTGTCTCTTCCCAAATACTCTTTATGCACCTAGGGTGCGATGCTTCCTTGTGTCTTCCGTCCCTAAGTTTAGTTTTCTTTTATTTCCGTCTAGATGCCTTAGGCATCACATGACATGGTGATTTGTTTGGCCATGTCACATTGAAAGTTTTTTTTCAATGGACGAAAAAGAACATCTTCTATCCTTGTCTCATTTTCGAATCTGTTTTAGGCGTGCTCGATTTGACCATAAGGGTCAAGCTAGATAGAGATAACTAGCTAAAGATGGCCTTTTAAGACCAACTCACTAGGCTTGAGGTGCAAAATGTGAGTTATATCTAGCTAGTAAAGCAATAGGAAATCCTTTTTGTAAGGTTTCAAGGGCATCAAATCCCTTAGCGTTCGTTCACTTTAGACATTTGCGGGTCCATGAATATGAAAGCACATCATGGAGCCATATATATTCATGATATAGGTAAGTGTACCAACTATCTCACCATTATTAAGTACTCGATGTGTTCGTATACTTTATAACGGTAGTAGGACTCAATCGGGACGAAGTATTAAAAACTCTTTGAACCAATTGAGATCATGAATATTTTCTTTGTGAAACAAAATCCCGCAAAGTTCATTTTCTTAAGGATGAGTTTCTTAGCATTTGGTGAAATTTAAAAGGGTCTCAATTTGTATACGTTACAATAAGACCTTCAACCACCTCTCGGTGAGGGGGAGGATTTAAATTCTCACTAAGTCACCGAGGGTGGTACACCTCACCGAGGGTGGTACACCTTCCTTATTTGATAGGAATGGTGAAGGTTTGTTTGTTAAGGAGAATGAGATTCGTCCTCAATCTCCAAATGTTGAGGAGAGTCATTCCTGAATATGTAGTTAGTCCTCAAGTTCAGGATCCCACCTCCAATGGATAGTGGGAGTAATCTTCTATTCTTAATCAGGGTTCCATACCTCTTAGAGAAAGGGGGTGAAACCCTTGGTCCCATACCTCTTAGAGAAAGGGAGAGGGATTTTCCACATAGGCAGACAAATAATGAAGGTCCCAGGATCCCAAGAATTGAGCATAGATGAATTCCTCGACGATATTTTCAAATCGAAGAGGAAATATTCCTATGCACATGCCTTGGGAATTGAGGGATCTACCTCCTGTCAAGATACGGTTGGTTCACCAAATTGCAAAGAGTGATTGAATGCAATAAGGGATGAGATGGAATCACCGATAGGGTTTAAGAACTCATTGAAACTCCACCCCGATGTAAGTTTTCAAGATAAAACAACGGGTGGATAGTTCAATTGATAAGTTTAGACCCGGATACTCCTAGCCCTGGTTGCCCATTCGGACTTTGAGTTGTTCGAAATGGACGTAAAGGTTGTCTTTCTCAATGGTGACCTTGAGAAAGAGATTTATATGGACCAACCCATTGATTTTGTATCAAAGGGATAAGAAGACAATGTGTGTCATCTTAAAAGGTCCACATATGACCTTTGTGTATGTTGAAAGATCAACATGGGGATTACGTTCCTTATGTTGATAACATACTATTAACTAGGGAACAACTTGGAAATGATCCAAGCTACTAAAAGGTAGTTATCCCATGTCTTTGAGACAAAGGACACGGGTGAAGCTAGGTATGTCCTAGGAGTGGAAATAATCCAAAACTGTCCCAAGAAGCATGCGTCAAAAAGACATGGAACAACTTTTGGGTTTATAATTCCTACCCCGTAGATACTCCAGTTGAGAAGGGTCCAACCCTGAGTCTTGCTCAATGTTCTAAAACAGATGACAAAAAATAGATAATGAACAAATGTCCTTAACCCTAGTATCATAGTAAGCTTAATGGAAGTCATGTTATGTACATGACCTGTCATTGCTTCGCAGTTAGTTTGATAAATCATTATCAAGGTAACCCTAGACTTCCTGATTGACAAAGTCATCAGGAGAATCAAATGTTACCTTCGTGGTATTGATAACTCAGCATTTTGCTATCAAGGAGCAGCTCAAGTTGAGAGGATGCTCAAATTTTTTGATTGGGGTGGTAACTTGGATAAGTCTAAGTTAACCGCAGGACATGTCTTCACCCTGAGTGGGAGAGCCATGTCATGGTGCAGCAAAGAAGTACAGCTGCACAACAATGTTGACTATGGAGGTAGATTGTGTATTTTGTACCATAGAGACAACAAGCATTGCCATTGGGTATATATATATATATATATACTAATAAGGTGATTATGTTCCCTTAACTAAACCCATTCCTAGTGATGTGTCCAAAACTCATTGGTTGAGTCTTGGATTTCATAAGGTTTGACATCTAGACATGTTCTGTTACGTGATGGATATGTTTTCTTCTATGAGCATGATGCTCATTGTTGTATGTTAGGCATATTGAAATGTCACAGGCTTCTGATTGGCCTAGTCATACAGGCAATCGCCCTGACGCTTCAGTAGCGGGCAGGATGAGACGTAATTATATTAGCACTAGGTGTACAATATTGATTACTCACACTGGAAGTGTGTGAGTGGAATGAATATAGTCGCCTTAGTAAGACTAAGATGAGACTCAAGGGAGTCGAGTATGAAATAAGTTTTCATATAGAAGCCTTAAAAGCCAAATCTTGAGTGTCAAAACCAACGTTTAGTATGTTGATCTAGTGGCCCAGGTTAGATTTTTGAGTGAAAATCTAGATTGACGATTCGCACGGCATAAAGAGTGACGAACCCGGCTAAGTGGGAGCAATGCCGTGACACGCATCTCATACTGTGTGTGCTTGTAAGACGACCCATATGTGGGGTGACGATTGAATTCCCTTTCACTTGTCACTGTGTGGCCCTATGGACGATGACCCTTTGACTTAAAGCTATGATATTAAGTCAAAGCTTAATGATGCTATTTTAATGTGATTCTCAAGAGCCACGATGTATACGGTTCAGCGAGAACACGTTAGGAAAGCAATTAAGCTAAGATGAGATTTCATGAGTGTTTAAGGAAAATTTATCCACCATCACCATATCAGCCCGGGCGATTATGTTGAGAACATAATCATATGATATATCAGGCATAAGGGACTAAAGATGCCACTGGTGATGATTTGGGATTTTCTGGGGTATCGCATTTCGTGAAAGTGTTATGTTAGTTGGATGGTAACTTAATATAACACTACTTGTTATTTTTAGTCGCACGTTCTATTCCTGGTATGAAGCGTAAGGAGTTGTGATACGTAGAGAATACGTGTTTTACGGCCTAAGTGGCCGAGTGGGAGCTGTTGGACGGGCCTAATTAGATTAGGCCCAACGGCCACTTAAGTCGCCTAGGGTGACAACCCTAGCTACCCCCTAACCTATATAAAGGGGTTTAAGGGGGTTAGCCTCAAGGGTAAGCAAAAGAACACTCCCCTCTCTCTCTCTCTCCTCACGGTTACCCTACCATCGCTACTGGGTATTCGGGTTTAGGACGTGGATATCTATAAAGCGACTCTAGTAGCCGCTTGGATTTATTATTATTGAAGAACTGGTATTCTTATTGTGGACTATTACCGACAGTACAATTCCGCATCCAGGTTAGTCCTGAATTTATTTCCTACAATTAGGATTCTGACAGAACCTGCAGTTTTAGCTCTTGACAATGCTACATATGATTGACCGTGTGAAAAGATTGGTTGAGTTTAGTATATTCCCACTCGTTCCAAAGTTTGCCCTTGAGCTTTATCAATACTCATAGCAAAGCACAAGTGTATTAGAAATTGTGTTCTTTTGAAGGGTATAGGAAATTTATCGTTTTTAGATGGTTGTAAAGGGATTATATGAAGAAATACTCTTTTGCCACGATCATATCCTACTGCAATTTTAAGCATCAATAACATTTTTTATGAAAATGATGGCATATCAGTCTTGTTCCATTACATAAACCTTTAGAAGGATCAACATTTCT
>JACYFF010019584.1:27582174-27594980 GCA_017589665.1 Selenicereus undatus
ATATATATATATATATATATATATATATATATATATATATATGTATATGTATATGTATGTATGTATGAATGTATATATGCGTGTGTATGTGTGTGTGTGTGTATACATGCTCACGGTGTTCCTTGTGTTTCTTAGTCTTATCATCTGCTCATCAAGGTTAGAAGTGTTTCACCGATAATTATTTAAGGTATGGTATATTTATCTCCTAAGGTGCTACTGCAAGTATTTTTTCTTGTTACCTTGTCACCCCTTTTTTTTGTCAATCTCATTATAATTCCGAGTGTATGTGGATCTCTTGCAATCGGCCTCTCTGATGGCACAGAAGCCTAAAGGGACAAGACTACTTACAGCTAGATCTTCTCGGACCTTTCTTAAGTGGGATATGCACTGGGAGTTGTTATTGTAGTGTGTATGTATGTATGTATGCACACGCACACACACACACACACACACGCACACACACGCACACACACATATATATATATATATGTGTGTGTGTGTGTGTGTGTGTACGCATATAATATATATATGTGTGTGTGTGTGTGTGTGTGCGCGTATATACATATGCATATGTATGTATATGTGCGTGTGTGTGCATATGTGTGTGTGTGTGTATATATATGTGCGTGTGTGTGTGTGTGTGTGTGTGTGTGGACAAGAAATGATAAAATATAGATGAGAAATGGTCAAATATATTTTACCTTATTTTAGCTCTCATTTGATCCCTATTTGTCATTGTTTTTTATGCCAAATATGGGCGAGAAATGGTCAAATTTACTTCCTTTGATTCAATCATGCTTACAAAGTTATTTGTCTTACTTTCATGAGAAATTCTTGGTTTTGATAGAAAGGATAGCTTTGGAATGAATTACAAGAAAGAATAGATGTCTAAGAAGCCCTGGGAACCAAGAGAGAAGCAGTGGGGAGAGTTTCTGCCGAACCAGAAATTTGGCATGGGGGCCCCATGCCAGGTGGCACGACTGTGCCATAGTGGCATAGGCACCTCATGCCAGGTGGCACGACCGTGCCACCACCCAGTTTTCACGATAAAAGCGCCTTCGGGCATTTGTCCAAGGGGGGATTTTTTCTAGGTTTTTGAGGGGGGCCGATTTAGGTTTCCTCCTCCCACTCCCAAACCCCACTAGGGGGTGAATAAATTAGGTTAGATTAGAAGGTTAATTTTGATTTCAAGCTTTTGGATTCGATCTTCAACTAAATCAAGCGTAAGTTTTCTCTTCTCATCCTCTCTCTATTTTGTATACTTATATTCATGTTTTAGTTTACAATCTTTTGTGATGTTTAGTAATTATAGTTATGAATCTTTGGTTGCGATTAGCCTCTAGATGGCTAATTGATAATTTGTTTAGGCTTTTACCCCTCTTGTTTATGCTAGAATCTAAGGTTTTCTCTCACGCCTACCAAGTATTCGATGAAATGCGCGAAAGAGCTTTCATGTTTGTTTTGGGACAACTAACTTATGCTAAGAGGTGAGGTTGATTTTCTAGTGTGGTTAGAGTGAATAGTAGGGATTGGGACATGAAAATAATTTTGGTCGCTGCCTAGGTCAAAGGTTGTTAATCTTGTAGTCTAATTGATCTAATCCCATGAAAATAGGTGGTTATAACATTTAGACTAGCCTATTGACCCTTGAGAGAGGGCTTAGGTGGACTCTAATTGGGCAATCGATCATCCTTGAATTACTAACATAACTTGGGAAGGTGAGGGTTTGAATTGATTAGTTAATCTACCTTAGGTTTAATTACAATTGAAGTCTTATTTGTTTTAGTAGTTTAGTTTTACTTCTCTTCACCTTCGATTTCGCCTAGATTGATACGCTTGAGTGAACTTTGATAGTTGAAGACACAACTCCCTGCGGACAACATCCGAAGTACTCAACGATACTCTTTACACTTGGGGTTTATAAATATTAAAACTTTTTCCCTAATAAGTTTTTGGAGCTGTTGACAAGGAGTTGGCATCTTTCAATATCGGGATTTACTTGAACATTCGAGACTAGGCCTTTAGAAAATCCAAAAAAGGAAAAAAATCAAAAAAATCAAAAATTTCATAAAAATCAAGATGGCTATTTTCCATTTACCTCAGTTTGAGCATGAACCTTTTTGGCAATACTTGTCTAGGTTGAATGATTATCGTGCTCAATATGTGCTTTTTGAGTATGAAAAATGAAAAATATGCGATGTTGTGCTTGAGGGGATAACACCTGAGACTCGAGCCATCCTTAAGTCCATGTGTTATGGTGGTTTGTATTCTTTAGTTGCTGATGGCATGTGGGATTTGTTTGAGTCTCTAGCTTGGCATCAATGGCAATCTGATGATGCTAGGGACCCATATCATCACTACTCTTCTTACCCTCGTGTGTTGTGTTCTTATTGCCAATCTTTTGACCATGATGTGCATTCATGTCCGTATTATGATATCTCTAATGAGTGTTATGCTAGACTTAATGCCATGATAGGGACAATGCATGAGCAACATATGCACTTTGTTAGTGAGATGCGGGAGTGCGGCCTATTGCATAGGACCGACCCTAATCTAGCCTCCCCTAGACTAGAGGTTAGTCTTTATGAGGAATGCGAGTCTTCCCTTCCCCTAGAGTCGAGTTTTGTCGATGATATACCTTACATTGACCTAGAGGAAGCGCTCGCCCTTCCCTTGATTTCTTCATCACTTGTTGCTCCGTCCTTTACTAGCACACCTATAGGCACTACTGTCAGTTCTTTGACCTTACATGCTTCTCCCCTCCCTTTAGCTCAGTGCATAGAGTTAGGGATGGGTGAGCCGTATAGGGGTGATGTTACTGTTTTGGAGGATGATTTTCCTACTTGGTCAAAAGAACCTATCTTGGTTGAGTCACATCTTGAGGAGGCTGCTTTCGAGGAGTTGTGTGATGATAGTTTAGTGGTTGGTGTCGCGCCTAGTATTGACCATATTGACCCAATTTGCACCGAACCACTTGACCTGACCCCCATTTCATCCCCCCTCATTCTCGCCACCCCCTCCCACTTGCATGCATTCCACGAGTCCCTAGGCAATATTAGAGGGTATAATCCCTCCTTGGATCCTTATTGTGTATACCTAGAGGACTTTCCTAGGAAAGTCATATGGAACACTTCCTTTGATCATGCTTTAGACTTTTTTATGGCATTTGATAAGTATAAAAGGGCACTGATTTTCTTTACTATGATCTTCTCTGTGTTCTCTTCCTTACATCATTTTGAGATGCATGCACAGGCACATGATAAGCTCTTGCGAGCTTTGACTGCATACGAGTTGACAGCTCGAGTCTTGAGAGACAAGAAGTGGCTGATGCTCCTTAAGCCACTGTGGCTTAGTTTGGGTACAATCAGTACCCGACCTGGTATACTCGTTCTCACTCTTTCCCCCCTTCTTTTTATTTTTTCTCTTTTTGTTTTTGTTTATTTGTGGATATTAGGATTGTACTTTTATGGTGATCATTTTGAGGTGATACTTGGGAATTTGTTGAGCCAGTTGAGGGCTATGATCACCTTTGTGTATTTTAGGTTTTGGTTGTGTTGAGTTTTTATTCAAGTTTTGATGATAACAAATCCAAGTGTAAAAATGTGTCCAAGTAGTGTTGCTCCAAACATGATCTGCAAACAGGCCCTAGTGTTTGTAATCTTCACTGTACTAACCGTTTGCTACATGTGAGAACAAGCCTCTAAAACAGGTTCTTTGGGTGATTCTACATTTAGTCAAGAACGCCATCTCACAGTTGGATGTAAGGCATGTTCCCAGCAGCTTCTCTAGCGATGCAAAGAACAACCCCAGCAAACAAGGTAGCCTTGATGTTCACAGCAGCTCTACGGATCTTGGACAAGATTCAAACAAGAAGTCTTGGGTATATAGGCTTTATTTATTTAGACTCTTGTTAATATGCCAATATTGAAAAAGCTTTTTAAACATCTCTGAAATCGGTATTTGCGCTAAGTGCTTCAGAACACCAGACTGCGAACAACCCTGCAAACAGGGTGCCTAGGGTGTTTCTGACCTGAAGTGGGCATATCTGATTATCCTTGAAATTATTATTTCGGTTGGCCAAAATCTCCAGAATATTTTCAGATGTTATTCTTCTGGAAAATATATTTCTTGAATATATTATGGGAGATTTGGGAAAATAGATTTTGGGAGATTTGCCAAAATTGAAAGATTTTCTCTGCCCATATCTTCGGATGTGATAAAGTTTTTAAATTGCTAAAAATTTCTGATTGCCTTGCTTAAAGCTTACCCACGGCTATAAGGAGATAAAGGTTATCTCTTAAGAAAACAAATCCCTTAGTTTTTGGAAAATGTTTTACCACTAGCCGTTGGGAGTTTTGTTTTTTCTCTTGAAAAAATCACCTTCCAAACTTAGGTGATTTCCTTTCCTCTCCCTGGTTTTTACCGTTGGTTTTTTGAGCATAAAAAGGGAGAAGCATTTGAGATGAAAATAGACGGGCATACACACTGAGACACATACTGAGCTATAGTGAGAAGAAAGCAAAAAGAAATCTTGAAACACAACATTCCCAAAAGGCAAATTTCAAAAGAGGTTTTTCTAGTGAAAAGAATTTTTGAGCTTCACTTGAGAAAAGAAAAACCAGTTCAAGTTGTGTTTAAAGCAAGCTTTCAATATATTGGCATAATAGGAACTTCATTGTACCTTACATCTGCTTAGTCAGAAGCACCCCCTGTAAGGTGTTTGTAACCCTGATCTTGAATCAGAAAAGTGAGTGAGTGGTCCTAAGTCGTGTGGACTTTGGACGTGTCCAATCTGGCGAGATTTGGACGTGGTGTAATCTGCCTTGAGAAGGAGATTACGTGGTTGCAAGTTGTAACAAGGTGTGTTACATTTGTAACGTGTTAAGCCCAGTTTAGTGAAGTTGTTAAATCCTACACGAGGTAGGTCGTGGTTTTTCACACCTCAGTTGGGCTAGAGGTGTTTTCCACGTAAAAATTGTGTGTGCTTTAATTCCGCATTTATCTTGGTGATTTTCGTATTTACAATATTTGAAAACACCCCCTGCAAACAAGTCAACAGGGTGTTTGTCATCGGAGAACAACTTCTGTCAGGGTGTTTGTTACTTATAACGCGAAAATCAAACACCACAATTCACCCCCCCCTCTTGTGGAAGTATACTCTAAGATCTAACAAGTGGTATCAGAGCAGGTTCTCTCACAACAAGGCTAACACCTTGAGAGATTCTGAAGATGAGTACACCACAAGGAATTCTTGAAGGGTAATCCATCACTCGTCCACCCTATTTCAACGGCCAACATTATAGTTGGTGGAAGAACAGGATGGAGAACTACATTCAGGCAGAAGACTATGAGTTATGGATGCTCATCAAGAACGGGCCACTTGTTCCCTACAAAATACTTGCAGATGGCAAGAAAGTTTCCAAGGAACCTTCTGAATTTGACTCTGAAGATTACAAGAAAATGGAGGAGAATGCTAAGGCCAAGAAGCTATTATATTTCGGCCTAGGTCCAGATGAATACACTCGCATCTCTGAGTGTGAATCAGCCCAAGCTATTTGGAACGCCCTGCAAGTTGCTCATGAAGGTACGAGTCAAGTTAAACAATCTAGAATTGAGCTACTTATGCGACAATACGAGTTGTTTGATATGGGTGATCGTGAAATCGTGATGGATATGTACACACGGTTTACCCACATCACAAACGAATTAAAATCTCTGGGAAAGTCTTTCACCACTGAAGAGTTGGTGAGGAAAATCCTCAGAATTTTACCTCGTACGTGGGAGGCCAAAGTAACAGCCATCCAAGAGGCTAAAGACATGAACAAAATCACCCTTGACGAGTTGATTGGTAATCTCCAAACCTATGAACTCCGGAAAAACTCACAACAGAAAGAGGAGCAAAAGAAAGATCGTGGGCTTGCCTTAAAAGCGCATGAGGACACTGACTCTGACCTTGAAGATGAAGATATGGCCTTAATGTCCAGAAAATTCAAGAAATTCTTCAAAAAGGTCAAGGAGAACAACAAAAGAAAAGAATTCAGTAAGTCCAGAAACACTCCTAAAGATCAACCTATAGGGTGTTTCAAGTGCGGCAAACCAGATCACGTAGTCAAAAATTGTCCTCTGCTTCGAGAAGATCAGTTGCCAGAACAACCTCGAAAACAGGGTCGAAAACACCCTGTACACAATCTGGGCAAGCGATTCTCGAAAGCTATGCTGGCTGCTTGGGGAGATTCATCTGAAGATGAAGGAGAATCTAAAGCTGAAGAAGAGGCTGTAGCACTAATGGCACAAAGTGATTCAGATTCAAGTGATGAATCAACAATCAGCCTCTCAGATCTCAAGAACAAGGTACATGGTCTTAACAAAGCTACTTTAGAAGAACTTCTATATAATGTGTTAGACACCTGTGCTGATCTAAAAAGAGAAGTTCGTGACCTAGAGCTTGAAAATGAAATTCTTAAAAATGAAAAACTTGGTTTACATGAAAATATTAACATGCTCAAAGAAAATCTCTTTATAAAAAAAGGAGATTATACTCGAGTGGAATAAAAACTCTTTGAGGTGGAAGGAATGGTTGAAGACTTGCTCAAAGAGAACAAGAGCTTGCATGTTAATATAGAAAAACTGGAAACCGAACTTGCCACGACCAAGCGTTGGAACAAGTCCTCACAAGCCCTTGATTGGTTAAACACTCACCACAGTCGAAACAAAAAGGGACTTGGATACAAGCCTAAACGGACCGTTTACCCAATACATAGGAAGTATGTGGGATTGCCTGAAAATATTGTTTGCTTTCATTGTGGTAAAACGGGTCATTATAGATATACTTGTCCTGTAAGAAAACATGCCAATGAAAAGAATGAAAAGTATGTGAAACAAATCTGGATTAGAAAGGATGAGCTTTACATGTATAAAGGAATGGGACCCAAGTGGATCTGGGTTCCCAGAACTAACCCGTGATTTGTTTTGCAGGTTGAAGTGAGAGAAAACAACCTTACGAACAACCCCACAAACACCCTTGAAAACAGGCAGTTGTGGTATGTCGATAGTGGGTGTTCGCGGCATATGACCGGAAAAGAATCAAACTTTCTCTCACTTACAGCTTTGAATGGTGGGGGCGTGGCATTTGGAAACGGCAAGTCTGGGACAATTGTCGGTATAGGTAATATTGGTAAAACTCTCTCCCACTCAATTGATAATGTGCACTTAGTTGATGGGTTAAAGCACAATTTGCTAAGTGTGTCCCAACTGTGTGACAAGAACAACCTAGTACTGTTTTCAAAAACACGTTGCTTGGTTGTGAATGACGACACAGGAGATGTTGTGTTGAGGGGGAAGCGATGTCAAAATGTTTATAAAGTTAGTATTTCCACTCTTCCCCAAAATAGTCTGACTTGTTTAAATGCATTAAATGATGATATAATGCTATGGCACAAGAGACTAGGTCATGCAAGCCTGTCCTTGCTAAACAAACTTGTTTCCAAGGATTTGGTTGTTGGACTACCTTCCATCAAGTATAATGATGACAAGGTATGTGAAGCTTGTGCAAAAGGAAAACAAGTCAGATCTTCTTTAAAATCTAAAAAGTATGTAAGCACTACCCGACCTCTTGAATTATTACACATTGATCTATGTGGTCCCATGAGGATAGCTAGTAGAGGTGGGAAAAGGTATGTGCTTGTAATAGTGGATGATTACTCTCGATTTACTTGGACCCTGTTCTTGGCCTCCAAGGATGAAACTTTTGAGAATTTTATTGCCCTTCTCAAAAAGATTGAAAAGAGAGTAGGACACTTATTGGTTAGCCTGAGGTCTGATCATGGTACTGAATTTGAAAATGCAAGCTTTACAAAATTTTGTAATGAACATGGTGTTGATCAAAACTTCTCAGCCCCAAGAACACCCCAGCAGAATAGGGTGGTTGAACGAAAAAATCGTACCTTAGAAGACATGACTAGAACAATGCTTATTGCTAGTAGTCTTCCTAAGAACTTTTGGGCATAAGCCTTGAACACATCATGTTACATTATAAACAGATGCATGATTAGACCCATTTTGAACAAAACTCCTTATGAACTTCTTAAAGGCAGGAAACCCAACATTATGCATCTAAGGACATTTGGTTGTAGATGTTTCGTGCATAACAACGGGAAGAATGCCTTAGGAAAGTTTGATCCTAGGAGTGATGAGGCAATATTTCTTGGTTATTCCTCTCACAGTAAGGCATACAAAGTCTTTAACAAACGCACCTTGTGTGTTGAGGAAAGTGTGCATGTGTTTTTTGATGAATCTAACTCCTTGAATGAGAGTAATGCACAGGATGAAGAGTTTGAATTAGGTCTTGTCCAAAAGGAGCTGTTAAATCAAGAAAAACAAGGTAAGAACACCTTGAAGGAAACAGGTACAAAAGCTGTTCCTCAAAGTGATAGTCAAGGTGAGCTCCAAACAGGGGGAAACACCGTTGAACCCTGTTCGGAACCATGTTCTTCAGGAACCAGCTTGCAAACAGGTGCAGAAACAGGTTCAGGAGGTGTTCTTGAGCCTGATCCTACACACACTTCAGTTAGAACAAAACATGTGGCTGTGGATCCAATTAATCCAAGATCATGGAAGCATCATAGTTCGCACCCTCTTGATCAAATCTTGTCAGATATTAATACTGGAGTGCAAACTAGATCTAAACTTAAGAATTTTTGTGCTTTCTATGCTTTTCTTTCTAACATTGAGCCAAAAAGTGTGAATGAAGCTCTTGCAGATTCAGATTGGATCGCGGCTATGCAAGAAGAGCTTCATCAATTTGAAAGAAACAAAGTGTGGCACCTTGTACCCAAACCTACAGATAGAACAATCATTGGAACCAAGTGGGTGTTCCGAAATAAGCTGGATGAGTCAGGAACAGTCACTAGGAACAAGGCAAGGCTGGTGGTTCAAGGGTACAATCAAGAAGAAGGGATTGATTACGAAGAAACCTTTGCACCAGTTGCTAGAATTGAGGCTATTCGAATCTTAATAGCCTTTGCAGCTCATATGGAGATCAAGCTATATCAAATGGATGTTAAAAGTGCATTCCTCAATGGATACCTTAAAGAAGAGGTGTATGTCAAACAACCCCCTGGTTTTGAAAATGGTGATTTCCCAAATCATGTTTTTAAACTTGACAAAGCACTTTATGGTTTAAAACAAGCTCCAAGAGCTTGGTATAAACGGTTGTCAAGTTTTTTACTTGAAAATGATTTTAGAAGAGGCAAGGTAGACAATACCTTGTTTCTGAAATCTAAGGGGGAACATCTATTGATCGTCCAAATATATGTAGATGACATTATATTTGGTGCAACTCATCATGATTTATGCCATGATTTTTCAAATATGATGAGGAGTGAGTTTGAGATGAGCATGATGGGTGAGCTTAACTTTTTCTTAGGCTTACAAATCAAGCAAACTCCAAACGGCACCATGATCCATCAACAAAAGTATATCAAGGAGCTACTTAAGCGTTTTGGGATGGAGTCGGCCAAACCCATAGACACTCCTATTTCTCCTTCAACCAAATTGGTTATGGATGATGGGAGTCCCTCAGTTGAGGAAAAACTCTACAGGGGCATGATTGGGTCACTCTTATACCTAACCGCTAGTAGACCGAATATCGTTTTTAGTGTTGGCTTATGTGCCCGTTTTCAGTCTAGTCCTAAAGAGACTCATCTTAAGGCTGTTAAACGGATACTAAGATATTTAAAGCATACACCTGATTTATCTCTATGGTACCCTAAAGGTTGCAATCTTGATCTTGTTGGATATGCTGACGCTGATTATGCAGGTTTCCTAGTTGATAGAAAGAGTACCTCAGGTATGGCTCACTTTCTTGGACCTTGTTTGGTATCTTGGGCTACCAAGAAGCAACATTCAGTTGCCATGTCCAAAGCTGAAGCAGAATATGTGGCGGCAGCCTCATGTTGTGCTCAGTTGTTGTGGGTACGACAACAACTCAAGGATTTTTGTGTTGACACTGGATGCATTCCTATTTTTTGTGATAACACAAGTGCTATTAATATTGCCAAAAATCCATGTCAACACAAAAGGACAAAACATATTGACATTCGACATCATTTCCTAAGAGATAATGTGGAAAAAGGCTTAATATCTATGAAGTTTTGCTCAACGGAAAAACAGATTGCTGATATATTCACTAAGGCACTAGCTAGAGATCAGTTTGAGAGAAATAGACTGGAACTGGGGTTGGTGAAAACACCCTGAGAACACCTGTTCTCAGAGGTAGATCAAGCTGTCGAAAAACACCCTATAATACCTGTTCTTCTCTCTTGTTTCTAATGTTTGCGGTCTGTGCTTAGCGAAATATGTGTAGTCTGTATACTCTCATGATTATGTACTGCTGCCTTGGGAGATGGAGAAAGAGTAATCATGACAAACCTTGGGATGAGAACAGCATGCTCAAGAACAGGCGGCTCGAACAGGTATGCCTTAATTGCTTTCATTGATTGCTGCCTGCTAAAATTCCAGGTGTTCCCTAGGTAATCCTTCGTGTCAGGTGAGGAGTTTAAAAACTGACTTGCGTGCGTCTGTCCTCTTCATCTTGCTCTCTCTCTCTCTCCTCTGTTCTTGCTTTCAAACCCTAGCAAAAAAAACCTCCCAAAAACCGAACCTCCTCCTTGCAACAATGGCTCTCAACCCTGTTTCTTGCAACTTGAGTTTACCCTCAATTCCGTCTCCTCCTCGCCCAATTATCCACAAAACCTTCGGGTATCTCACTCAGCTTAACCTCACGAGTGTTGGGCTTGGGTTGAATGATATTCCCTACCCCTTTGGTTGGGAATTAATGGTGTATGTGGGAACAATCCCCTGTCCTATTCCTTCTGCAGCAAGAGCTGATTCTTCGGGTTTCCAAGACCAATTCTTGGAGAACCCAGAAACCATGGTTGGGGATGACTCTGTTCCTCTCGACTCTCAAACTGGAGAGAAGAGGAAAAGGGTGAAGATGGTTGCTAGGCGCACTTGAACGCCAAGAACAAGACCACAACCAAGGTCTCGCCCCTCTCTAACTCCCTCTTCACCTCCTTCTCAACCTCCTCGCAAGTCTGCGAGAATTATCTTCAAATCAACCCCCAGAATCTCTAAACCCTCCGTCCCTATTATCGAAGAGATCTCCTCTTCTACTGAAGGGTTCTCGAGTTCTGATTCTGAGGACAACACCTTCAAACAGGGGATACCGGTGTTTTCTGAGTCCTCTGAAGATCAAGCCCTTCCAAAAACAACCACTAAACCTGCTGTGAAGTCCTCTCCAGCAAAACCACCCCTCAAAAGAAAACCAAGAACAGCCCCCCTACCAAAAGCGACTACCTCTGTTCCTGCCTCCAAACGCCCAAGGCAGTCCACTCCCTCTCCTATGTCTGACAAACATGCCAAGTTGCTTAAGCGCAATGTTGTCAGGGGGAAGGTAGTATCTGTTAGTTTCTTTGAGGAACAGGGTCTCGGGGTGTTCTTGACCAAGCTTCGAGCCCAAGGCTGGCTTGAGTTGTTTGCAAACACCCAGTTGGGGTGTTCTGTGCCTGAGTTGGCTGAATTCTACGCCAACTGCAGAGTCACCGAAGGGATGGTGACAAGCTCTGTAAATGGGCAAGGCATCAGGGTCGATGCGCCCATACTTGGGAAAATTCTTGCAGTGCCCTCACAAGGTTTGGCTGTGTATGTGAGGGAAGACAAAACAACCATGGAACAAGCCAGGCTCCTGGAGGTGTCCAAACGCCTAAGTCACAAACAGGGTCTGAGAACACCCTGCTCTGTCAAAAAGGGTGATCTGATTCCTCCCCACCAACTCCTTTTCATGTTCGTCATTAAGAACGTGATTCCAAAGGGTCAAGGGAGAAACTTAGCCGACCTTTTTGATCAGTGCCTGGTCGACTTATTGGACAGGGAGGAACCCATCAATCTTCCAGCAATCATGATTCGCCACATTGGGCGAATTGCGAACACCACCCAGGCTCATGATCTCGGATATGGGTTTCTGCTGACAAGGGTGTTTGAGCACTTTGGCATAGTGCTCACAAGGCGAGTGGAGGCCCAAGCAATCGATGCAATTGGGATTGACACTCTGCTCGGGTGTGGCTTTGAGTTTGGGGAAGGGTCCGGTTCCAAACAGGGTCGTCGACCACCTCGACCACCTGTTTCTGAGCAACCATCCACCAAGGTAGAGGCTGTTCTTGAGGACAATGCGCGCCTCAAGGATGAGCTCTCCGCTGTCAAGGCTGCTCTTGCTGAAGAACAAGCCCTCTCTGCTAAGCGTCATGCAGACTTGCTTGCTCTTCTATCCTCCCTTGCTCCTAGTATTCATCCTCTGCAGACGAAACCACCCCCTGCTCCCTGATTGTATAGGTTGTTTCTGGTTCTGTTTGTGTTGCTGTTTCTGGTATGTTTTTACCTCTGTACTGCTTCCCTCTTTAATGAAAAATCCATTTGCAGTTTCTCTTGCTTGTTATTCCTTCCCCTTGCTACTTGTTATTATTGCTTTTTAATGATGCCAAAAGGGGGAAGAAAAAGACATTGAAAAAAGAGGTGATACCTATTGACATTGACAACATGTGAGAACCTGATCTTGACTTACGTGAATCCCTATCAGCATTCATGTTCTGGTTGTTTTGTCAATATGATCACTTGGTTTGTCATCATCAAAAAGGGGGAATTTGTTGAGTTTTTATTCAAGTTTTGATGATAACAAATCCAAGTGTAAAAATGTGTCCAAGTAGTGTTGCTCCAAACATGATCTGCAAACAGGCCCTAGTGTTTGTAATCTT
>JACYFF010019584.1:27639319-27652237 GCA_017589665.1 Selenicereus undatus
TTATAATTTCCATTATTATGATTTTTGCCTCTCTAATTTTTTTATAATATGCGTATTAAATGATTCTAATTGCAATATTATCAATGTTGTCTTTAAAAAAGTACATAATAAAAGATTACAAATTTTTGTATGAAAACCTCTCACAAAATTTATCGTAAGACCGCCTACATGACAAACACATTTCTCCTCCCATACAATAGGGAATTCATAGCACATCATATAATTAAATAGCTACAATACTTGAATTTAGATTATATAAATCTAACGTGGACCTTGTCTTGCCTCCATATATCTTATACATCCGCTCTCCCCTCGCGGGAGTGGGGGGGAGCACAAAATAGAATAAGAGACTGCATGTAGCAAATTGACATCTCAACATTATTTTTCAATGGGTGATGGTATATGTCTTACAGTACTACAGACGTTAAATATTTATTTTAGTGAAAATTAAAATGTTATATGATTTAAAATCACCAACTTGAATAATTTGGATTAATTACATCTTGTAAAACTTCAGTATTCGTTGGTTATGCCGACCAATATGAAAAAACACGCTAATGAAATTAATTCTATATGCATGGATGTACATACTTATATGTACTTTTATAATTGTGAAAAATATTGATTGAAAAATTAATTTTATACAATTTATGTTCTAATATTCTTTCACTATTCAATTATATCATTTTTTAAAATTTAGTACATGATAATTCGAATCCAATACCCCAAAAATTCTGCCACCAGATAGGGTGTAGGGGATCGAATGTAGTAGTCTTACCTATGAATTGCAAAATTGTAGAGAAATTTATTCCAATTGACCATAAGTTTAAAAATCATAGACTACCTATTACCCCATAGAAACGGAGCAGGTAAAGTTTATTTTGCTTTTTCAACATCCGAATAGCACCAAAACCTGAAGACTTGAGAATGACTAGTAGACATGTGACCTCATTAATCACAATCTCTTTTTTTTTTTTTTGGATCCACAGGAGCCAGAAAGGGCAATATAATCACAATCTCTTAACATCAAAGGATTAATACAACACTTTCGATAACTCCAAAAACAAGCTTTCCTACATAAACTCAATTTTTTAAGTTTCCTTCATTCTATATTTACAATTAAATTTTAAAAATACATTAAAATTAAGTATCAAATAATAATTGTATTATAGACATGACTTTACAATCAATCAAAATAATACTAAGCCTTACACTAGAAAAACTTTAACAATATTATCAAACCATGAAAACTTACATTTGCGAAACAATATATATAAAACAGAAGAAATATTATTAAGGGCACATCCAACGGACGGCTCATAAGTCAAAACATGGTCTCGACACACGTGCGAGCCGCTTGTAACCGTGCAGTGGCCGGCTCGCTTCTCGCGGCTTGTGAGCCGCTCGGCCAGCCATGCCATGCTTTTCCACTTTTTTGGCTTAATTTTTTTTTTCTTAAGAGGAAAAAATTTTGGACTAAGTAATTTACAAATATTTTTTGTGTTGGCCCATATTTTCTTTTGGACGTTTTGGGTAAAAAAATTTTGATAAAAATTTGTTGAGCTTTTTTTTTTGCTTGAATTTTTTTTCAAAGGAAAAAATTTATTTTTATTGAATTAGTTAACCATAAATTATTTTTCAAATATTGAAGCATGTGTGATTTTTTGTTTTAAAAATTCAAACTCTTGTGTTGTTTTTTCTTTAAAAAATTATGAGCATTTAATTAGTTGTGTTATCGAATTATTATATGCAAATTATTTTTCACAAAACTAATAAAGCCAAATAGCAAACCATAACAAAAGAACTAAACTAAATAAGTATGATTAGGTGCGGGGTCCATAGGTTTTATTTTATTTGGTAAAGCAAAGTAGTGAGCCTTGCATTGAAAAGAATGAAGATTGTGAGTCAAAAATTTAACTCACAAACTAATATGACAATAATAAGCCCCACTAATGAACCAAAAAACTGACTCACTATTAGGGATGCCATTATGAACATTCATTCATATTTATTCATTCGTTACGTATATGATCCAATGCAACAGAGGAATGTGAAAGACCAAAAATATCGACGCCTCAATCAAATAGCGGCCAAAAAAATATACCCGCATTTAATTAATTTATTTATTGTTTTCATTCATTCTTTTCCCAATTTTTAATGACGGGGCTTTTGAAACTATTAATTAATGAATGATGATATGTGCCTTGTTGCAAGACACTTTTAAATATCCTACCTTATCTTAAATTGAGGTATTTTATAATTTAAAATCACCAAATAATGACTACACTTAATTATAAATAACTATGCTTAAATACGCGTCGGCTACGCCGACAAAGCATTAAATAACACCTAATCAGATCAACTCTATTCACAATGGTATATGATGCGCGTATTATAGAAATTTATTAAATTATAGATAAAAAGATAATTTGAGACAATTTATAAATTGTAATATACTTCCACTATACGATGATACTATTTTTTTTCAATTGAAAAACATTGTAATTTGATTTTTAGGACAAAACAAGACATTTAAAAAGTATTTTTTTAAGACATTTATTAGTTTGCTTAATTAGTTAAATCAAAGTTCTACCATAATTAAGATTTTTTTCAATTATGATAGTTGGTAAATATAAACCGTTGATGTTAAGAGGATTGATCTGAACCATTTAAATAGATAACTTATAACTTGTCAGATAGGTCAACGTCATCATTTCTCTCTCCTCCTGCCTATTTTCAAGGGATTAGTTACTTTTGTATTCTTTAACTGCATTTCCTCTCTCCTCGCCACATTCTTCATTCATGTTGATGAATTTTGCTGCAATTTGTTGTTCCTGCTTCATCTTGTTCTTAGTCTTCCTCTCTGCCTTTCTTTTCTGCACACCTTAAATTATCAGAAAAACAGAGATAAAAAACCATAAAAACTCAAATAGAGTCTCAAAATTTCTCAACGAAGATCAACAGTACCATAAGTTCATAAGTCAAAATTCTTCTCATGATCTTTATTTTCCAACAGCACTGTCGACCGAATCCAAAAAACCCAAAATCAGAACGGGGGAAAACAGAGAGTAACCACAGATAGAGGGAAACAGAGGATTGCAAGATCAGACGAGGAAATGAGAATAAATCTCGAATTTGCACCCGCAAATGTGTTTTTTTAATGGAAAATCGTAAATTCAATTCAAATCAGCAATCCCAAATAAAGATACACTAATTAAATTCCCGAGTCAACAAAACAGATCTGTGAAAATAAAAATGGAAAAAAAAACCCCTTATCTGTACTACTTTATTCTACTACATACTTTCTTCTATTGAACTTGGAGTCTCGATTTGTAGTCGCCATGTTTAATTTCGTCACTCAATTCTGAATCCAAGCCCTTGCCATTGATGAGGAAGAGATAAGGTTGCCCCTTTACTGCAATTCATTCGTCCATTGATAAGAGAAAAGGGGAGAAAATGGAAGAATTAATGCTAGTGAATGGAGAGGGGGGAAAGGAAGGGAAGTGGGTTTTCGGGTGCTACAACAACAAGAAATAAGAGGGGGGTGGGAAGAGAGAGAGTAGGAGGAGGGGGGACGCATTCAGTAAAAACAATACTCAGCAGTAACTAGCTATAGCAGATAATTATATCTTGAATCAGCGTTTATAATTTTTAGGGAAAAAATTTAAAGATTCACAATAATTTCAACTATAATTAAAATAATTTTCAATGATGGAAGAATCTTCATTAATTAAAAATGAAAAATTCAACGGACGAGTCTCAGTCTCTCTCTCTCGATGTCTCGATCTTTTTCTCCCTCCTTTTTTGTCACTCTTTCCAATCTTCTCATTTTCATAAGTCTCTCTCCCCTTCCCTCTCTCTCTAAATAAAATTCGACGGCGTTCGATTGGGTTCTGATTGTGGTGGTTGAATTCTTGGAATGTGAGAGAGGAGTGCTTGAATTTGAAGAATAATTACTTCGTCATCAATCTAATGAGAGAAAGGAGGAAGAACAAGGAGCAGATTGAGTTAAGTTGGGGTTTAGGACCTGTTTCTTTCGTAGGTAAATTGGGTGGGTCAAAAGGGTGAAGTGGGTTGAAGTTGGTTGAAGTGGGTTGACATAGATTGAAGTTGGTATTTTTTTTTTAGGTGGGTTGAAATAGGTTGAAGTAGGTTGATGTTGGTTGAAGTTGGTTGAAGTTGGTATATTTTTTATGTGGTTGGTTGAAATGGGTTAAAATAATGAAAATTTAATTAATGTGTGATAACTTATGAAATTATCCAAATTTTGTGAAATTTTTGTTTGTTATTTTTTATTTTTTATTTTTTTGATTTTTGATTTTTGATTTTTGATTTTTTATTTTGATTTTTTTATTTTTCATTTTTAATTTTTAATTTTTTTTGTTTTTACTTTTTTATTTTTTATTTATTTAATTTTATTTATTTAATTTTATTTTTTATTTTTTACTTTTTTTTATTTTTTTTATTTTTTATTTTTTGTTAAGTTTTTTAAGTTTTTTAATTTTTTAATTTTTAATTTTTTTATTATTTTTTTTAGTTTCTTCTTTCTTCTTTCTTCTTTCTTATTCTTTAAGTTTTTAATCTTTAATTTTTAATTTTTAATTTTTAATTTTTAATTTTTATTTTTTATTTTTAAAATTTCTTATTTCTTTTTTATTTTTTTATTTTTTTTTAAATTTTTAATCTTTAATTTTTAATTTTCAATTTTTTATTCGTAATTTTTTAAATTTCTTATTTTATACTTTTTTATTTTTTATTTTTTATTTCCTAATTTTTTTGGTTATTATTTAATTTTTATTTTTTTATGTGTTCATTTTTATTTTTTATGTTTCATTTTTTTAGTTTTATTTATTTTTTACTTTTTCATTTTCATTTATTTTTTTTATTTTTTTATTTTTTTTTGTTTATATTTTTTTATTTTTTTAATTTGGTATTTTTAATTTTTAATTTTTAAATTTAGTTTTTCTTTCTTATTTTTTAAGTTTATTTTTTATTTTTTTATTTTTTTTATTTTTGTTTTTTTCTTTCAATTTTATTTTCATTATTTATTATTATTTTTTTCTTTGTACTGTTTATTTTGTTAATTTTTTAGTTCTTTATTTTTTATTTTTAAATTTTGTATACTTTTATGTTTTTTATGTTTTTGTGTTTTTATTTTTCTATTTCTTATTGTTTATTTTTTATTTCTTATTGTTTATTTTTTATTTTTCATGTTTTCATATTTTATTTTTTATTTTTTATTTTTCAAGTTTTTATGTTTTATTTTTTATTCTTTATTTTTTCTTTTTTTATATTTTATGTTTTTATTTTTTATTTCTAATAAGAAAGAAAAAATAAATTTAAAAAATTTAAAATGAAAAATACGAAATTAAAAAACAAAAAAATAAAAAAATATAAACATAAAAAATTAAAAAAAATGAAAATGAAAGGTAAGAAAAATAAAATAAAACTAAAAAAATAAAACATAAACCATAAAAGATAAAAAATAAAAAATAAACACATAAAAAAATACAAATTAAAAATAACCAAAAAAATTAGGAAACAAAAAATATAAAATAAGAAAGTGCAAAATAAGAAATTTAAAAAATTACAAATGAAAAATTGAAAATTAAAAATAAAATAAAAGAAATTAAAAATTAAAAATTAAAAATTAAAAATAAAAATTAAAAAATAAAAATTTAAAAAAAATAAAAAACAAAAAAATTAAAGCTTAAAAAATTAAAAAATAAGAAATAAAAAATAAGAAAGAAGAAAGAAGAAATTGAAAAAATAAAAAATAAAAAATGAAAAATAAAAATAGAAAATAGAAAATAGAAAATAAAATATAAAATATAAAAAATAAATAAAATAAATAAATAGTTGAAAATAAAAAAATTTAAAAACAAAAAATAAAAAATAAAAAATAAAAAATAAAAAATAAAAAATAATAAAAAATAAATAATAAAAATAAAAAATAAAAAATAAAAAAGTAAAACCCAAAAAAATGAAAAATGAAAAATTAAAAACTAAAAATTAAAAATTAAAAATCAAAAAATAAAAAATAAAAAATAACAAACAAAAATTTCACAAAATTTGGATAACTTCATAAGTTATCACATATTAATTACGTTCTCATTGTTTTAATCCATTTCAACCCATCACATAAAAAATATACCAACTTCAACCAACTTCAACATACTTCAATCTATTTCAACTCATTTTCAAAAAAAAAATACCAACTTCAACCTAACTTAACCCACCTCAACCTACTTCAACCTATTTCAACCTTTTACCCATCGAATTTACCCACGAAAACAAAAGGCCCTAAATCTCACATGATACTTTACAAATTATTAAAATTATGAAGGGGGTGGGTTGAAATTGGTTGAAGTGGGTTGAAGTAGGTTGAGATAGGTTGAAGTGAGTTGAAGTTGGTATTTTTTTTTCAAGTGAATTGAAATAGATTGAAATGGATTGAAATGAATTAAAATAGGTTGAAATAGGTAATTATGAATTGACCCACAAAAAAAACAGGCCTTTATTTTCACAAGGATTTGGGGAGACAATGATGGAAAAATCTTCAATGATGGAAGAATCTTCGTTAATTAAAAATGGAAAATTCAACGGACGAGTCTCAGTCTCTCTCTCTCTCTATGTCTCGGTCTTTTTCTCCCTCCTTTTTGGTCACTCTTTCCAGTCTTCTCATTTTCATAAGTCTCTCTCCCCTTCCCTCTCTCTCTAAATAAAATTCGACGGCGTTCGATTGGGTTCTCGTTGTGATGGTTGAATTCTTGGAATGTGAGAGAGGACTGCTTGAATTTGAAGAATCATTACTTCGTCATCAATCTAAAGAGAGAAAGGAGGAAGAACAAGGAGCAGATTGAGTTAAGTTAGGGTTTAATTTTCACAAGGATTTGGGGAGACAATGTCGTTGAGCAGATACCAGATAAGGAATGAGTATGACTTGGCGGATCAACAATTGTACAAAGTCGCTGATAAACATAATTCTGAAGCTCTTCTTGAAGGTGCTGCTATGGCTGGCCTCATTGGTGCTCTTCGCCAGCTCGGTGACTTAGCTGAGTTAGTCTCTCTTTCTCCTTCTCTCTCTGAATATGGAGTTTTTAGAATTGGATATAGTTTGGGTGCGTATGATGTTAATTTTGCGGATTATAATTTGTTTCTGATTTCCAAGATAGCGTGATCCGCTCACATTGGAAATTTTCCGCTTGAGCTTGTTGAATTCATTGAATTACAATGGGGATTTTTCTGAGGTTGCCAAATTGGATAGGATTTTCTATTTTTGTGCCGATGATTTTCTTCATGTAGCTGGATTTTTTTTAAAAACAATTTTTCATATGCAGTTTCTAGTGTTACGAAATTAAAGTTTTGGTCTGCTGTCTATTGTTTAATCTCTATTAGAGTGTAACTTCTATAGCTTCTTCTGGATTGGAGTTAGTGTAGGCAATCCCATTTTTCTCATCTCTTGAAAAATTTAAGATCACAGAGTCAAAGAAAAACTTGGATTGGAGTTAGTGTGAGCATGTGTTGTGTAGGAACTAGCGGCAGAAACATAGGTCCGAATTCCACCGCATATCAGCATATGCCTTTATACCTCTGTTCATGCCAACAAAATAAAAAAAAAGGAAAATGTCAATAGAGAACAGATAGGAAGAGGGTGAAATAGACACGTCCCATTGGAGGTTGGTGGGGGGGATGGGAGAAGCAAGGAGTGCGTTTTTATTATGCCCCGCACCCCTTTTGTTTGCACTGATGGAGAGAAAATGATGACGAAAAGCCTTATTCTTTACCAGTCCTCCAAATTCCTTCAAGGATATAGGGGACATGGGAATTGGTTGAAGAATTCTCCGTGATTTTCTTTTCCAGCTTTATTGTCTGCTCAAAATAGGAAACTAGCTATTTTTCTACTCCATAATCCAACTAGCAAAATTTACTACTTTTAGTAATTTGATCACAAAGTAGGATAATTTTGGATTTTTGTATGTACAACCTACTTTCCTATTACCCTTTCCTAGTAAAATATGTTCTTGCCTTACTGTGCTTGGTGGACAACTTGATATTTCGGGGACATTTTTGGATAAAGTATTAAATGTGTCATTAAAGTGCAACTAAACTTCATAGAATTCTAGTATATCCTTATGAATCTAAACCTGAAGCTTGAAAGTTACGATTTCTGACAAGTTCTCCATTTTTCGTGCTAGCGAAGATTTTCTTCGTCTGTTATTATTATCTGATTTCTTTTCTTTTTCCTGCCCAGGCGCTGTAAATGAAAGCTTGTTTGATTTTTTATTTTAGGAATTAGAATGTTCAAAATGAATTTCATCGCTTTTTTTTTGTTTTTTGAAGTGGCAAGATTAATTAAAATATCCTTCCACAAAAGACAAGCGCATATGTCTTGATATCAGAAATCTAGTTCTTTCCATATAGACTTAACTGAAGGAACTCAAGTTATGAGTAAAATCAGTTCATTTATCATTTTAATATCATCACCTGAAATGTTCGAGGCTGAAGGGTCATTAAGTAATATCCAAACAAGGGCCAAGCTAAATGTGCAGGCCAACTTAACAATGTATAAGATATACTCCACAGCAATTGAAATAAGCAATTTGGAAAAATGCTTGCTCTGCTGCTTAGGTAAATTTGGGGAATCCCATGAAGAGTTCTGGACTGGATTATGAAATGAAGCATTCTAACCTAGAATGAAAAGGTGCAGGTTTTCATGTATTTTGGGATAAGGGGAGAGAAATAGAAGTCTACTTCATTCTTGTGTAATCTTCCTTCCAGATCTTTCCTTGTCCGCGTCAGCTGTCCACTCACTAGTAATCTTTGCTAGGAACTCGTTATTTTGATTTGGTATTCTTTGTCAACTTTGAAGGGATCAAAATCTCTCACAATTCCATCCTCAGTTTATCATAATGGTCGACGAACTTTTCTAACCAGTTAGAGGCTTAGTTAAAGTGGTCCCCATCGAAGATAGGTTGAGAGAAATAAGACTCAGATGGTTTGGCCATGTGAAAAGAAGGAGATGTGAAAAGAAGGAGTGCGGACGCTCCAGTAAGGAGATGTGAGAGAATTAACATCCCAAGAGGTAAAAAAGGGAAGAGACGACCAAAGAAGAGTTTGGACGAGGTAATTAGAGAGGACTTGAAAGTTGTATGGTTAACGGAGAACATGGCTCAGGATAGGAGATTATGGCGGGATAGGATTAAGATCTTAGGTCGCATAGAGTTAGCCTTGTAGTTGGTCACTCGGTTGCAGTAGAATGAGCTTGGTTGTGATTTTTTTGTATTTCTTAATTCATTCCCTGAAATTTATCCTTAGTTTTTCCCCATATAATGTTTTTACAAAATCTTTCTTCTATAAAATGTTTTCCCAAAATCTGATTTTTGTGGGTCTCTTGGAATCAGCCTCTTTATGGGCAGGATTGCTGGTAAAGGTAAGGTTGCATACATTTGGATCTCTCCAGACCCCGCGAAAGTGGGACCCATACTGGGAGTTGTTATTGTTGTTGTTGCAGCTATTATAAAGTTCCAGGTTTCATTTCCTTTTAGATGTTTGGAGCCTTATGTAACATCTCAGTTTGAAACTTGTAGATACAGAATGTTGGATGTTGATTTTATAGCTAGTTATGACGCTCCCTTTGACCAGATTATACCTTACTACATGGTTGAGCCATGGGTATGTTAACGTGTACGAATTCTCCCTTTATCTTCATGTTGGTATTTTCCAAAACATCAACAATGTCCTGAGGTCTATCCCTATTCTGAATAGCCATGTCCTTCCTGTAAGCATATCCAAGCTTATATAACATGTAAATAATTTGGGTTTTGACCTTTGGCACCATATAGTTCAAGAAATTGAGTATTAGAATCTCTCTCTCTCTTTTCTCTTTCTCTCTCTCTCACACACAAGCACACACACGTGTGCAAACATCATATATCGGTGCGAAGTCTTTGCCTACCTGTCCTGAATCTTCTAATACTCATCTTGAATGAGATGAGCATTTTTTTTTCCAGCTAAAAGATGTATTCTTGTCCGAAAAACAGAATAGCCATAACATAGACCGACAAAAAAGTGCTATATGGCAACCCATAACCAATCTAAAACAAATATGTGGCGAATTCTGTATTTAGTTATGATGAAAGCATGTTCATTTAAAAGTAAGAGTCACAATGAAGAAGGAATATTGTTGTATTTAAACAAAACATTTTTAAAGTTATAAGTTTTTTTGTTTTTTTGGTTTTGTTTTGGAAAAGGTCACATAATCCCTTGGTTGCACTCTTGGTAATCCGGTGGTCCCAAGGATTCAAAATGCGGCTTCGGTCGTCACTCTATTGCAGCAATCGTGTTCCATAAGCAATTGTCATGTTGTCAAAATGTTGTTAACCCAACTTCAAAACCTTTCTGATGCAACTATTTTGTCACAAACCAACCACATTTTGAATCTATGCTTAGTACATGGAAGCTCTTTCCCTAAGTTGTAATCTCAGTTTCCCTAGCCGAGCCCCCTTTTGTCCCCTACCCAACCCCGATCCCTTCCACCAAATGCCCAGCTGCCGGTGGGTGCATTGCTGGTTGCATATTGTTGATGAGCCGGCCAGTGGTCTCTGACCTCTCCTGTGCGCTCAGTACCCTGACGCTACCACTTTCTCCCCCTCCCCAAACCCACTGCTGCCCTCACCCTGACTACTAGCAGTGAGATCCAGAGGATGGCCTCTCCCATGACCCCACTATCTCCTCCTTCCTCTGGCCTACCCCCACCTCCTCCTTCTAGCTACCTAGGTGACAAAAATGGGGTCACTGCTTGTGTCTTTTTCTCCTCTTCCTACGTCAGCACCACCACAATCTTTCTTTGCCTCTAGCCAAGCCTCCTGTCTGCTAGGCTAGTTGTTCTTAGCCAGGGACCTATAGCCCTGCATTGTAACCAATGAGGCCCAAAAGGATGCCTTTCCTGTGGAATAGGAAGCAGGATGGAGACCTTCTTCTTCTTCTTCTTCTTCTTTTTTTCCCCTTGAATTAGAGCAGGTATAAGACATAAATAATGCAATATGCAACTGCAGTCTTGTTATTTGGAAACTTGAGCTGACGTGTGGATATATGAATTGAGCCGCAATTACATCCTCACCATAAATGATCTCTACTATTTGCCTTTTTCTAGTTATGCTTTCATTTTGGGATCTCATTTCCAACTATTTGAAATATCACACATGAGTTGGAGTCCTACAATGGGAGTTTGAAAAAAAGGATCATGGTATATAAGTTAAGTGAGTCTCGTTTTATTGTCAATTGGTTTTAGGCTGGAAGCTCACTTGAATTTGTTGTTATGGGCCTTGGTTGAAGTGGATTCTCTTATTAGATCTCCCTAGTAGAAACAGTAAGGGGAAGGGGGAAAAGATAGTTTCTTTACAATTAGGGACTGTAGAAGACAGGTTTCCTACCCGGTCCCCCTGCCCCGGGCACAGCAGAGAGAGTCCGCTGGTCACCTCTTGGTTTGGTGGGGGAAAGGATGACAACCTGGTGGAATTTTCGATTCTTTTTTATTTCATGTTTATTTTTGGTGGTATAATCATATATTATTTATTTATGTATTTCTATTTTTATTTATGGTGATTTCTATTTCTCACAATGGAACACTAATAGGTAAGTGTCATGCACATAGTTGACTCAATTGAATCGTTTGATTTTGAATTTCACATCTTCGTACGAATGGCCAAGATTAACTTTGCATCTAAGTAAAGTTTTCAGTTTGGATCCCAATAAGGTGTCTTTTTATCCTATCTCTATCAAAAGTTCATTTCCTTGTATAGTAGATGTGTGCAGTGCTTAGAAAATATTTGGAGTTGATACCTAGCGTAAATTTTTCTATGACCTTTGAAGTTCATATTAGGTAGCCAATATAGAACTTGTTTGGGACCTCTCACATGGATTTGGGTTAATAATTGAGACTGAGATTTTGTACCTCTGGGGGGAACTTTGCCTGTGCATGTAATTCCTTTAGGTGGTCATTAACAGCCGTTGAAGCATGTCTTGTGTCCTTGGCTGTTTATACTGTATAAAGGTGTTTGTTCATTGGTTTATCCATCTCTTTAAGTATCTGTTCCAATTCCTCTTTATGATGAATGGAAGGCGGGACGCCCCTTAGTGGATTGCTTGTTCATAATTCATAGAATGTATGTATGGACTGAGTGCTGGAGAAACAGCATACAGCTATTGTGAAGTGAACATTCATGATTGAACTCTTCACTAAGAGTGACAATTGTACTTATGACTGTATTGCTTTATTTGACGTTGTCTTCATTTTTTTGTATTGAGTATCTATTGGTGGGGGATAAATGGATAACAATAGACCTAAAGCCTCGCACAAACTGTTCCTTTTATTTCTTTGCTGCAATGATGATAACTACCTTTAGATGATGGATAAAATGCATCTTTGCAATATAACCAAATAATAGGTACTTTTTCTTCTTTCTTTCTGGCAGTTGAAGTTCTTGCTTTCCATTGCATTAGGCAGCAAGATATTACCTGATTATTTGCTTCCTATGGTATTTCAAGGTTTGCTGCTGAGTTATTCCGTGATTTGCATGAACAAGTCATGGCAACTGCTGTAAGAGGTCATAGTCTTATCATTTGTGTGCGGCATCTAGAAGCTGAAGTTCCTTTGATAAAGAGGACACTTCTCAAGCAAACCACGCATACATATTTTCTGTACAACTCAGGTAAAATTCTGGTGAATGGCCACTTATATTTCTGTCTACTATTTTTAAGGCATGCCTCCCCCCGACCCCCAAAGAAACATAAAAGAAAGAAGAACCCATTAGCAGCCTGTAAAGACTTGGGTCTTCCTCTAAATTGGATAAGTTCTTCTCCCATTATTCCCTTTTTGTCCTTTTTCTTATCTGACTGTAGCAAAAGTAGTTTGCC
>JACYFF010019584.1:27666255-27677841 GCA_017589665.1 Selenicereus undatus
CCGAGCTAATGATAGCATTCCCAAACGCCCACCAATTGATGTTCAAAGGGTAACTTTTTGTATTTTTAAGTATTTTATCCTTGTTTTTAATTTTGATGTGGTACTTACTTTCAATTTCTTTTCTTCTTTTTTAAGGGTATGAGAAGACTTGTAAGAATTGACAACTTTGGTTATCATGAGCAAGTCTCCAAGGAGAAGTTTATTGACTTACTTCGAAGTCAACCTTGATTGTAAATTTGGTGATTGGACCAATCTTCAACAATTACGAAAAAGGTATCTACTATGGTGAGAATTATAATTGGCCGAAGAAGCACTGTGGAAGACAGTCTCTCATGGTGGTAGAAGCCACACACAATTGTTTCGGGGCTGACAATTCTTGGGGCACCAATTGGGGTATGAACGGGAGGGTATACTTCCCTCATAGTTTTCAACCTATAAGGCAAGAAGTATTTTATCCTATTATCTATTAGGTAGGTCATTTCTATTACGTTGAGCCGTATTTCTACTTTGTTGAATGATGAGTTACAAACTTGGGACATTGTAAATCCTTGGTTTGCTCCAATGAATGCTATTATCCATATATGAGTATGAATAAGAATGCACCCAGCTATTGGATAGCTTGTGTTAATTGTGATAGATGCTTTGTATGTTTGTACTAATGTATGAGTAGAGTAGTATTGCGAAAAATGTATAAGAGCGGCCCTAGCCGAACCCCGCATTGCTCAACCCATCTTGGTTCGGTTTCTTTTTCTTAATATTTAGCTACAGGAAAGTTTATGCCTTTTTGCACCAATTTTTTTGATAAAATTTTAACGAGGCTGGAGCCAATTTATTATTAAATCACACCCTTCATGTTAGTAATTAGATTTTCGCTTTATTGTAGAATGATGACACAAAAGCAGCACCAAATGATACTCTATATATATAACAAGCAAACAAGCAGAACAGCAGACTCATATGCACTTGCATGCTGATCCTCAGGCTGCCTTTGTATGTGTATGACTACAACTCTGCAAAGAGCATCTACGAAACTATACATATTATCTGTATGTATATGACTAAAACTCTACACAGAGCACAAGAGAAACTATACATGTCATCAATATAGCACAGGGACAAAATTCACGATCTAGTCTTCCATGTTTACATACTAATGAGATATACACTGATAATGGCAAAGCACATTGTCTCCATCAACAATCATTCCAACTGTCTCCACCGTCTTCTTCATCGCTTCTAGCCATAGCCTGATTTGGAATGGTTAACTGCGACGTCATTAAACTCTTCACACAGGGACAACATAAGTTGAATTTAGAAGGGGCAATGGATTCTCAGCATTTAATTAATTAAGCTATGTTTAGCTTAAAAAGACATTATCCACTGTCTGGATAACTCTGTGAAGGATATGTTATCAACTTTGGTTCATATAAGGCAGTGTCTTTCACTCAATCCCATATGCTATTTTGGAGTAGCAGGTACAAGGACAAAGCTAAAACGTTTATTCAGACACGCCATAAAACCAAACAGCCAATAATGACTAAATCTTGCAACATTTAGTAATTTTTTATATGCAAGGCCGGTGTCTGCCACCCCCGCCCCCTCTTTCTCCACCCCGATTCCCTCAGTTTTCAGCCACCTTTCAAGCCTTGGGTTCAATGGAAATAATCTCTCCGCAATCCAACGATACCTGTATGTCGAGATATATTTAATCACCCCCCCAAAAAAAAGTGAAGGAAGAATTAGGACTAACCTGGATGTGGAAGTACACTGTCGGTAATAGTTCATAATAATAAGAATACCAGTCTTCGCCAATCAGAATACCAAGCGGCTACTAGAGTCGCATTCGGGTTTCACGTCCTAAACCCGAGAACTCGATAGATGGTAGTTCGGCCATGAGAGAGAACTAGGAGAATATGGGAGATATGATATTCGCGTCATAGCGTCTACCTAGGCTAACCCCCTTAAACCTCTTTATATAGGTTAGGGGGTAGCAAGGGTTGTCGCCCTAGGCAACTTAAGTGGCCGTCGGGTCTAATCTCACTGGGCCCGTCTAACAGCTCCCACTCGACCACTTAGGCCATAAAACACGTATTCTCCATGTATTACAACTCCTCACGCTTCATACCAGGAATAGGACGTGCGACCAAAAATAACAAGTAGTGTTATATTAAGTTACCATCCAACTAACATAACACTTTCACGAAATACGATACCCCAAAAATATCCCAAGACATCACCAGTGACATCTCTAATCCCTTATGCCTGATATATCATATGATTATGTTCTCAACATAATCGCCCGGGCTAATATGGTGATGGTGGATAGATTTTTCCTTAAACACTCATTAAATCTCATCTTAGCTTAATTGCTTTCCTAACGTGTTATCGCTGAACTATATACATCGTGGTTCTTGAAAATCACATTAAAGTAGCATCATTAAGCTTTGACTTTGTATCATAGCTTTAAGTCAAATGGTTATCGTCTATAGGGTCACACAGTGACAAGTGATAGGGAATTCAATTGTCACCCCGCATATGGGTCGTCTTATAAGCACACACAGTATGAGATGTATGTCACCGCATAGCTGCCACTTAGCTGGGTTCGTCACTCTTTATGCCATGCGAATCGTCAGTCTAGATTTTCACCCAAAAAATCTAACCTGAGCCACTAGATCAACATACTGAATGTTGGTCTTGACACTCAAGATTCGGATTTTAAGGCTTCAATATGAAAACTTATTTCATACTCGACTATATTCATTCCACTCACACACTTCTAGTGTGAGTAATCAATATTGCACACCTAGTGCTAATATGATTCAGTCTCATCCTATCCGCTACTCAAGCTTTAGGGTGATTGCCTGTGTGACTAGGCCAATCAGAAGCCTGTGACATTTCAATATGCCTAACGTACAACAATGAGCATCTTGCCCATAAAAGAAACTTGTCCATCATGTAACAGAACATGTCTAGATACCAAACCTTATGAAATCCAAGACTCAACCAATGGGTTTTGAACACATCACTAGGAATGGGTTTAGTTAAGGGAACATAATGACCTTGTTAGTCTATATATATATATACCCAATAGCAATGCTTTTTGTCTCTATAGTACAAGATACACAATCCACCTCCATAGCCCACATTATTGTGCAGTTGTGCTTCTTTGCTACACTATGACATGGCTCTCCCACTCAGGGTGAAGACATGTCCTGAGGTTAACTTAGACTCATCTGAGTTACGACCCCAATCAAAATTTGTGCATCCTCTCATCTTGAGGCCTGCTCCTTGATAGCAAAATGCTGAGTTATCAATACCACGAAGGTAGCATTTGATTCTCCTGACAACTTGTCAATCAGGAAGTCTTGGGTTACTTTAATAATGACTTATCAAATTATCCGCAAAGCAATATCAGGTCATGTACATAACATGGCTTTCATTAAGCTTACTATGATACTAGGGTTAAGGATATTGTTCATTATCTCTATTTTGTCATATGTTTTTGGAGTATTGAGTAAGACTCAAGGTTGAACCCTTCTCAACTGGAGTGTCTATGGGTTAGGAATTATAAGCCCAAAATCATTCCAAGGCAGTTTTGATGTATGCTTCTTGGGACGGCTTTGGATTATTTCCACTCTCAGGACATACCTGGTTTCACCAATGTCGTTCATTTCAAAGACATGGAATGACTACCTTTTAGTAGCTTTAATCATCTCGAAGTTGTTCCTAGTCAACGGTATGTCATCAACGTGAGGAACGCAATCCCTATGTTGATCTTTTGACATACACAATGGCCTTCTGAAACCATAGATAAGCCAAGATGGCTTTATGGAATCTAGAGTACCAAGAACCGGAAGATTGCTTAAGATCACATATGAACCTTTTAGAATGACACACATTGTCCTCTCATCCCTTTGATGCAAAATCAATTGGTTAGTCCATATAAATCTCCTTCTCAAGATCAACATTGAGAAAAACAATCTTTACTCAATTTCGAACAACTCAAAGTCCGAATGGGAAATCAGGGTTAGGAGTATCTGGTCCTGAACTTATCAATTGAAATATCCATCCGATGTTTTATCTTGAAGACTTACATCAGAGTGGAGTTTCAGCGAGTTCTCAAACCTTGTCAGTGAATCCATCTTATCCCTTATGACATCCAGTCACTTTTTGTGATTTAGTGAGCTAATCGCCTCTTAATAAGAGGTAGATCCCTAATCTCCCGATGGAGTGCATAAGAATATTTCTTTTTCAATTTTGAAAAAACGTCAAGAAATTGTTCCACGCTTAGTCCTTGGGATCCTGGGACCTTCATTATTTGTCTGCATCGGTGAGAAATCCCTCCCCCTCTCTCTAAGAGGCATGGGATCAGGAGTTTCTCTCCCTTTCTCTAAGAGGTATAGAACCCTGATTATGGAGAGAAGATTACTCCCACTATCCATTGGAGATGGGATCCTGAACATGTGGACTAACTGCATGTTCAGGAATAACTCTCCTCAATAGGGGAAGATTACTCCCACTATCCATTGGAGATGGGATCCTGAACATGGGGACTAACTGCATGTTCAAGAATAACTCTCCTCAACATTTGAAGATTGAGGACGAACCTCATTCTCCTTGACAGACAAACCTTCACCATTCTTACCAAGGAATGTGTACCATCCTCGGTGATTTAGCGAGAATTCAAATCCTCTCCCTCACCGAGAGGTGGTTGAAGGTCTTGTTGTAACGCATACAAATTGAGGGCCTTTTAAATTCCACCAAATGCTAAGAAACTCATCCTTAAGAAAATCAACATTGCGGGATTTTGTTTCACGAAAAAAATATTCATGATCTCAATTGGTCCGAAGAGTTTTAATATTTCGTACCAATTGAGTCCTACTACCGCTATAAAGTGTATGAACTTATCGAGTACTTAATAACAGTGGGATAGTATGTACATATACCTATATCATGAATATATGTAGCTCCATGATATGCTTTCATATTCATGGACCCGCAGATGTCTAAAGTGAACGAACGCTAAGAGATTCGATGCCCTTGAAACCTTGCAAAAAAGGATTTCCTATTCCTTTACTAGCTAGAGATAACTCACATTTTGCACCTTAAGCCTAGTGAGTTAGTCTTAAAAAAAAAGGTCATCTTTAGCTAGTCTATTGACCCTATCTTGACCCTCATGGTCAAGTCGAGCATGCCTAAAACAGAGTCGAAAATGAAACAAGGATAGAAGATGTTCTTTTTCGTCCATTGAAAACACCTTTCAATGTGACATGGCCAAACAAATCACCATGCCATATGATGCCTAAGACATCTCGACGAAAATTAAAGAAAACTAAACTTAGGGACAGAAGACACAAGGAAACATCGCACTCCAAGTGCATAGAGAGCATCGGGAAAAGGCAACGTAGTCCCTTCAAGGAGTCTAGAATGATTTGTCCTTAATTCAAAAACATCTTTTTCATCGTCGTTACCTAAAACGACAATTTGTGAATCCACCGTGTAGTGGTAAAAGTTCACAAAAATCAACTCGTTGCCGAATTGTGTGCTTGGTTCCTCCCGTATCTGCAATCCACTAAGGATCACAGTTTGCAACAAATGCTTGGGAGCGCACACATTATCCAGGAGGGGCTGTGGAAGGAGGTACCTTAATCGACTTAGGACAATCCTAAGCATAAGATGCCTAATGTTCACAATCATAGCACTCACACGTGCTATATGCTTCTCTTTATTTCCTTAGCCTTTTTCCCTTTCGCAATACCATTCTTAGGTCCAGAACCTTATGAGAGAATGGATCCGGACGAACCTGATGCTAAGCTAATCCCACTCGTACTCAACAGTGGGGTGACATTTAATTCCCCCACTAGATCGACATGGATGCAATAGGACAAAGTATAACATCTTGATCGATCTATTCTCGAACCACTTTTGGTATATTTTTAAGTTTTCTAGATACTGTTCACTTACAGTACCATCTTTGCCATTGTATGAGACCTAGAACCTAGTGAGTGTCCTAACATTTCACGTTCATTCAGAAGAAACTGAGTCTTCTGACATTATGTATCATAGTCAGCGCTATCAAGTTCTTTATTGGTAAACAAATTACCAACCTTATTTTAATTGTCATATCTAAAGGTATATATTCTGTAAAGTGGACATTAGGCATATCTTCAAATAAATAAATTATCAAAAACTCCATTATCTATGTCGTATGATCGAAAATTTCGCTAAACTCATAATCATCTCATACAAGCATGAATTAGAAGTTTTTATAACTTATTTATCACAATTTTCCATGAAACAAAATTTATGGAGAACATTATGGTTAAACATATTAATATTCCAGAAATATCACGAAGATATCCAACTTTATGTAACCAAATTTATATGAAGTTATCTCATTATATATAACTTCTAATATGTCATTTAGAACTCTATCAATGACATCTCAAACATGAAATTTAGATTATTATATAAAACACATTTATGTAATAAAAGGAATCTATAATGCGATACATATTCGAAATATAACATGTTATAAAAGAAGTTCATAAAAGGCCCAAATAGCATTATATAAAACACATTTATATAATTATTTAAAATGAAACTTATTCAAATGTTACTCGCAAATTATAAACATATCTATAATATTACGAATTTAAATTTCATGAAACCAATTCATAAAGTACCGCTAAATTGCATAATTAGCAGGTAGCATGAAACGAATCCACATTATTTAATTTTGGGCAAGAAAAAAGTGCTAAAACAATTAGCAAATTTACTATAACTCATGTAGTTCGCACATATAAAACACATTTATATAACGTTGCTAATTAGTGGCTGACATGAAACCTATTCATGTATCGAATGCAACATATTTTGTAACATAAAATATATCCAAATATTAATCACAATTAATCATACATAGAACAGATCTATATAATATTAAAATTTGTATGCAACAAGTTCATAATAGAGCTCGCAAATTATATAAAACGTATTCATATAATATTGCAAATTTAAATTTCATGAAACAAATTCATAAAATAATCAAATATACTATACTTTCGAAATAATATCATGAAACTTGTTCATGTAAAACTTAATGAATCATTTGTTAACTACAACAATGACAGAACAATTAACTAATTTATAATTGCTCATGTTTTGCATAAAATTATTAAATCATGAAACATATTCATGTGACGGGATATTATATAAAACATATTTATATAATATAACTTATGAAATATATTCATTTACCGACCAAAAGAATCTTTATATCACATAGATATTTATTGAGTTCGAGTAAAACAAATTTACATCATACACACTAATCATATACATGAAACGAATTCATATAATTTCAACCAAATTGATCGATAACAAGTTACTCGGCATGAGAATTTCAAGTCGACACATATATAAAACGAATTTATATACGACATTAAACATATTAATGTTTTATAACGAATTCACACATTCAGGATTAAAACTAATTCGAAACCTTAATTCAACGAATGAATTAAATGCATGAAACTTTATCAACTTGAATATCATTATAATTTAATTATAAATCATGCCATAGCTAATAACCTCAATAATTGAGTTAAAACCCAAAAGCAACAGTTACCGAAAAATAATTCAACCCTTAAATAAAACTGTCTTTTAATTGAGGCCATCCCTCTCTGCCCCCCTCTGTTCGTGCCTGGCATGGCCGAGTCTCTCTCTCTCTCTCTCCTCTCTCTATTTGCCTCTCTGCCCCTCTACTTCTCGACTCCATGGCCATGGAGCACTGAGCTCCTTCTTCCTTCTTCCTCACAGGTCTTCGCGGTTTCGGCTTTCATAGCAGCCACTGCTGCCAATTGTGAAACATCAAAAAACTACCCAGATGATGTGAAGTTGGCCGCCCATAACTTTCGATCCACGCCACTCTAACAAGAACCATTATAACCATCGCATAGATTGGCCGAGGATGAGCCATAGCATGCGCCTCACGCCGCCAACGTGCCACACAGGCGGCGGCACGTGTGGCTCACTCGCATCCATGCGTGGTTGTTTTGGGATTTCCTTGGTCGGTAAAGCGTAGATCGGTGCTCTAGAGGGGCAGAGGAGGAAGAAGGAAGCTTGAAGCCCCTTCGTCGGCGACGCGTGATGCATACGCGCCACCCCTCCTTTTCGGCTCTAACGAGTATGGATTTGAAAAGCCCTTTTCTTTTCTTGCTACCCTTTTCTCGAAACATTCCTCTTTTTTTTCTTTTTTTTTTCTTTTTTTAAAAATTTTTATTAGGTAATTTGGGGGTTTTGCCGAAGGCCACGAAGGCCTTGCCAGAGCCACCGCCATGGCCGCCGCAACCGCAAAGGTGCGGTGGATGGAGTTTAGGGCAGAGGCAAGGTTGGGATTTGTTAGGGTTAGGGTTTTAGGTTTTAACACCAACCCATTCTGGTTGCTTAGTTTGGGGCATTGGCGATTAGGGAGACAATCATGAATTTCATTGATGTTTATGAAAAACACAATTTCTTCTGTTTCTTTCAATAATCATAATCAAAACCAGAACATTTTCATTCACTGGTTGCATACTAGTCATGCTTTCATAGCTCATACATCGATTTAATGGGCAGATTGGGATGAACATATCATCAGTCAAGGCTAAAAATTCGATCTCTTAGCCAGTCATAGAACCATGGAAGCATGAAAAAAATGTTTTTCGATTTCAGGGAGTAGACACAGAGGCATGCTTTTAATTTGCAAAATTACAGAAATTAGCAATATATGATTGTGGGCACTATAGTCACGAAAGCATGCTACAAAACAGTAGGGTTGCATAATTACGAAAATTAAGAAATTAATCGAATAAACTAGCATGCTTTCAATAACTCAGGTTTAACAGTTTATTGGCCTATCAATCTAGACTAATCCGAACATTTAGGGCTCTGATACCACTGAATGAAGAATTAGGACTAACCTGGATGCAGAAGTACACTGTCGGTAATAGTCCACAATAATAAGAATACCAGTCTTCGCCAATCAGAATACCAAGCAGCTACTAAAGTCGCATTAGGGTTTCACGTCCTAAATCCGAGAACTCGATAGATGGTAGTTCGGCCATGAGAGAGAAGTAAGAGAATATGGGAGATATGATATTCGCGTTATAGCGTTTACCTAGGCTAATCCCCTTAAACCTCTTTATATAGGTTAGGGGGTAGTAAGGATTGTCGCCCTATGCGAGTTAAGTGGCCGTCGGGCCTAATCTCACTAGGCCCGTCTAACCAAAAGAAAAGGAAAGAAATAGAGAGAGAACAGCGTCGCCCTAGGGAGGGCTGCAGCACATTCATCTGGCTTAGGTTATGAACAGTTTTAACGGGCAAACAAACCTGGCGAATATTGCTTGCTTTCTGTAAAATTGCAGCAACCCTCAAGTTTGTTCTTGGACCTTGTACATTTGGTCTAGCCACAACAGCTGGTCTGAGATTAAAGGACTGAGAGAGTTCCAATCATCAGTTATCCAATCTATTCACATTTAACAATCAGAAACAACACTAAAGGTAGGATATCCAACTGGTAGCCTAACCTCATTTCGAATCTGTTACAGGAGCGAGTCTCTATCTTCGGTTTTTGATCCAACCATGGAATGTGCCCTTCCAACTACCTTCCTCAATTGCACTCGTGGAGATTCTCTTTCTTCACATCTCAGGTCAGCCTCTGGTTTAACCCTCTCCCCTACCTTTCTCAACTGCAACTGTTCCAGTAGAGGACCTATTTCTTCAGTTTTTGATTCAGCCAGTGGTTTACTTCTTCCTCCAACCTTTCTGAGCTGCAATTGTTCTAGCAAAGAGTCTCCCTCGACCCCGTTTGATTCCACTGGTGGCTTAACCCTTTCCACCTTCCTCAACTGTCAAGATAGAAAAGCTGTTGCACATTTTTCACACAATCCTAAGCAGGACATAGACTACAAAGGCAAGATTCATGGGCAAACCTTGCTCTTGTCAATAGCCACAACCTCATCGATGAGAGGGTTTCTAGGTCCTTGAGGATTGTTTTGCACAGGTACATGTGCATTTCCATCCGCATTGATTGGGACACCATCATGGATACTTGGCAATATACTCTTTGTTTCTGGAGTGTCAAAGCCTTGATGTGGTTTCCAATCATTGCGCTCTGTTGATGACTGGGGATCCTCACCATGAGAGTTTGGCGCTTCCTGTACTATCACCTGTGGGATACGTTCAGGTTACCCATTTTCATCCAATTTCAGTATTCAAATTTTCCTCCAGCATTGCAGGACAACCCCCAGAAGCATGAGTCTCAACTGTTGACTCAGATTCAGGAGGATTCATGTTAGGCTGACAAAATTCTTCTGAAGTTTGGTTTCCGTTTTGAGAACTAATTGATGTTTGAGCAACAGCGAATGAATAATTATCTTCTCCTCCAATTCCAATTATGTCATTCTTTGACAAAACGTCAGAGAATCCAACCGACACTGGCAGTGTAAGGACTCATTGCTGTGTTGAATTGCCATTAGAATATCCTCGGTGTCCTTAAGTCTTGGGTGATCCAGCAATAATCTCAGGTTCGACATTGGTGGTTGATAGGGACAGAGGTCAGATTGAAAGTGGTGCTTGCTGCAATATCTGCATCACCGCAGCTGTGGGGGAGTTTTGAAAACTACCCAGCCTTCACTGCGTGGGCAGCAGAGGAGGCAGGGGAGGTGGCTCTAGAGTAATATTTGGTTCACCTGGAAGCACGTCAAGAACAGGAAAACATGGACAGCCAAGCTGCCCTGCGTTAACTTCCAGGATGGCTTGACTGCTACCACTAAGAACATTACACGATATACAAAACTAGACTTCAAGCATTCCCTGGAACTATCAAGCATGGACTCAGGTGATTTTGGTAGGGGTTTTGGGACTGAGTGTTGGGCATGAGAACACAAAGGAGTAGTACTTGAGCATTCATCATTGTCAAAATATTCAGGAGTCTGAACCAAGGAGGATGTAGAATCCATATCTAGTGTGCCGTTTTCAGAAATCAAAGGGGCTTCTACACCATCAATCAACTTTGTGTAATTCAGGACATCCTCAGCCAATGAACCATCCAGTAATATCAAGCTGGGAGATCCATTAGATGACATATTTGACTTGGCATTTACAAGAGCATCTTGAGCAGCATCTACATCCTTTTCTATAGCTAGGTCTGCATTATGCCCTAATACCAATTCCTCTTCATTGTGAAGGCATTTCTCTATTAGTGAAACAAGTAGATCTTTGAGCTTCTCAGCATACCAAAAATCAGATGAATAGAGAAGCATAACATCTTCATGGAGATCTTTCTCAGCATCAATTTCTCTGCAACCATTAGCAACAATTTCTATATGCTCTGCTTTCACCACATTATAGTCCATAGTTGATTCATACTCAGCTGCTGATGCGGAATTGGAAGAAATGGCAGGCTTAGTATGCATGTCAGACGGAAATCCATGACAAGAAAAGTCCTTGCTCTTATCATCAACGTAATATTTATAGCATTCATGTCCATTGGTGACATCAATCTGTATTGCTTGGGTTCCACTGCCATCCAAGTAAGCATCA
>JACYFF010019584.1:27694561-27709517 GCA_017589665.1 Selenicereus undatus
GGAATGCTATCATTAGCTCGGTAATCTGACTCCAATGACGCTCCATTCTGTAGAATCCAAGCTAATGCCTTAAAAACACTTCCACCGCCACCCACTTATTCAGGTCTTTCATAGACAATGTTAGCTCCTTCATGCAAATTGTCCACTACTTCTTGGACGGAAAGTGTAACACTTTCCCTAGTCTTGATAGCATAGACAACTTCAATTGCTCCAATAGTGGCCTACACATAACAAGTAGCTACACACAGAAATTATAGTAACAAACACTAGCTAAAATGAACAGCTTAAAATTTTGCTTCATTATGGTAAAGTATAAATGAAGAATAAAGAAAAGAATACATACGTGACTCTTCTTGTTCTCTTACTTCACTCACAACCCCATATTCTGACCAGTCGAATGCCTTCTTAATCTTGGGGATCTAATATTTTAAATATAATGCACATGATGAAGACACTAGTTTTAGATTTTTCCTTACCATGGGAACTTTCCTTTCATAGCTTGATAAGCGATTAAATTGTCGCATGAATGTATCCTAAGATCAATGCAAAAAAGTACATTATTATTTTCATAAGAAAGTTAAAAGACTTTGTTAGATCTTAAACTTGGGATGGTTGTGTGGACAATAAGGCTGATACCTATCTAGAGGTCAACACCATAGTGGATCAAATTTAACTAAAATGTATATCTAGTGTCATATTAGGCGTAACTAATTGTGTGACATGTCAAATGTCGACTTGCCTATAGACAAAATTGGATTGAGGAATGGCATTCCAAGTCCATTTTTAGGCTAGCATTTACGTTCGTGACTTACATTAGTTGTACTTTAAATGTATAATTGGTCAAAGCTATCTACCAACGACTATAACTATTGTAAAATATAATTTCTTAAACGTGGAATATAATTGTTCAAAAACTTCAAATATAAAATGAGTAAACAACTTATCCAAAATAGAGGCAAAGCATTTCTTAGAACATCATCCAACGAATGACTAGACCTGTCAGTTTGGGGGGACGGATTAAATACAGGTCGGGTGTATTCGGGTTTGGGTAAAATACGGGTCGGGTGTATTTTGGGTTCGGGTAAAATACGGGTCGAATGTATTTCGGTTTTACGGGTTTCGGATCAATCCAACGGGTTTAGAACGCCTTTTCCATGAGTTATTTTTCTTTTTTTTAAATCAAAAATTCTACATATTTATTATTCAAAATTGTCATTATTTAATGAAAATGCATAATAATTGTAATTTTTCAAAAGAATATTAAAATATTCAAACATTTTATTACAATATATGAACATCTTGTATGGGCGGGTAAAAAATTAAACCCTACTTGATTTTGGGTATATCGACCCGTACATTGAAAGAAGGTTAATAGTAGGTCGACCATTTATTGGGCAGCCCGTTTAGAGCATCTTAATGGGCTGTAGCAGTTTCACCGCTACCAATCTATTTAATAATTTAATATTTTTATTAACTAACGTACCAATGTCCAATCAAGTAAAACTTTATTAATGGACCGACCCCAATACGAATACGGTTAGTCGTTTTTTTACCATTAGTATCATAGTTCAAGACGAGTCAGAACGAAAATCAATAAAATTAAATAAAAGAAGTACAAGATATTACCTTACAATTATAACATGAAAATTTTAAATTATTACAAATTAATTAATTTAAAAAAATTAGACATATCTGTTTAACTAACTATATAATGGTATGACTTTCGCATCTTTAATGTTTGTTTTCTTTTAAATTAACTTTTTAAAAAAGATTAGATAGTTATTCCATGCAATTTTATACCTATTTTAAATATTTTTTTCATTTAAAAGTTGTGTACAGTTTTAGTTTCAGAGAATGGAGAATCAAAAAATAAGGTTATTATTGTTTAATTTGTAAATAGATGCAATAGTTATATAATATATTTTCAAAATATTCAACAAAAATGACTAGCCATTATTGTTAAAAGAGGTAAATTAAAAAAAAATAAAAAAAACTAAGGATATAATGTTCGGGTCAAACGGGCGGGTTCGGGTTTGGGTTCGGATCGGGTTTGACCCGCTAATTTGCGGGTTTTTTGGGTTCGGTTTATTTCGGGTTTGGGTCAAGAAAATCGTGTTCAAAACCAAAAATTGTCAGGCGGGTTCGGGTCGGATTTTCGGATCGGGTCAATTTTTGACAGGTCTACGAATGACTATAAATGTGTTTCATTTTCACATGTGAATGGGAAAAATAAAAACATGCTATTAATTAACAACAATTTAACAAATGTAATCCATTTCCAAATTTATAATTTTCTTTCATATTAGTGGACCTGACAGTTGATGAGGGCCAACTAGCTTTTTTAGGCCCCAAAATTTAATAAAACTTGAAAAGCACTCTCAGACGTCCCCACTGACATTGCTAGATTTGCATTTGACTTCCAACCCACTAATTCTCGCTACATTTGCATTTGACTTCCAGTCCACTATAAAGACAATGATAAAAAGCCATATCTTCAACTTTTATCTGTCCTGGGATTCTGGGAACCTACGAATGAAAATTAAAAAACTTTAAACATGGCCAAAGCATATTGCATCCCGTTTTCATCATCCATTACCTCCTCCAACATTTTTATTCTCAAATGTTGACCCTATCCTTATGTAATGTAAGGTTTTGATGATAACAAACACAAATATAATATATATTTGAGTGTGTTGATTGAACAGGTTCCAAATATTGAATACTTTGAAATTGCTTGGTTAACAATGCTTAAGAACAGGTCTTAAGAGCAGGTACTCAAGATCAGTTGGCTAGAAAGACTCTCCAGAACTTCAGAACAACCTTAAGAACAGTTCTTAGGAGTGTTTGGAGTAGCAAGTTATGTTTCTACAAGATGTCTGGTTGATTCAACAAGAGTCTTTGTTTTGCTATGGTTTTTATTTTATTAGATTCTAGTTAATATGTCAATTACAAAGTCTTGATTTAACATTCACTTTGAAACGGTTTTTCTCTTTGAAAAGAATTTCAGAACACTATCTCAGAACAGTTCTGAGAACAAGGTGTTCAAGGTGTTTTCAAGCCAAAGTTGCAAAAAATGATTTTACACGATTCTCTCTCTGATTTTGGGCAGCATCTCCGAGACTTGCAAACAAGATTTTCTATGGAGTATTTTAACCCCAAACGGTTATCTTTAACTAAGGGGATCTACAAGATCTTTTTGAAATAAAAAGAATCTCTAATTTTTGGCAAGTGGATAAGTCTGTTGAGAAAATCATGGGCTAGTGGTTGAGTCCTTGTGGCTGAGAACTACCACCTTACTCAAGCAGTTAAGGAATTTTTTTTCCAACTCTCGTTACTCCACTATTTGCGGCTAAAGGACTCTATTTCCTTTAGGGATTTTGTTTTCCAAATTTGAAAAAAAAAATATATGAGAAGATAAATCGTCTTACCTTTGAAAGTTCTCCATAAAAGGTTGCTTTCTACAACTCATTGAGACATCGGTTTTCATAGCAACTTTCAAGAGTTTTATGAGATAAATTTTCAGAGAGAAAACTGACCAAAGTGTGTGCAAAAATTGAGCTTTCAAAATTGGCATACTAGGAGCTTAATTGTACCTTACACTAGCTTATGGGAAGCATTCAAAAGTAAGGTGTTCATCCTGTTCCCTCTCGGTTAAAAGTGAGTTGAGTGTGTCCAAGTCAAGGGGACTATTGGACGTAGGGTAACTAGTCTTGGGGAAGACAGTTACGTGTGTGTTACAAATTGTAACGGTGAAGGTTACTTTGTAACGTGTTTAGCCCGTATAGTGAAATTGTGTGAAAATCCTACAGGAGTAGGTCGTGGTTTTTCGCCTCAGTTGGGCTAGAGGTGTTTCTACGTAAAAATCCTGTGTTCATCTTTTTCTTCTACTTATTTTCGCTGCATTTCAGTTTTTGGGCGTGTTACAAACAGCATGTCCAAATAGGGCCTAAGCCTGTTCCCAGAAAACTGCAAAAATTTGGCAACACAATTCAGCCCCCCTCTTGTGTTTGTGTACTCTCAAAACTAACAAGTGGTATCATAGCAGGTTCTCATTTAAAGGCTAACACCTTGAGAGATCCTAGAAGATGAGTACACCACAAGGAATGCTTGAGGGCCAATCTATGACTCGACCACCATACTTTAATGGTCAGCATTATAGTTGGTGGAAGAATCGCATGGAAAACTATGTTCAAGCTGATGATTATGAGTTATGGACGATCATCAAGAATGGTCCACTCATTCCCACAAAAGTGATCGAAGATTGAAGTAAAGTTCCCAAAAAGCCTGAAGAGTTCAATGTCGAAGACTTCAAGATGATGGAGAAAAAAGCCAAAGCCAAAAAACCCTTGTATTTTGGTCTTGGACCGGATGAGTATACTCGCATATCTGAATGTGAGTCTGCCAAGGAAATCTGGGATGCTTTATAAGTAGCTCACGAAGGGACCGATCAGGTAAAGCAATGCCGGATTGAATTGCTTATGAGAAAATATGAGTTGTTTGAGATGGGTGATCGTGAAAGTGTGATGGACATGTACACTCGCTTCACTCACATAACGAATGAGTTGAAATCCCTGGGAAAATCCTTCACCACCGAAGAATTGGTGAGGAAGATCCTAAGAATTTTACCTCATTCTTGGGAAGCGAAAGTAACAGCCATCCAAGAAGCCAAGGACATGAACAAGATCACCCTAGATGAGCTGATTGGAAATCTCCAACTGTATGAGCTTAGGAGAAATTCTTAACAAAAAGAGGAGATCAAAAAGGACCGAGGCATTGCCCTAAAGGTCTTGGAAGAGGATAGCTCGGACCTTGATGAAGAAGAAATGGCCATGATCACCCCAAAATTCAAAAAAATTTTCAAGAAGGACAAGGAAAACTCTAAGAAAATGAACTTCAGTAGGTCCAGGAACAATGACCGGGAACAGTTCTCTGGGTGTTTCAAATGTGGTAAACGTGACCACATTGTGAAAAAATGCCCATTGCTGAAAGATGAACAAGAGCTCGACTAGTCCAGGAAACAAGATAGGAAACAGGGTGGAAACAGTTCTGTCAGGCGTTTCTCAAGGGCAATGCTTGCGGCTTGGGGAGATTCCACTGAGGACGGTGAAGGGATTGAAGAAGAAGATGCTGCTATAGCTCTTATGGCCAGAAGTGACTCTGACTCAGATGATGAACCTCTGGACAGCTTAGTTCAACTTAAGGATATGGTACGTGGTCTAAATAAAGCAAAACTTGAAGAGTTATTATTGACTTTGATGGATTAGTGTGATTCTATTAATTCTGAAAATTGCATGTTAAAGAATGCATGCTCTGAGTTAAAAAGGGATATTAGAGAATTAGAGCATGAAAACAAAATCCTTAAAAGTGAAAAAATTGAAATTGATATGAAGAACATTGTTTTGCATGAAGACCTCAATAAGTCCAAAGAGACCTTAAGTATGAAAGAAGAAGCTTTTGCTACTGACTTCACTAGGCTTGAAAATGAGTCCTTTGAACTGAAATAGAAGGTTGAATCTCTGCTTGATGAAAACAGAAAATTGCTTGAAAAATTAAAACAAGTAGAATCAGACCTTGCTGCAAACAAGCGCTAGAATAGGTCCTCACAGGTGCTGAATTGGCTGAACACTCACTTTAACCGAGGCAAAAAAGGATTAGGCTTTGTGACTAAGTGCACCATTTACCTGTTAATAGAAAATATGTGGGATTACCTGAAAATATTGTTTGTTTTCATTGTGGTAAAACAGGGCATTATTGGTATGCGTGTCCTATAAGAAGGTATGCCGTGGAAAGCAACTTGATTCATGTGAAGCAAATTTGGGTTAGAAAAGATGAGTTTCGCATGTCTAAAGGAATGCGACCCAAGTGGATCTGGGTTCCCAAAACTAGCCCCTAATTTGTTTTACAGGCTAAAGTGAGAGGGAACAATCCAACAAACAACCCAGCAAACACCCCAGCGAACAACCTAGGAAATAGCCAGCTGTGGTATGTTGATAGCAGATGTTCACGGCATATGACTGGTGAGAAATTCAACTTCCTCTCACTTACAGCCTCAGAAGGAGGGAGTGTGGCATTTGGTAACGACAAGTCCGAGACAATTGTCGGAATAGGTAAGATAAGTGAGTCACTCTCCCATTCTATTGACAATGTATATCTTGTAGATGGATTGAAACATAAATTACTTAGTGTGTCCCAACTATGTGATAAAGACAACCTAGTAGTGTTTTCTCCAACACGTTGCTTGGTTGTTAATATAAACACAGGAGATGTCGTGTTGAGGGGGAAGCGACACAAAAATGTTTATAAAGTGTGTATTTCTTCTCTTCCCCAAAATAATCTGACTTGTTTAAGTGCTTTGAATGATGATGTTATACTTTGGCACAAGAGATTATGTCATGCAAGTGTCTCTCTTTTGAACAAATTGGTTTCCAAAGATCTAGTCGTCGGCTTACCTTCCATCAAATACAATGATGGCAAGGTATGTGACGCTTGTGCTAAAGGGAAACAAGTCAAAAATTCTTTTAAATCTAAAAATTGTGTAAGCACTACCCGACCGCTTGAATTGCTACATATGGATCTATGTGGTCCAATGAGGATCATGAGCAGAGGTGGAAAGAGGTATATGCTTGTGATAGTGGATGACTACTCTCGTTTCACTTGGACCATGTTCTTAGCGTCCAAAGATGAAACATTTGAGAAATTTCTTGCACTTATTAAAAGGATTGAAAAGAGAGTAGAACACTCATTGGTTGGCTTAAGGTCTGATCATGGTGCGGAATTTGAGAATTCAGGCTTCATTAGCTATTGTAATGAGCATGGTGTAGACCAGAACTTCTCAGCCCCAAGAACACCCCAACAGAACGGGGTGGTAGAACGCAAAAATCGTACTCTAGAAGACATGACTAGAACAATGCTTGTTGCTAGTGGTCTTCCTAGAAATTTTTGGGCTGAAGCTGTGAACACATCATGTTACATTATAAATAGATGCATGATTAGACCTCTTCTTAACAAAACCCCTTATGAGCTCCTCAACGGAAGAAAACTCAATATTATGCATTTGAGAGTATTTGGTTGTAAATGTTTTGTGCATAATAATGGGAAGGATGCCTTAAGAAAGTTTGATCCAAGAAGTGATGAGGCAATATTTCTTGGTTACTCCTCACACAGTAAGGCATACAAAATGTTCAATAAGCGAACCTTATGTGTTGAGGAGAATGTGCATATACTATTTGATGAAACTAACTCTCTAATTGAGAATGATGCATAGGAAGAGGATCGAACTGGGCCTTGTTAGAAAAGATTTGTTGCTCACACATGAGAAAGGTAAGAGTCATGAGGATGGATCAGGGCCTGGAGCTGTTTCCTTAGAAGGTGGGCAAGGTCTGAACCAGACAGGGGGAAGCTCTACTGAACCTGGTTTGGATCAAAACCAGCCTAATTCTTCCCAAACAGGCCAGGAAACAGGCTCCAGAACAGGCTCGGGAACAGTTCCTGAACCTGTTTCGCCGAGTATTCCAGCAAGAGTAGAAAGCGTGTCTGTGGATCCATTTACTCCACGACCATAGAAGCACCAAAGTTCGCACCCTCTTGATCAAATTCTGTCTGACATTAATACTGGAGTGCAAACCAGATCCAGGCTTAAAAATTTCTGTGCTTTTTATGCTTTTCTCTCTAATATTGAGCCAAAAAATGTTAATGAAGCTCTTGCAGATTCAGACTGGGTCACGACAATGCAAGAGGAGCTTCATCAGTTTGAAAGGAACAAGGTGTGGCACCTTGTACCACGGCTAGAGGATAGATCAATCATTGGCACCAAGTGGGTGTTCCGGAACAAGCTTGATGAGTTCGGAACAGTCACTAGGAATAAGGCCCGGTTGGTGGTTCAAGGCTACAACCAAGAAGAGGGCGTTGATTATGAGGAAACCTTTGCACCCGTTGCAAGGATTGAGGCTATCCGCATTTTGGTAGCCTTTGCAGCTCACATGGAAATAAAGTTATATCAGATGGATGTCAAAAGTGCATTCCTCAACGGATACCTTAAAGAAGATGTGTATGTGATGCAACCCCCTGGTTTTGAAAATAAAGAATTTCCTAACCATGTTTTTAAACTTGACAAAGCGCTTTATGGTTTCAAACAAGCTCCTAGAGCTTGGTATGAACGCTTGTCAAACTTTTTATTGAAAAATAGTTTTAGAAGAGGCAAGGTTGATAATACCTTGTTTCTAAAATCTAAGGGGGAACATTTGTTGATTGTTCAAGTATATGTCAATGGCATTATATTTGGTGCAACACACAATGATTTATGTGAAGAGTTTTCAAAAATGATGAGGAGTGAGTTTGAAATGAGAATGATGGGTGAGCTTAAGTTTTTCTTAGGCTGGCAAATCAAACAAACTTCAAACGGCACCATGATACATCAACAAAAATATGTCAAGGAGTTACTTAAGCGATTTGGAATGGAATCGGCCAAGCCCATTGATACTTGTTGAGTTATTTTATTTAAGTTTTGATGATAACAACTCCAAGTGTGAAAATTTGTCCAAGTAATGTTGCTTCAAACACGTTCTCCAAACAAGCCTAACTGGTGTTCGTAATCCTTATTGTATTAACTGGTTTGCTACATGTGAGAACAAGTCCTTAAAACAGGTTTCACGTGGTGATTCGTCATTAAGTCAAGAACGCCATCTCGACAGTTGATTGTAAGGCATGTTCCTGAACTCTAGCAATGCAAAGAACAACCCCAGCAAACAAGATGGCCTTGGTGTTCTCAGCAGCCCTACAAATCTTGGACAAAATGACTGATTCAAAACAAGAAGTCTTGGGTATATAGGTTTTATTTATTTAGACTCTTGTTAATATGCCAATATTGAAAATGCGTTTTAAACATCTCTTGAATCGGTATTCGCACTAAGTACTTCAGAACACCAGTTGCGAACAACCCTGCAAACAGGGTGCCTAGGGTGTTTCTGAACTGAAGTGGCCATACCCGGTTATCTTTGAAAATTCAATTCGGTTGGCCAAGATCTCCAGAATACTTCCTTTAATCTTCAAAGTTGCTATTTTTCTGGAAAGGATATTTCTTGAAAAGATTGTGGGAGATTTGCGAAAATAGGAGATTTGCCAAAACTAATAAGATTTCCTTTTATGATAAAATTTCGAAAGCTAAGAGTTTTCTGGTTGCTTCTTTAAAATCTTCTTCACGGCTATGAGAAGATAAGGGTTATCTCTTGAGATAACAAATCCCTTATAACTTGGAAAAACTTGTCACTAGCCGTTGGGATTATTTCTCTTGAAAATCCTTTTCCAAACTTAACTGCTTTCTTCTCTTCTCCTTGGTTTTTGACCGTTGGGTTTTTGTGCATAAAAGCTCAGCTCTTTCGCCTCCACAATATACGGAGACATAGAGAGAAAAAGGGAAGAAAAGAAAGCAAAGAGTGAAAACCTGGAAACACACAACATATAGAAAATTTCAAAAAGAGGTTTTTCTAGAAGAGTTTTTTTTTTTTTTTTGCTATTCTTGAGAAAAGAAAAACCAACTCAAGTTGTGTTTAAACTGAGCTTTCGATATATTGGCATAATAGGATCTTCATTGTACCTTACATCTTCTTAGTAAGAAGCACTCCAGTAAGGTGTTTGTTGACCTTGATCTCAGATCAGTCAAAAGTAAGTGAGTGTGTCCTAGTCGTGTGAACTTTGGACGTGTCCTATCTAGTGAGATTTGGACGTGGTGTAATCTGCCTTAGAGAAGGAGATTACGTGGTTGCAAGGTTGTAACAAGGTGTGTAACATTTGTAACGAGTTAAGCCCGGTTTAGTGAAGTGATTAAATCCTACACGAGGTAGGTCGTGGTTTTTCACACCTCAGTTGGGCTAGAGGTGTTTTCCACGTAAAAATTGTGTGTGCTTTATTTTCCGCATTTATCTTGGTGATTTTCGCATTTGCTATATCTGAGAACACCCTCTGCAAACAAGTCACAGGGGTGTTTGTTTCATTTACAACGCGAAAATCAGACACCATAATTCACCCCCTCTTGTGGTAGTATACTCACTAATTCAACAATACTCCCATTTCTCCTTCAACTAGGTTGGAAATGGATGATGGGAGTCCCTCAGTCGAGGACAAATATTATAGGGGCATGATAGGGTCGCTTCTTTACCTAACTGCTAGTAAACCTGATATTGTTTTTAGTGTTGGTTTGTGTGCCCGTTTTCAGTCTAAGCCTAAAGAATTTCATTTAAAGGCTGTTAAACGGATCTTTAGATATTTAAAACATACACCTGATTTGGCTTTATGGTATCCTAGAGGATGCAACTTTAACCTTATTGGTTATGCTGATGCTGACTATGCAGGCTTTTTGGTTGATAGAAAAAGCACCTCAAGTATGGCTCATTTTCTTGGACCCTGTTTGGTATCTTGGGTAACCAAGAAATAACACTTAGTTGCCATGTCCACAGTAGAAGCTGAATATGTTGCAGCTGCTTCTTGCTGTGCTCAAGTGCTGTGGATAAGGCAACAACTCAAAGACTTTTGTGTTGACACGGGATGCATTCCTTTTTTTTTTTATAATACAAGTGCAATTAATATTTCCAAAAACCCATGTCAACATAAAAGGACTAAACATATTGACATTCGTCATCACTTTTTGAGAGACAATGTTGAAAAGGGCTTGGTTTCAATGAATTATTGTGCCACTAATAAACAAATTGCTGATATTTTTACCAAGGCACCGAATAGAGAACAGTTTGAGAAGAACAGACTGGAATTGGGTCTAATTAAAACAACTTGAGCATGCTTCATTAACCCCCAATGCTTGTCTAGTTAAAAGGTTTTTCAGGTAAAACATTTTGATTCATTGGATGCAGTCAACTTTTGTGTCAAAATTAGCACATGTGTGGATTACAACCTGCTGACAATCGTTGAGGTCTGATGATATTGCCCTTATTGTCCTATGTTACCGAACAATTGACCGCAGGAACAAGCACCAAGAACAGGTATGGCCACTGTTTGTCAAACGTGTACAAATCAGATAGTTAATTCAGTTGTTGAGAATTTTTTTCTTTCCCCGAACCGTGCGCGGCTGGGAGACTTAATGCTCTTCGTTTTCGATTGAAAGCCAGTCGACTCTTTAGCTCCCTCGCCCGCACACTTCGCTCATCAGCCACCAAAAAATCTCTCTCTCAATCTCTCTCTCTCAAACCCAAAACCCTAAAAACCCAAGATTCTCCCCAGCTCCAAAAAGGCAAAGAAGGCAGCACCCACCACTTCAAAATTGGCCTAATTTCTTCAGAGAAGTGTGGTGCAGGGCAAAATTGCGAAAGTGCCATACTTTCAGGAACAGGGCCTGCAGGTGTTCCTGGACAAGCTCAGGGCCCAGGGGTGGCTAGAACTGTTTGCAAACACCTGCCTGGGGTATTCTGTCCCAGATTTTGGCCGACTTTTATGCGAATTGCAATGTCACCAATGTTGTGGTGACAAGTGAAGTTAATGGGAAGAAACTGAAATTCAATGCCAAAGATCTAGGTGCAATTTTGGGTGTTCTTACTAAGGGTTTCGATGTGTATGTCCGGGCGGACAAGACCGTGCTTGGGACAGCTCGGCTGCTGCAATTAACTTAAACATTGAGCCAGCAAACAAGGTTGAAAACCCCCCAGTCCGTCAAAAAAGGTGACATGACTTCTCTTCATCAATTGTTCTTTTGGTTCATTATTAAGAATATCATCTCTAGAGGTCAAGGCAACAATCTCGCGGATGCTATGGATCAATGTTTTAATGACTTTATGGATAGAGGATAACAAATTAATCTCCCAGCAATCATGATTCGCCATATCTCCAGGATTGCGAACACCTCAAGAGAACATGATCTGGGGTATGGTTTCTTGCTGACTCTTGTGTTTGAGCACTTTGGGATTTCTCTTCAGAAAAAAGTGGGGGTGCAGATGGTTGATGAAATAGGGAATAGCACTCTAATGGGGTGCGGGTTCAAATTGGTCAAAGGAGCCCACGTAGCTTCGGAACAGGGGTCTAGAGCATCCTTTCCCCCTGTTCCTGGTTCTTCCTCCAGTGAGCCTTCTGTTGATGCCTTGCTACTGGATCAAATCCCGGTTGAAGACCGAGCTTGCTGAGGTTAAAGCTGCTCTTGCTGAGGAGAAAGTTCTCAATCCCAAGCGCCATGAGGATCTAATATCGATTCTTTCCATCCTCACCGCCAAATTCTCTTCTCCTTCTCCCTGAATCAGCCCTACCCCCTGATCCCTTCCCTGTTATGTCTTCCCTTGTTTTTCAACCTGTTCTCAACACTGTCCTAAACTGCTTGTCTTGTACGGTCTGATAAATTGTGGTTATCCTAATCTTGGTTGGTTATATTTTCATGATCTGCCTTGCTTGTTTCTTGTTGTTGTTTGTTTGTGCGTGACTCGGATGGCCAATATCATTATCGTACCATATACTTGAGTGTATCGTTGGTTGTTTTTCCTCCATTACCCAAGTGGTGGTGATTGCAAACACCCTGACTCTCTCTGTTTGATCTGACCACCCTTTTTCGATGATATCCACAGGGGGAAGATGGGCATGACCATAGCTGATTTAGTGTGACTTGGCTTAAGTTGACTTCTCAAAATTTTTCTCTTCTATGGCTTGATTGTTTTGGCACTAACTTGTTCTCGCCTTTTATGTCAATATGGTCATTTGGTTTGTCATCATCAAAAAGGGGAAAATTGTTGACCCTATCCTTATGTAATGTAAGGTTTTGATGATAACAAACACAAATGTAATATATACTTGAGTGTGTTGATTGAACAGGTTTCAAATATTGAATACTTTGAAATTGCTTGGTTAACAATGCTTAAGAACAGTCTTAAGAACAGGTACTCAAGATCAGTTGGCTAGAAAGACTCTCCAAAACTTCAGAACAACCTTAAGAACAGCTCTTAGGAGTGTTTGGAGCAGCAAGCTAAGTTTCTACAAGATGTCTGGTTGATTCAACAAGAGTCTTTGTTTTGCTATGGTTTTTATTTTATTAGATTCTTGTTAATATGCCAATTAGAAAGTCTTGATTTAGCACTCACTTTGAAATGGTTTTTCTCTTTGAAAATAATTTCGGAACACTATCTCAGAACAGTTCTGAGAACAAGGTGTTCAAGGTGTTTTCAAGCCAAAGCTGCGAAAAATGATTTTACACGATTCTCTCTCTGATTTTGGGTAGCATCTCCGAGACTTGCAAACAAGATTTTCTGTGGAGTATTTTAACCCCAAACGGTTATCTTTAACTAAGGGGATCTACAAGATCTTTTTGAAATAAAAAGAATCTCTAATTTTTGGCAAGTGGATAAGTCTGTTGAGAAAATCATGGGCTAGTGGTTGAGTCTTTGTGGCTGAGAACTACCGCCTCACTCAAGCAGTTAAGGAATTGTTTTTCCAACTCTCGTTACTCCACTACTTGCGGCTAAAGGATTCTATTTCCTTTAGGGATTTTGTTTTCCAAATATGAAAAAAAAAATATATGAAAAGATAAATCGTCTTACCTTTCAAAGTTCTCTATAAAAGGTTGCTTTCTACAACTCATTGAGACATCGGTTTTCACAGCAACTTTCAAGAGTTTTATGAGATAAATTTTCAGAGAGAAAACCGACCAAAGTGTGTGCAAAAATTGAGCTTTCAAAATTGGCACACTAGGAGCTTAATTGTACCTTACACTAGCTTATGGGAAACATTCAAAAGTAACGTGTTCATCCTGTTCACTCTCGGTTAAAAGTGAGTTGAGTGTGTCCAAGTCAAGGGGACTATTGGACATAGGGTAACTAATCTTGGGGAAGACAGTTACGTGTGTGTTACAAATTGTAACGGTGAAGGTTACTTTGTAACGTGTTTAGCCCGTATAGTGAAATTGTGTGAAAATCCTACAGGGCTAGGTTGTGGTTTTTTGCCTCAGTTGGGCTAGAGGTGTTTCCACGTAAAAATCCTGTGTTCACCTTTTTCTTCTACTTATTTTCGCTGCATTTTAGTTTCTGGGCGTGTTACAAACAGCCTGTCCAAACAGGGCCTAATCCTGTTCCCAGAAAATTGCGAAAATTTGGCAACACAATTCACCCCCCTCTTGTGTTTGTGTACTCTCAAAACTAACATCAAAGTATGCATTTTTCATCATCAATGGGTTTGATCCACCGTCTTTTTTCCCCAAAGCATGCATTTTCATCATGTATGACTTGATCCCCCCCCCCCAAACAAAGGCGGATTTATGAAGGAGGTAGGGGTGTCCATGGACACCCCTAACCCAAAAAAAATTCTAATGAACTTATTTGAAAACTCTGAAAATATAATGGGGGGACACCCCTAAAATAGGTGCAAAAAAATATTAGATTGTTGAATGATGAGGCCTACAGTGAAGGTTGAGGAAAATGCAGCCCATTCAAAATATTGATTTTATTTAAATAATTTTTTTAAAATTACTAAACTACCCTTTCAATTCTGGGCTCACAAGTGTTGCTCTTCTCTTGCCCTCCAACACGCAAGGGACTCTCCAATCTTCAACCTCTCTTGCAGTCTTGCTTCTCTTAGACTCTCACCCTCTCCCTCGATCACGACTTGCGCTCCGTCCCATCGGCCACCGCGCAACGCAGCCGTCTAGCCGAACCGCCCGCTGCTGCTCGCCGAGCCGACCTGTTGGCAGCCCACCACTAGGCTGAACCGACTGAACCCTAAATTGCAGCATAAGATTAACCAGGTTAGATTTTGGTCGGTTAGGGTTTCGATTTGAGAAATTTGATGATTTTAATTACTTCTAATTGCTTATTCTCAACTTATGTTGTGTAGATAGCAATTGATCAGCGAGTTCTTCAACGCCAAGCATCTACTTCGACTCCAAAAGTCTGAAAATCAGGTTTGATTTGTTTTTCCCAAGTTCCAAAACTTTCTGCTTTTTTTTGGTTAATTTTTCATGCCCAGATTTGAATATTTGATTGTG
>JACYFF010019584.1:27881213-27891894 GCA_017589665.1 Selenicereus undatus
TATATATATATATATAGGTCACCCATGGTGGGTTTTGGTCAGACCAACTTGGATAATGGCAAGACAGTAAGGTCTGCTTTGGGCCGGATGACTCATTTGGGATAATGTGACATTTCTAACTCCTGCCTCCACCCCGTTTATTTCAAGTAACACGGAATTAGGCAGACAATTTTGCTAAACTAAAGTGCAGAGATGGAGGCTTACTCAACCACAACAGCAAGAACGGCTTTCAAAAATGCTGCAGAAAATAGAAGGCAGGCAGATTTAATGAACCATTCGAAAGATAAATGTTGCAATCACAATTGAATGATTTGCACAATACAAGCCCTATTTTACAAGTGATTAATAGCATCTTTTTTGCTCATAACAATATACAAGCATGCAGCTTAATATACACGGTATCAATCTCCTTGCTCGTGTTTAGATTGATCAAGTTTAAGATGAAGTCACCATTTCGATGTTTCCTTCAACTAGTGCTTGTTCTGCATCTCCCTGTGGATTTCTACAGGCGTGGAACCTGTTGCATATGTCTGCTTCCTCGATGAATTTCTCTGCATTTGTGAGGAGCAGTGGTCCAAATTCGAACACCATGCTTTTGCACTGGCAAATTCACAATTCATCCAACTTGTTTATTCCTGTAAAGACTCATCCAACAAACACGCCCAACAAACAGAAAAGAAAAGAGAAGGACATGAATGCTGGGGGCGGGGGGAGGAGTACACACTGGACTCGCAATGTTTGAAGCGCTTGATAAAGCAAACTCGCAGTGACAGAAACATGGACTCAGCTTGAATTTGACCCAAATTGTGCATGTTTAATCTTTTGTTCTGCCGCCAAAACTGGTTATTCAATGTAAGCTTAATGAAAACCTGCTTACAGGGTTTGATCAGACCAACCCAGTTGCCGATATACTATATATGTCACTCAAAGGTGTTGTGTATTACATCAAGCCGCTCCTTTAAGTTACCAACAAAAATCCAAGGAAACCAGTTCATACCTTCTGTGCGTACTTCTCCACAATGTTACATGTCTTCAGCAGTAGCTCGACAATCTCCAACTGTCACAAGCAATAAATGAGTTTCTCCAAAATTATAAGCCATAAATCATAAAATTATCTTTCCTCGTACCACATGTTAAACCTTCTAACCAATCATATATAGTTGGGATTCTTTGTAGAAGACCTTGGTCTTTGGGTACTCCTCCACTTAAATCACACTTTCATCTTTCTTTTCTCAAGGCTTAATCCAGGAATCAATCAAAGAAAGTGCGTAATACCTTGGTGTCAGGATCTTTCAACTTGTCCAGAACATCATCGACAGCATGATGGCAAAGATCACATTTGTTTGTGGTGCCAGAGAGAGAAGAAATCATCGCATTTCTACAGAACCCCACTTTCTTGCAAAATCCTTCAGGCTGCACTGATGAGACCTCCAGGAAGAAGAGAGGAGCATAGTAATCCACCAACATTATGCACTGTCATGAGAGTATGAAAGCATGTCTTTAGGCTTCATGTAGGAAAAATAAATCATTCCGCTGAATAATAAGTAGTGATGAACTGATAAAAACTTGGTAACGCAGTGAGGAGTTTAAGGCCAAATGACTAGGTCGGCTCAGGCCTGGATAAAACTCAGGTGGGCCAGATCATTCACCGGACGAGGTCCAGAAGCAAGCCACGCTGTAGCGGGCGGCTATGAGTCTATAGCTCGGTTGAACTCATCCCATGAACCTCACCCACTTTCAGCTTTAGAGAAGTTAATTAATGCACCTTGTCCTTCAGACCATGCATCTGAAAACAGGCCTTGTGAAGGTCCTCAATGACCTGGGCCTCCGTATCATTTTCCTCAAGGTAATGAAGAGCCAAGGTAGCATATTCTTTGCATAGACTGCACATATCTACATTTCCATCAGTATTTTCTGCATCTGCAAAAGGAGGATCACACTATTACTTTGACTATTGTGGAACCCAACAAGGTTGGCTATAGATCAGAGAACACCATAATCTCCTCACAAGAATCCTAGTGAGGACGTGTTTGACGGAAAGTAGTCCACATGAGAAAGAGTGTCATAATGGATGGGATAGCCAAGCCCATAGGTACATGTACAACTATATCCAGATGAAGATGCTCCGAAGAAAACAAGGAGAGAAAATAATTACCAAGGGACATCTCAATTGTATCAACAAGCTGACAAGCTATTTACTCAGACTCTTGTTTTAAAAGGTGTAAGTACCCAGTCAGACAATTGATACTAAAAATTTTTGACAATGTATTCGACACTTGACACTACATTCTTGACCCATAGTGAATACCTGATTCAATTTTCGGCACGGTTGAACCAAGTAGCTTTGTTGAAGGGTATTATCAATTTGCGGAAAGAATGTTTAACAGGGGGGGGGGGGTGGCGGTGGGGAGCCTGCTTTGCTCATGATCGTCTGGTCATAACTCACAAGCAGAAAAACAGGACTGCAGATGTGAAACAGAAAACATGCCTGGTAACATGCAGGGAGGCCCCCACACCCCTGCACCAGTCAAGACTGGGCAGTTTTCACTTGGTTTGGTTTGGTTTGATAGGGTTAATATGTAATGAGCATTTATTGCCAGCAGTTCTTCTGCCATATGTTTTAAGGCTTTCGCATGCAATGGAGCACATTGACATTATCATCAGGTGCCCTTGGATTGTATTCAACTTAGCACCTGAGTCCAGAGGTCCAACCAAAGTTTTGGATTTGATGTTCAATGAAGAAACAAGACTGCCAATTTGGCGCCCTTTATGGGGCGATGGAATCACTCAGCTGTTTCTAGCAAGTACACTGCTGTTAGAATCAAATACAAAGATTCAGAGACATACCAGGAAGAAATGAGATTATGTTAGACATAGCCAGGCTAAACAACTAAGGAGGGGGAGGGGCAAAAAATCAATCATGAAGGCGTGGAAAATGATTCGGAGACATACCAGCAAGAAATGAGATTATGTTAGAATCAAACACAAAGATTAGTGACATATTACCTAAGAGATCTCCAGCCATCAAGTTCCTGGCATCAGAAACATAACTAACAGCCAACACAAAAAGAACCAAAAGCGTAGTTCTCGAATCCATTGTACCTGGAAAATAAAGGTAACACAAGAATTTACCAGGTCGCGTGTGAGGGAAGGAATTGCAGGGGTGATAAATATGAATATTCACACCCTATACTCTCTGGTATAGGTTTTTTTTTTGGGAGGGTTTTGGGGGGGGGGGGGGTTCTTGTTTGCTTACACTCAAATTCTGGGGGTAGAGGAGCAAATTTAGAGTTCACCATTGCAAACAAAATAAGTTACAAATTATATTTGGCAAAATATGAAGTTCTAATCATATCACCATCAAACATATAAGTAAGTATTATTGCATTTAATTAATTTTCCTTGGATACATTTCCCTACAACTATAACTAAAAGTTAAGAACCAAATTCAGCCTCAATCGATTCTAGATTGTAGGGTTAGAAAAATGAGAGCAAAGGGTATTCAGGAACAGAAAGAGTAGTTTCTTATGCTCTTTATTTTGATGGTAATCTTGTAAAATTGAATAAGTGCAAGATTCTTACCAGCTCTCGTTTATTCCTCCTTAATACTCTCCCAAAAAGAGCCTTCATCCCCAATACCAAAATCCAGGAACAAACAATCCCCTTACACTTCTCCTATTTTTACCAATCAAAGAGACCACAAGACCAAAGTCCTAGTAATGAGTTTTAGCTCAGGTGACGTGAGCACTGAGTTCCAATTTTAGTGAAGGAAAATGCTTAAAAGGCACAACAGGCTAACGCTTCCGTAACCAAGCTCCAACCCAAAATTAAAAAGAAAATGTTTTGCTCCAACAGAACATAATTTCTTATTATTTCGTTTAATCAAGAATCAAACCCCCGACCTCAACCCGTAACAGGGAAATTGTTTTCTCGACAGGCCTTAACGTACAGCCTACCACGTCGAAAAAGAAGCGTTCAATTTACCAAGCGTTAAGGTCAACCACAAGTTTTTGAAGCTAAGCAACTATGATCACGGATTGCTGCGTGGGATCCCCATGCCCAAATTCATAGAACAAAGAAAAAATAACTAAGAGATCAAAAAAACAACAGCCAAGCTACCGAAACAATTAATACCAACTATGTCAACCCGTTTGAAGAAACCATCGGTTACACAAATAGGATATCTAAATCGATCTTCCTATTTTAATTGGACAATGAGAGGTCAACGAACTTGCATATCCCACATTACCCTTCTAAATCAACTCAATAAATTACCTATTTCATACAAGTGCAAGCAGAGTAACCATAAAACAATAGAAACCCAACAGCTTTCGACAACAAATTCGTCAGATGATCAAGAACAACAACAATTCATGAGAACAGTCAGCTACAGAGTAACAATTCTAATGGAAAGAGATAAAATTAGACAGGAGGAAGATAGAGATGAAAGATGAGAACAAGTGGAGCAAGTCGGATGGATACCTGTTGGACCTTGGAGGGATGATCACTCAGCCGCAAGTCTGTGCGCAGACAGAGAGTCCCAGAAAGAGAGAGTTCTTGCAGACCAGACGTGGGTGGATGATTCTGGTTAAAAAAGCAAGTGGAGAGATATTTGGTTTGTTGGTTGGCTGATGGGGCCCAAGCCAACAATATTAAAGCTTGGTTCAGGCTGCCGTGCATTCACAGCGTAATATATATATATCAAACTCTTCGGAACATATATGCTCACACGAGTTACATCATCAAATATATATTAAAAAATTAATAGATGATAAATACGTGCGTTTAAAATATATATACGTGAACAATGAGGGTATGTGCTCCCGGCAGCGCATAAGAAATTGCCCGTAGTGTGGGGTGAAAAGAGGAACGTGGGTCCCACAATGATATGTATTGTAAAATGAGAGGAAAAGAAAAAAAAGTTATGCTTGAGGGAGAATGCCTATGCGTGTCTCCCCGCGTTGCAGATTTTGCAATATTTTAATATATTTTTTGTTTTTTTATTTTTGAGTAAGTAAATAATTCTTAAATGATTAAAAAACTAGATTGTGTATTATAAGGTGGGTACATGATAAATATTTTTATTGGATAATTAAAATTGGAGTTCCATAGGTTGGAGAAATAGTGGAATGCAAGTTTCAAAATTGTGGAACTTTTGCTGACGTGGCAGACCAAAGTTCCAAAAACTGGAACTCTGGCTGAAAATGGATTTTAATTAACAAAAATTTCTAAAATTTTAAATAATCTGAGCTATTAAAAGTTTGGATGCTAATAATTTGATTTAGAAACATAGCACCGAGTAATTTGACTTTTTAAGGTATTTATTTTCAATAGTAGATGCAGTAATGATCCTACATTATATTTCTCAGATAATTTCCAATGATATTGTTAGTAAAACAAAATTAACATTGAAAATTTAAGTTGCACATATTCAGTTGAAAGTTTATAGTATGAGAAAATACAATTTGAAATCACGTCTATATCATTGAAAATAAGTAACTTAACGAGTTAGATTATTCAGGGTTATTTCTCTGATCAAATTATTAACATCAAAGCCCCGATGGTTCAAATTATTAACATATGAAAATCTTTATTTTATATATACTATGACCAATCATCATTGCTGGACGGGCCTAATTAGATTAGGTCCGACGGCCACTTAAGTCGCCTAGGACGATAACCCTAACTACCCCCTAACCTATATAAAGGGGTTTAAGGGGGTTAGCCTCAAGGGTAAGTAATAGAACACTCTCCTCTCTCTCTCTCCTCACGGTTACCCTACCATCGCTATCGGGTATTCGGGTTTAGGACGTGGACACCTATAAAGCGATTCTAGTAGCCGCTTGGATTTATTATTATTGAAGAACTGGTATAATTATTGTGGGCTATTACCGACAGTACAATTCCGCATCCAGGTTAGTCCTGAATTTATTTCCTACAGTTGTGTCAGAGCCTAAACTGTTCGGATTAGTCCCGATTGAAAGGTTAATAAATCTGCTAAACACGATTTGTTGAAAAGCATGCTTATTTATTTAATTATTTGCTTAATTTTTGTAATTATGCAACCTGCGTATTCAGAAGCATGCTTATACAATTATAACATTCAGACCCAACTTAAAGATAGAATCTTTAGTCAAGATTCCCCATGAATGTGTTGTTTAACAGAATTTGCATGCCCATAATCAATAAAAGTTTGCGTTTTTAATCCAAATCAATGGATGTATATGCTTTGTGCAATCAATGTGCCGCAATATTGAACTTTTTTTTCCCCCCGCGTCCAGTGATTCAGACTGAATAAATCTGCTGCAATATTGACTAAAGTATAAAAGCATATTTATTCTAGCAGCCTAATTTTGAAAGCATGACGGATTAAATTAAATGTTGTTTTAATTAATCTGCAGTCAGTTTAATTATGATATCAAGTTCAAAATTAGTGGCATAATCAGTGGCATATTCGTGTGCACAATTTGTGACTGGACATATTTTCTTGCTTCGATTGTGAATATTGGAAGAAACAGAAAGGTTTCTCCTCTTGTCAATAATGTTCATAGTAATTCTGATCAACTCTGCCCAGAACCGATTTCATGGCCGACCTAGGAGGAAACCCTAACCCCATCAGTCTGTCCCCAGCCCCTCCCAACTCCAAACAACCCCGAGGTGGTGACGGTGGTAAAGGACCTCAGCGGTCTGCCACGAGAGGACCCCAACCACTTACGCCTTTGTGGCGACGGCGACGGGGCCTAAAGACCGAAACCGGGAATCACAAAAGGGGGGGAGGGGGCGGGGTAGAAGAAAGAAAACGATACCCATCAGGCAAACACTGTGGAGGGGTGGCGCGTGACCGTCACGCGCCGTCGACGAAGGTCGTTTCACGATCTCCCTCATCCTAGAGCCCCTTCCCATCGCCGATCTACGCAACCTTGAGAAAAAAGGAGCTGAAAAACACCGATTCAGGGGGCGCGTGAGACCACGCGCCACCGCCTGAGTGGTGCGTTTGGCGCGTGGGCGTCTTCCTCAGGCTCAGATTAGGTCGATCTACATCGCAGTAACCTTAGTTCTCGCCGGTTTAGCGTAGATCGAGGCTCAACGGGGACGGTGATGGCTTGATGCATCATCTAGGTATTTTTATTTTTGGAACAATTGACAACGGTGGTGGAGGCTGCCTTGGTCACGACAGCCAGTACAGAAGCTTCGTGCTCCCTGCCATGGCGTCGAGAGCATTCTAGAAACAGAGAACCAGAGATGGGCAGCGAAATGGAGAGAGTTCAGGCAGAGGAACACCAAGAGAGAGAGAGGGGGCCTCGGTTTAAGGGGTTTGGGGGGGGGGGGGGCAGTAACGCCCAGCTAATAAAAAACCCCGGGCCTCCTCTTCTTTTTTTTCTCTTTTGGGCCCTCTTTCTTTTATTATCCCGGGCCCTTGAAATATATTTAGGCCCATTTTATTGCTTTGGACCGATTTGCTTTTGGGGCACTTTTGTTTGTTGGCCCAAATTTTTTGAGCGGTTTTTCCTTTTGGGTCGGTTTGCTTCTTGTCATATTTCAATGATATGAGTCAGGCTATTTTTGACTGTTTTGGTTCGAATTATTTTTCAGTCATTATTGTTTAATTATTATCATTAGTCATGGTATGATTTTAATTGAATTATAATGATATTCAAGTTGATAAAGTTTCATGCATATTAATTCATTCGTTGAATTAAGGTTTCGAATTAGTTTTAATCCTGAATGCATGATTTCGTTATAAAAACATTAATATGTTTAAAGCCATATACAAATTCGTTTGATATATGCATCAACTTGACATTTGCTTGACCAAGTAACTTGTTATCGATTCCTTGGGATTAAAGTTATATGAATTTGTTTCATATATGAAATTGGTATGTATGACGTAAATTTGTTTACTCAAACTCGATAAATATGAGGATCCCCTTGGTCAATAAATGAATATGTTTCATAAGTTACATTAATATGTTTAATGTCATATATAAATTCGTTTTATATATGTGACGATTTAAAATTTTCATGTTAAGTAGCTTGTTATCAATCAATTGGGTTGAAGCTATATGAATTCGCTTCATATATATGATTAGTACGTAAGACGTAAATTTGCTTTACTTGAATTCGATAAATATCTATGTAATATGAGGATCCCCTTAGTCGATAAATGAATATGTTTCATAAGTTACATTATATAAATATGTTTTATATAATACTTAGTTACATGACTATGTTTCATATTTTAGCAACTTTATGCAAAAAAAAATATGAGCAATTATGAATTAGTTAAATGTTCTATCATTCTTGTGGTTACTTCATGCTATTATTTGGATATATAAGATATTTGATTATTTTATGAATTTGCTTCATGAAATTTAAATTTGCAATATTATATGAATGCGTTTTATATAATTTGCGAACTTTATTATGGACTTGTTTCATCCAAATTTTAATATCATATAGATCTGTTCTATGTATGATTAATTACGATTAATATTTGGATATATTTTATGTTACAAAGTATGTTGCATTCGATGCATGAATAGGTTTCATGTTAGCCACCAATTAGTAGTATTATATAAATGCGTATTATATATACGAACTGCATAGGTTGTAGTAAACCTTGCTAATTGTTTTAGCATTTGCTCTTTGCCCAAATTAATGAATATGGATTCATTTTCATGTTACCTGCTAAATATGTAACTTAGAGGTATCTTATGAATTGGTTTCATAAAATTTAAAATTCGTAATATTATAGATGTGTTTATATTTTGCGAGTAACATTTGAATAAGTTTCATATAATTATATAAATGTGTTTTATATATTGCTATTTGGGCATTTTATGAAATTCTTTTGTAACATGTTATTATTCAAATATGTTTGGCAATATAGATTCATTTTATTATATAGATGCGTTTTATATAATAATTTGAATTCCATGTTTGATATGTCTTTGATAAAGCTCTAGATGACATATTAGTAGTTATATATAATGAGATAACTTAATGTGAATTTTTTTTACATAAAGTTAGATATCTTTGTGATATTTCTAAAACGTTAATTAGTTTAACCATAATGTTTTCCATAAATTTTGTTTTATGGAAGATTGTGATAAATAAGTTATAAAAAACTTCTAATTCGTATTTGTATGAGATGATTATGAGCTTAGCGAAATTTTCGATCATGCAATATGGATAATGGAGTTTTTTTTTTTGATAATTTATTTATTTGAAAATATGCCTGATGTCCACTTTACAGAATATATACCTTAAGCTATGGTAATTAAAATAAGGTTGGTAATTTTTTTATCAATAAGAGAACTTGATAGCACTAACTATGATACATAATGTTAGAAGATTCAGTTTCTTCTGAACGAATGTGAAATGTTAGGACACTCATTAGGTTCTAGGTCTCATAGGATGGCAAAGATGGTACTGTTAGTGAACAGTATCTAGAAAACTTAAAAGCATACCAAAAGTGGTTCGAGAATAGATCGATCAAGATATCATACTTTGTTGTATTGCATCAATGTCGATCTAGTGGGGGAATTAAAAGTCATCCCACTGTTGAGTACGCGTGGGATTAGCTTAACATCAGGTTCGTCCGGATCCATTCCCTTAAAAGATTCTGGACCTAAGATTGGTATTGCGAAAGGGAAAAAGGATAAGAAAATAAAGAGAAGCATATAGCACGTGTGAGTACTATGATTGTGAAAATTAGACATCTTATGCTTAGGATTGTCCTAAGTCGATTAAGGTACCTCCTTCCACGGCCCCTCTTGGATAATATGTGTGCTCCCAAGCATTTGTTGCTAACTGGGATCCTTAGTGGATCGCAGATACGGAAGCAACCAAGTGCATAGTTCAGGAACGAGTTAATCCTTATGAACTTTCACCACAACCCGGTGGATTCACGAATTGTCGTTTTAGGTAACGACGATGAAAAAGGTGTCCTTGAATTAAAGACGAATCATTCGAGGCCCCTTGAAGGGATTGCGTTGTCTCTTCCCAAACACTCTTTATGCACCTAGGGTGCGATACTTCCTTGTGTCTTCTGTCCCTAAGGATAGTTTTCTTTAATTTTCGTCTAGATGTCTTAGACATCATATGGCATGGTGATTTGTTTGGTCATGTCACACTAAAAGGCGTTTTCAATGGACGAAATAGAACATCTTTAATCCTTGTCTCATTTTTGAATCTGTTTAAGATGTGATCATTTTGACCATAAGGGTTAAGATAGAGTTAACTAGCCAAAGATGGCCTCTTAAGACCAACTCACTAGGCTTAAGGTGCAAAATGTGAGTTATGTCTAGCTAGTAAAGCAATAGAAAATCCTCTTGTAAGATTTCAAGGACATCGAATCCCTTAGCATTCATTCACTTTAGACATTTGCGGGTCCATGAATATGAAAGCATATCATGGAGCCATATATATTCATGATATAGGTAAGTGTACCTTCTATCTCACCGTTATTAAGTACTCAATGTGTTCGTATACTTTATAATGGTAGTAAGACTCAATTGAGACGAAATATTAAAACTCTTCGAACCAATTGAGATCATGAATATTTTCTTTGTGAAACAAAATCTCGCAATGTTGATTTTCTTAAGAATGGGTTTCTTAGCATTTGGTGAAATTAAAAGGGTCTCAATTTGTATACGTTACAATAAGACCTTCAACCACC
>JACYFF010019584.1:27923180-27933761 GCA_017589665.1 Selenicereus undatus
ATATACCCATATGTATGTGTGTGTGTGCGTGGGTATGGGTGTGTGTTATTAGATTTACTGACAAAAGGACGCAAGAGGGGGGTGACTTGTGTGTACTAGTGTTTTTAATTTACTCAAAAACACTCGTCAGAACTGTTTGGAATGCATGTTTGCAGTAAAGCAGAACCAAATATAATTCCGGAAACAGTAAAGAAGGCATAATATTTTTACGTGGAAAACCACCTCTGCCCCTGCTAAGGTGTAAAAACCATGACATACCACAGTAGGATTCCAGCAACTCTTTCACTAAACGGGTCAAACACATTACAACCGTAACACGCGTAACTTAGTCTATCGTAGACTCTCGTTACAAACACACATCCAAAGTCTACCAAGACTTTGGATAGATACTCACAGACACAACGTCCACACGTCCCGAACGGACACAACATCCAACGTCTACCAAGACATGGACAACCTCTTATCAAGATAAAAAAGAGATAAAGAACACCTTACTTGAATGCTTCTAAATAAGCTGAGTGTAAGGTACAATACAACTCTTATTATGCAAATTATGAAGACTCGATTAAGAACTCCTTCGAAGGTTTTTCTCATGACAAGATTCAAACTCAGGAAAGCAATTTTAGCACTTTAACAATCGTGAAAAACCTTGAGAAAAGTTGAGGGAATTGGCTGCTTTAAATAGTGGAACAATTATCAGTCTTCCTTATAGGATATGATCAAATATTTGGAAGATATATTTTCCTTAGGAGATAAGATCATATTTAAGGAAGATATTCTTTTCTTTAAGATATGATTAAACCTCACCAAATATTTGGAAAATATTGTTCTCTTAAACAAGGGAAGAAATAGTTTTAGATTTTTGAGAAAAACTTTGAAATTCTAATTTTTATTCCCAGCTTCAAAACACTGCAGACCTAGCCTCTTGGACCTGTTCTGAGACAGTGTTTTGAGTCATCGAAAAACCTTTCAAAGTGAATGCTAAATCAGAGACCTTCTAACTGGCATATTAACTAAAAATAAAACAAATGCTAAGCCTAAGACTCTTGTTATCAACTTGACTTCTTACACAGGTCCATGCTTCCACTACCAGAACTATTATGAGGGAATGTTCTTAGATTCTTGCACATGTTATCAACTTTGATGCTCTACGCTCATTCGAACTGCTCCATGTATTTTTTGGATGTTGTCTGAGCATACAACTCAAGCACAACACATAACTCACAGCATATTGACTAAGTCATTTGCATTGTCATCATCAAAACCTTATATATTAATTGCGTCATCAATTTCCCCCTTTTTGATGATCGCAAACCAAATGACCATAAGTCGTTGTTTTTAACAGGGCAAGGTAGGCTAGTGCCAAAAATGGACAAAGTCAAAGTTTATTTAAGTCACACAGAAAAACAAACAGGAATGAGAGGTCAACTTGAACTGGGCAAACTAGTCAAGACTTAGGTTATGTTCATCTTTCCCCTTTTGACATCATCGAAGAAGGGTAAATAGGTCGGAAGGTCTGAGTCAAGTGCGTATGCAATCACCACCAAAATGGTAATGTGGGAAATAACAACGATACACTCAAGCATACGATATAGTAAGGATATTGGCCATCAGAGTCACACACAAACAAGTAGCACATAAACAAGCAGGGATTATGCAAAAATGCATTAATTATCCAGGAAACAGTCACAATCCACCATTGTGCATACAATAGCAAGAAGAGCGGACAACAAAATAAGTAGCAACAGGTGAAAGAAAAGAAGACAAAGTTAAGATCAGATCGAAGAAGAAGGAGGAGAAGAGAATTTGACCGTGAGGGCAGAGATGGCACTCAGAAGATTCTCGTGACGTTTGGCGTTGAGCTCCTTTTCTTCTGTGAGTGCCCTCTTCATGTCTGCAATTTCTCCCTTCAGGGAGAGCTGGTCCTGCTTGAAAGTGTTTAGGGTAGGAGTACTGGAGTTTGAGGCTTCACTGGGAACAGGGCGAAGAGGTGTTTGGACCCCCTGTTTTGAGCTGGCACTCTCACCTTTCTTCACATGGAAGCCACACCCAATCAGGGTACTACCTCCTATTTCATCAGTGATCTGGAGGCTCACTCTCTTTTGCAAGGGAATCCTAATCTGCTCAAACACAAACGTCAGCAGGAGCCCATACCCCATGTCATGATCCTTGGAAGTGTTAGCAATGCGTCCAATGTGACTGATCATGATTGTGGGTAAGTTGATTTTCTCACCTTGATCCAAAACATCAGTAAGGCACATGACCATAGGATCAACCAAATTTCATCCCTGACCCCGAGGAATGACTTTCGTGACTAGAAACCAAAATAACAAGCGTTATAAGGGTATCATTTCCCCCCTTACGTACAGATCTGGACATGGTTAGTTGGTTTTGGGCTAGGTTCCTAGTCAGCTCTAGGAGTCTCTCCTCACCCAACACATTCTATTCCTCACGGATATATACATCAAAACCATCATATGGCACACCAAGCATCTCACCGAGATCAGCAGCGTCAAACCGAATCATATGCCCACCAACTGTGCTTGTCACCACCCCATTGGTGACCACACAGTTGGCGTAAAACTTAGCCAACTCAGGAATAGAACACCATCTCTGAGTGTTAGTAAACAGGTCCAACCACCCCTGAGCACTTAATTTCTCCGGGAACACCTCAACCCCCTGCTCTTGGAAATAAGTTTCCTTGACTACCTTCCCTCAGACTGCAGATTTCTGAAGGAAGTGTTGGTATCTTTCAGGGAGTATCATGCTCTTTTTAGCTTTCTTTCTTCTAGGTTCAGGGCACTCTTCCATTTGTTCTGACGACTATTTTGGAGATGCCCTATTAAGAGCAGGGTTCTTGGAGGGAATTGGTCTGGGAGGTGTTTTGGCTGGTGTTTTGAGGGGTGTTGGAGAGGTGTTCTTCAGACTGTTTTCTTCTTTTTAGCAGGGTTGTCTACTATATCTTTTGGTGGTGGCAAAAAAGGGGCAGGACCAGAACTTCGTGTTTGGTGTTGATACAGTAGAGTATTGAGATGGGCATTAGGAGTAGTGGTGGTCTTTCTTTGGTGTTTCAAGCTTGGTTTGAGGAGTGGTTGAGGAGTGGTCTTTACGGTTCTTTTGAACCATAGAATCGGTTCATCACCATCATTGTCTTCAGTGAAAACACTAGTGGGAACAAGTTCCTCAGCACCCATCCCAACCCACAAATTATCATCACTGGTTTCAATGAAAACACCAGTAGAAAGAGGTTCTTCAGCACCCACCCCAATCCCCAAATTACTTGAACTTTCGACTGACTAAGTCGAAATTCCCCCTATCACCAATTAAATTCTGGGCGGTTCATAGACAACCAGTTCCCACCCGATAATTGGGTTCACGGTGGGAATTGTTGCAGGGTTTAGACCGACAGACCTCACATCCAGACTCCTTATGAAACCATATACTACAGAAGGTATAGAGTAAGTGGGAGAAGGAGAAAATTCCATACCCGAAGAAATTCCACTTGATGGGGCCTCAGCAACAGTGCTCAACCAATTCCCGCTTCTTTTGCTTAAAACTCGACTTTGAAGTGAGCGTGGTGGCGCGGTCTTCCTTCTGGTCGAAGTTGAGCCATCATATGTTCTTGCAGTTGGAAAGTTTGAGAAGAAAGATTTTAGGGTTTAGGTTTTTAGAAGGGAAGATAACAATTTTTGATCGTGTGAAAGGAAAGAGGGAAGGAAGATGTCGAGTTAGAGAGAGAATGTACAGGAGGAAGTGGGTGGATGGGCTTTAAATGGAAAATTTCAATTTCTACTTACCTTGCTGCGGTGCCACTTGTCTGGTGAATTTACAAACAGCGGTTGGGTCTATTCCTAGACCTTGTTCTGACTACTAAACGTTTGGTGTCACAGGACAATAAGAGCAATATCATTAGACCTCAATGAGTGTCAGTATGTTACATTTCACACATATGTCAGTAAAAGCACAAAAATTGAATGCATCCATTGTAACAGTTTATTTGACCTAAAAACCCTTTACTAGTAAATCAGTGGAGTATAAATAAGCATGCTCAAGTCTTCTTAATTAAAACTAATTCGAGTCTATTCCTCTCAAACTGCTCTTTACTTAGTGCCTTGGTAAATATATCAGCAATTTGTCTATCAGTGACACAAAAAATCATTGAAATTAAGTCGTTTTCAACATTGTCTCTCAAAAACTGATGACGTATGTCAATATGCTTAGTCCTTTTATGTTGACATGAGTTCTTCGCAATGTTAATTGCACTTGCGTTATCACAAAATATGGGAATGCATCTCGTGTCAACACAAAAGTCCTTGAGTTGCTGTCGTATCCACAACAATTGAGCACAACAAGAAGCAGCTGCCACATACGCGACTTCTACTATGGACATTGCAATAGAGTGTTGTTTCTTGGTTGCCCTAGAGACCAAACAAGGTCCAAGAAAATGAGCCATACCTGAGGTGCTTTTTTTGTCGACTAGGAATCCAGCATAGTTAGCATCCGCATACCCAATGAGATCAAAGTTGCATCCTCAAGGATACCATAGTCCTAAGTCAGGGGTGTGTTTCAAATACCTTAAAATTCGTTTTGCAGCTTTCAAATGTGTTTCTTTAGGATTTGACTGAAAACGAGCACACAAGCCAACACTAAAAACAATGTCAGGTCCACTGGCGGTTAGGTACAAAAGAGACCCTATCATGCCCCTATAGGATTTTTCTTCAACTGAAGGACTCCCATCATCTTCAACGATCCAAGTTGAAGGAGAGGTGGGTGTGTCTATGGGTTTAACCGATTTCATACCGAACCTCTTAATTAATTCATTAACATATTTTTGTTGATGTATCATAGTTCCATGGGAGGTTTGCTTGATTTGTAAGCCTAAGAAGAAATTAAGCTCACCCGTGATGCTCATCTCAAACTCACTCTTCATCAATTCTGAAAAATCATTACACAAATCACTGTTGGTTGCACCAAATATTATGTCATCAACATATACTTGAACAATCAACAAATGTTCGCCCTTTGAGTTGAGAAACAAGGTATTATCAACCTTGCCTCTTTGAAAACCATTATCGATTAGGAATCTTGACAAATGTTCATACTAGGCTCTAGGAGCTTATTTTAAACCATAAAGATCTTTGTCAAGTTTAAAGACATGGTTAGGCATATCATGATTTTCAAAACCAGGGGGTTGGCTTACAAACACCTCCTACTTAAGGTACCCATTGAGGAATGCACTTTTGACATCCATTTGGTCTAACTTGAACTCCATGTGGGCTGCAAAGGCTACCAAGATCCTGATAGCCTCGATCCTTGCAACAGGTGCAAATGTTTCCTCATAGTCGATCCCTTCTTGGTTATAGCCCTGAACCACCAGCCTTGACTTGTTCTAAGTGATTGTTCCGAACTCATCCAATTTGTTCTTGAACACCCACTTGGTACTAATTATTGATCTGTCTTTAGGTCGTGGTTCAAGGTGCCAAACCTTGTTCCTTTCAAACTAATGAAGCTCTTCTTGCATGGTAATAACCCAATCAGAATCTACAAGAGCTTCATGAACATTTTTTTGCTCAATGTGAGATAAGAAGGCATAGAAAGCACAAAAGTTTCTGACTTTAGACCTAGTTTGCACCCCTGTGTTAGTATCAGATATAATCTGGTCGAGAGGGTGCGAGTTCTAGTGCTTCCAGGGTCGTGGAGCAAGTGAATCTCCAGATAGGTTTTCCACTCTTTCCTGAACACTTGATGAAATAGGTTCTGAATATGTTCTGGAGCCTGTTCCTACGACTGTTCGAGAAGGAACAGGTTCAGTGGGTCGATTCTGTCCTAAATCAGGTTTAGCAAAGCTTCCCCCTGACTGGCTTGCTTCTTAGCCACCTTCCGTCTTTCCAGGTCCAGGATTTATTTCCCCTTCAAGAGACTTACTATTATCCACCTTGTTGTTTTGAGTGAGTGTGAGGTCTTTTCTTACAAGACCAAGTTCGAACTCCTCATCGTACATATCAAGCTCAATCATGGAGTTAGTTTCATCAAACGATACATGCACACTCTCCTCAACCCACAAGGTTCTTTCGTTAAACACTTTGTATGCCTTACTGTGTGAGGAATAACCAAAGAATATGGCTTCATCACTTCTAGGGTCGAACTTCTCCAAGGATTCCTTCCCATTATTGCACACATAACATTTGTAACCAAACACCCTTAGGTGCATAATATTGGGTTTTCGTCCCTTGAAAAGTTCATAAGGAGTCTTGTTAAGTATGGGTTTGACCATGCATCTATTAATAATGTAGCACGATGTGTTTAATGCTTCTGCCCAAAAGTTTCTAGAAAGACCACTAGCGACCAGCATAGTCCTAGTCATGTCTTCTAGGGTACGATTTTTACGCACTACCACCCTGTTCTTTTGGGGTGTTATAGGGGCAGAAAAACTATGATCTACACCGTGTTCATTGCAATAATCAATGAAGCTTGAGTTTTCAAATTCTTTTCCATGGTCAGACCTAAGACTTACCAATGAGTGTCCTACTCTCTTTTCAATTTTCTTGAGAAGCACAGGAAACTTCTCAAATGATTCATCTTTCAATGCCAAAAATAAGGTCCAAGTGAAACGAGAGTAATCATCGACTATAACAAACACATACCTCTTCCCACCTCTACTTGTGATCCTCATAGGGCCACATAGATCAACATGTAGTAGTTCAAGAGGTCGGGAACTGCTAACACATTTCTTTGACTTGAAAGAAGTCCTAACTTGTTTTCCTTTAGCACAAGCCTCACATACCTTATCATCATTGTACTTGATGGAAGGTAGTATGACTACTAGGTCCTTAGAAATGAATTTATTCAAAAGGGAAAGGCTTGCACGACCTAGCCTCTTGCGCCAAAGCATAACATCGTCATCAAGAGCACTTAAACAAGTCAAATGATTTTGGGGAAGTGAAAGAACACATGCTTTATACACATTGTTGTGTCGCTTCCCCCCTCAACACAACATCACCAGAATTGACATTGGTAATCAAACATTGATCCGAAGAGAACTCAACATGATTTCCTCTGTCACACAGTTGAGACACACTTAGCAAATTATGTTGTAATCCATCAACCAAGTACACATTATCAATAGAGTGAGAGAGTGATTTACCTATCTTACCTGCACCGATAATTTTTCCAGACTTGCAGTTGCCAAATGCCACTCTCCCTCCATCAAAGGCTGTAAGTGAGAGGAAGTTTGATCTCTCTCCCGTCAAGTGCCTCGATCAACCACTCTCCAAGAACCATAGTTGGTTGCCTCCTCTCACTTTAGCCTGCAAAACAACTAAGTGTTAGTTTTGGCAACCCAGATCCACTTGGGTCCCATTTTCTTTGACATGGAGATTAACTCATCTTTTCTAATCCACATTTGCTTAACATACACTGAGTTTCTCTCCACGACTCTTTTTCTCAATGAGCAAGCATATCGATGATAACCAGTTTTACCACAATGAAAACAGATTATATTCTCTATAAGTCCAACATATTTTTTGTTTACTGGTTTAGTGACACACCTACTCACAAATCCTAGTCCCTTTTTATTACGACTATGATGAGTGTTTAACAAATTAAGTGCTTATGAGGAACTGTTCTAGCGCCTATTCTAAACAAGGTCAGATTCGGCCTTATGGAGTTTTTCAAGCAACTGACTATTTTCATTTATCAGGGCTTCTATCCTGAGTGCTTCTGAGGAACTATTCCTGTGCCTATTTTGAACGAGGTCAAATTCGACCTTATGCACCTTTTCAAGCAACTGATTGTTTTCATTTACCAATAATTCTATCTTAAGTTCCAGTTCTCGGGACTCTTCTTCCAGCTTTGAGATATCAGTGTTACACACTTCTTCTGTCTTGTTCATTAATTCTTTTAGCATGTCAACGTCCCTGCTTAAGGCAAAAGTTTTTTTATCTTGTTCAGACATGAGAATCTCATTTGTTTGCTCTAGTTCTTATATGGTTTTTTCAAGCATTCGGACGTCACTTTTTAACTTGGAACAAGTATCTTTAAGCATATAATTCTCAGTACTTATTGCCTCCAATTCATCAATTACAGAAAACAATAATTTCATAATTTTTGCTTTGTTAAAACCACGTACCTTTTCCTTGAATTCGAACATGCTTTCGTCCGATTCTGAGTCAGCTTCAGATACGCTTCTGGCCATGAGCACTAGCGCAGAAGCTTAGTCTTGGGACCTATCCTCTACTTCTGAAGTTTTACCCCATGCTGCCACCATAACTTTGGTGAACTACTTGGCAGAACTACTAAGCTATGGCTTCTTTTCGCAGTTTCAGAACTGTTCTGAAGCCTGTTCTTCCTTCTGCATGGGGCAATATTTTACAATGTGGTCATGCTTTCCACATCTGAAACACCCAAAGGTTTGGTCTTGGTCGTTGTTCCTTGCTTTGCTGGTACTCCCCTTGTTAATGCTCTTTCTAAACTTCTTGAAGATTTTTTTGAACTTATGAGTTACCAAGGCCATTTGTTCCTCATTCAAGTCCGAATCATCACTTCCCATAGCCTTTAGGGCAAGGCCTCGATCTTTCTTTATTTCCTCTTTCATCTAGGAGTTTTTCCTCAACTCGTAAGATTGAAGGTTCCCAATGAGTTCATCCAAAGATATTTCATCCATCTTCTTTGCTTCCTGGATGGCTGTAACTTTCGTTTCCCACGAATGAGGCAAAAACTGTAGGATCTTCCTTACCAATTCCTCGGTGGTGAAGGATTTTCCCAAGGGTTTCAACTCATTAGTGATGAGCGTAAAATGTGTATAAATATCCATCACTGTATATTTGTCACTCATTTCGAATAGTTCGTACTTTCTCATCAGCAGCTCAATCCTTTACTATTTGACTTGGTTGGTTCCTTCATGAGCCACGCGAAGAGCATTCCATATCTCCTTTACCGATTCACACTCTGAGATACGAATGTATTCGTCTAGTCCAAGGCCAAAGTATAGCAATTTCTTGGCCCTTGTGTTTTTCTCCAGTTTCTTGAAGTCATCTGAGTCTAACTCACTTGACTTCTTAGGAACTGTTTTGCCATCTTCTGTGGTTTTCATTGGAATGTAAGGACCATTCTCAATGATCATCCACAACTCATAATCATCAACTTGAATGTAATTTTCCATGCGGTTTTTCCACTAATTGTAATGTTGCCCATTAAAGTATGGTGGTCGAGTTATAGATTGACCCTCTAAGATTCCTTGTGATGCACTTATCTTTTCAGGATCTCTGAAGGTGTTAACCAGTTTTTTCAGTTTACTCAAAAGCACTCATCAGAACTGTTTGGAATGCGTGTTTGCAGTAAAGTAGAACCAAGTATAATTGCGAAAACAGTAAAGAAGACATAATATTTTTACGTGGAAAACCACCTCTGGGCCAGCTGAGGTGTAAAAACCACGACCTACCACAGTCGGATTTTAGCAACTCTTTCATTGAACGGGTCGAACACGTTACAACCATAACACACGTAACTTAGTCTACCCTAGACTCTCGTTACAAACACACATCCAAAGTCTCCCAAGACATTGGACAGATATTCACATAGACAACGTCCACACGTCCCCAACAGACACAACATCCAACGTCTACCAAGACTTGGACAACCTCTTATCAAGATAAAAAAAAAGAGATAAGGAACACCTTACTTGAATGCTTCTAAATAAGCTGAGTGTAAGGTACAATACAACTCCTATTATACCAATGATGAAGACTCGATTAAGAACTCTTTTGAAGGTTTTTCTCGCAGGAAAATTCAGACTCAGGAAAGCAATTTTAGCACTTTGACAATTGTGAAAAACCTTGAGAAAATTTGAGGGAATTGGCCGCTTTAAATAATGGAACAATTACCAATCTTCCTAATATGATAGGATCAAATATTTGGAAGATATATTTTCCTTAGGATACAAGATCAAATATTTAGGAAAGATATTTTTTTTTAAGATTTAAACGTCACCAAATATTTGGAAAATATTTTGTCTCTTAAACAAGGGAAGAAATAGTTTTAGATTTTTGAAAAAAACGTTGAAATTGGAATTTTTATTCACGAATTCAAAACACTGCAAACCTGGCCATTTGGACCTATTCTGAGACAGCGTTCTGAGTCATCAAAAATCTACCTCAAAACACTGCAAACTTGGCCTCTTGCACCTGTTATGAGACAGTACTCTGAGTCATCAAAAAACCTTTCAAAGTGAATGCGAAATCAGAGACCTTCTGATTGGCATATTAAAAAGAATCTAAAAAATAAAACAAATGCTAAGCCTAAGACTCTTGTTATCAACTGGACTTCTTGCACAGGTCCATGCTTCCACCGCTAGAACTGTTCTGAGGGAGTGTTCTCAGATTCTTGTGCATGTCATCAACTTTGATGCTCTATGCTCATTCGAACGGCTCTAAGTATTTTCCGGATCCTATCTTAGCATACAAGTCAAGCACAATATATAACTCACAGCATATTGACTAGGTCATTTGGATTATCATCTTCAAAACCTTATACAGTAAGTGGATCAACATGTGTGTGCATATATATATATATATATATATATAT
>JACYFF010019584.1:27949863-27962460 GCA_017589665.1 Selenicereus undatus
ACAAATATATGTATATATACTGATTCCATCAGGAATCTGTCTCGTGATTATGTTGATGACGTGGGGCGAAAGAACGGGTTTATCTGACAGCTGGCGATCAACACGGCTGCGTTCTCGTCTCCTTCTCCGACCTACAAAAAAGGCCAACCCCGGGGTGTGGTCCGGGGAATGCCTCTCTGACGGTCAAATCAGTTAGGTGTTCCAGAAAGTGTGAATGGTATAAACAGTAAATTCTTCCTTGTCAGCCTCCCCTTTTCCGAGGAAAACAGGTCACTATTTATAGTCTGTTTCTAAAAGGGGTAAAAGAGTAATATTACCTTAGCTGGTCACCTGAGTATCCGGTCCTGTAGCTATTGGGCCTGGAGGAAAGCCCCAAGGGTTGCGTTTCGGGCCTTTTGGGATGTGATCTCGTGAGTAAGCGTAGGCTGGATTCCTAAGGAATCTTGGCCCACATAAGTGATCTGATTAACCGCATATATCCTGGGCCAGGCCCAAGAGGTGATAGGTGTTTTTCCCAAATCACTTAGCCCCTCACATCTTACCTGACCTTCGTGCCTGGTCGATGGTCAAGTAAGATGTGGATCTAGGGGTCTAAGGTTTAGTGTGAGAGGCGCGCTAGGACCACTCACCTTGCAACAAGGGATTACAGGGATTCGCACCCCCAAGTTGGACGGTTGCTATAGCTGTCACGCACTAAGGCACGGAGTTCTAGGATGAGGGCCTTGCATGCACCAGGTAATTATGACCTGACGCAGTGGCCCACAATCTGTGGCATCCCCAGGTCTGTCTTGCCTTCCTATAAATACCCCGTGGTTTTTGTTAGAGATAGAAGCGATTGCAACTGCTGAGCAGACCAACCATCGACTTGAATCATGGCTTTCCCTCTCATTCGCAACACCAGAGAAATGGCACTTTATCTGAGGGAAACTCTCGGATGGCACCGAAGGAATGCAGCACGGCCCCCACGCCCTCTTCCCGAGGACTTTTCGGGATTATGCCGGGACTTTTCCTTGTCTGAAGCTGAGCAGGCCGCGGAGGAGCTTGGACTCCCTGAACTGGTTCAAGCGACCTTCTACGCAATGCTGCTGAACGACGCTGTTGAATTTGGCGTGGCCCATGAATTCACCGGGGACGAGATGAAGTCTGTGCTTATGGATCTGAAGTGGTCATCGTTCGAGAAGTGGATATACTGCATGGACGATTTTTTGAGGGCTGCTCAATAGAATCATCCGGCCGACGAGATAAATATCTCGGATGTTGATGCCGTTCAGGGAGGAGTTTCTGATTTAGGCGGTCCCCCTTCCCCTTCTAGTGATGAAGCCTAACGGCCTATTGTATCGATGTGTACCCCTCAGTGCATTTGCCTGAGACCTTTATGCAATGAAACCTTGTTTTCTTTCACATCTGTAATTGATACCCTGTCTGTCAGACCCTCAGGCCGCGCTTGACAGCTCCCGACAATTGAGGGGCGAAGAGCGTAGCGACCGGCTGTGAGGCCGTGCGTAAGAGCAATAGCCCTGTCGGGGCTAAGGGTGTTGCGACCGGCCGTGAGGCCGTGCTTGAGAGCCCTTAGCCCCTAAAGGAGCTCAAAGCGTAGCGAACAGCTATAAGGCAGTGCTGAAGGGTCTTCAGATTCAAAGAGAGTTAGAGGCGGAACGCGCGACATTTGGCCGTGCTCATGTCTTTCGGTCCCCAAGGGAGCCAAAAACATAGCGCACGGCATTTGGCTGCACTCATACACCTTTAGGGGCTAAGAGCGTAACGACCGGCCGTGAGGCCGTGCTCGGGCCCTTAGCCCTTGGAGATACTAGGAGCGTAGCGACCGGCCGTGAGGCCATGCTCAATGGCCTTAGCCCCTGGAAGGGCTAAGGGCGTAGCGACCGGCCGTGAGGCCGTACTCAATGGCCGTAGCCCCGGGAAGGGCTAAGGGCCTAGCGACCGGCCGTGAGGCTGTGCTCAAATGGTCTTAGCCCCTGGAGGGGCTAAGCGCGTAGCGACCGACCATAAGGCCATGCTCAGGGTCCCTTAGCCCCTGGAAGGGCTAAGAGCGTAGCAACCAGCCGTGATGCCGTGCTCAATGGAGTTAGCCCCTGGAAGGGCCAAGGGCGTAGCGACCGGCCGTAGGGCCGTGCTTAAGGTCCCTTAGCCCCTGGAAGGGCTAAGAGCGTAGCGACCGGCCGTGAGGCCGTGCTCAATGGTCTTGGCCCCTGGAGGGGCTAATAGCGTAGCGACCGGCCGTGAGGCCGTGCTCAATGGTCTTAGCCCTTGGAGGGGCTAAGAGCATAGCGACCGGCCATAAGGCCGTGCTCAGGGTCCCTTAGCCCCTGGAAGGGCTAAGAGCATAGCGACCGACCATAAGGCCGTGCTCAATGATCTTAGCCCCTGGAGGGGCTAAGAACGTTGCGACCGGCCATAAGGCCGTGCTCAGGGTCCCTTAGCCCCTGGAAGGGCTAAGAACGTAGCAACCGGCCGTGATGCCGTGTTCAATGGCCTTAGCCCCTGGAAGGGCCAAGGGCGTAGCGACCGGCCGTGAGGCCGTGCTCAAATGGCCTTGGCCACTGGAGGGGCTAAGAGCGTAGCGACCGGCCATAAGGCCGTGCTCAGGGTCCCTTAGCCCCTGCAAGGGCTAAGAGCGTAGCGACCGGCCGTGGTGCCGTGCTCAATGGCCTTAGCCCCTGGAAGGGCGAAAGGCGTAGCGACCGGCCGTGATGCCGTGCTCAATGGCCTTAGCCCCTGGAAGGGCCAAAGGCGTAGCGACCGGCCGTGATTCCGTGCTCAATGGCCTTAGCCCCTAGAAGGGGCAAAGGCGTATCGACTGGCCGTGAGGCCGTGCTCAATGGCCTTAACCCCTGGGCTAAGACAGTAGCGACCGACCTTGAGGCCGTGCTCAGGGTCCCATAGCCCCTGGAAGGGCTAGGGGCGTAGCGATCGGCCGTGAGGCCGTGCTCAAGGCTTAAAGGGCGCCAAGGGTTGGGCGCACGGCATTTGGCCGCGCTCATGGCTCTGAGTCCCACGGGGGGCCAACGGCGTGGCGCACGACAATTGGCCGCCCTCATGGGGCTTTGGACCCAACAGGGAGTCAGAGTCGTGGTAAGCGGTACTGGGTCGTGCCTCATGCCTTAGTCACCCTTTAAGGGTCACAGCTGTGACATCCTGGGCCTATGTCTTGGGCCAGGCTATTGCTTAGTTACCACGTGGCATCCCTTTTGAGGAAGCATGGTTATCGAGGAGTGTTGGGGCACGCAAACCGTCTCTTGGCTCTATATATGGATGGGGTCTTCACCACCGTAGTCATTTGTGCCATACTTTTACAACCAATTTAGAGAGAGAAACAATTCTAGAGAGAGAGGCTCTGACATCCTCCTTCCTTCCACTCCCCAGATTGCCTGGCTGCTTCCAACAAAATCTTTATTTGTTCGACATCCTCAAGTACATGCTTGCCCCTTTCGCCGCATTCTTTGTATGTTATGTCATCTTGTTCGTCTAGTGGGGATGTCTCCAAGGAGCAGGTCGGTCCTCTAATGGAGGGCCGACATCCACAACTCCCCAACCTCCCGGCCTTAATTGATGGCCGTGTGGTGGCTAGACTCCCCCGAAAGAATAAATCAAGGGAGCCAAAAAAGGTCCCTTACGCCGTACCCATTTTTGAACCTAGTACTCCCTCGTGGTCCAGGTGCGAGCATTCTTCCACCCCTAGTATTTTAAGTCCTGAGGTGACTGTGACATATCCATGGGAGGTTACTATTGCTAATTTTGTGCCCGACTTCCAGGTCCGCGGCATGGCGAAGACGAAGTCAACCCCCCGCATCTGGACTCCAGACGAGCTTTTGGCCGAGGGCTCGATAGGTAATGTTTGTTCAGTTCTTCCTCAGTCTAATATGGAGGTCCAAGTTGCCTCCTCCAGTTCTAGTACGTCTTCTCGACCTGGCTCATCTAGTGGGCCCTCGGGGCGCTCCTCTTCATCCGAGGAGGCGTTAACAAGCTCTTCGTCCGAGTCGTCAGGTTCTAGAACTTCGGGGCGCGTGCGCCATCAATGTGCGGCCCCCGTACCAGAGATTGTGGCCGAGGGGGTGGAATTTCCCGGGGCCCCAACTCGTTCGGACCTTCAGGACGGACCGGGAAGTCACTTCCCTGACCCGCAGGTAATCTCCAAGCTTAAGAGGTCGACGCTCGACAAGCAATACCTTCTGCCGGCCGGATATGGCTTTGTAATGCCCGAACCGGACGACACAGTGAATGAGCCGCCCGCGAACTGCATTGCTGTGTACCGAGCGCTTTGGATTATGGCCTTTGGTTCCCTTTACATCCAGTAGTTAAGGATATTCTCAATAGGTATGAATTGGCGCCCGCTCAAATTGTGCCAACGTCTTGGCACAACATCTGCTCATTTGTGGCCACATGTGAACTGCGGGGTCTGACCTGCTCGGCGCGCGCCTTTAGTCTGGTGCATACGGTCCAAAGGGCCCCTAAAGAGACCGGGGACTTGGGATGGTACTGTTTCAATAACCGCCCGGGCTATATGACCGCAATTGAAAAGAAATTGAAAGTTAGATACTGGAAATACGATTTTTTGTTTCTGCGCCGGGCGTCGGGTTGGGGCGACGTCCCTGATTAGAACGAGGGAAAGCCGGTCCGCAATCCTTTCGGGGAGCCAACGGCCGAGGAACGGCGAACTGCCCGCTATTTTATGTTCTATATCCGTGAAGACGATCGTCCTCGGCCCATCCCCAGATTCATGAGTCAGGCCATTGAGGCCGTGAAAGGTCCCGAGAAGAGAAGGACCAAGTCTAGTGACTGGGAGCCATTGAACTGGTTGCCGAAGCTCAAATTTTTTGCTAACGACTTCTTTCTTGCCGCGGCCGGTCTACTGATCCTTAAAAATCTTACAAAGGGTAATAAGTTGTCCAGGCGTGTTTTTGTTTCACGTTTTGTGCTGACCTGACCTGTTCTTCTTTGTGCAGATCAAGCAAGGGCGAGACTGACGGTCTTTGAGACCGGGGATGCGACGCCCGAACAAGTGGCCACAGCTGCCGACCGCAAGAGAGAGGAGGAAAGGCAACTGGCCGTCGTCCAACAGGCTAGAAAGGTACGATATGATCCCTTTGGTTAGTTGCCTTTGCGTTCGTAAGAGATTAACTTCACCTTCTGCAGGCGCCTTCACTAGCACCTCGCGGTAAGAGACCTACCGTGAGTCTGCCTCCTCCCCGCAAGAAGCCGAGAACCGAAGAGGTGATCAGGGGAACTGAACATGAAGCGAATGCCCAAACCGGGAGCCGGTCTTCTGGAGAGCGGGCGGCAACCGAGCAGAGACGCCGCACGCCCCCTCGCGTTACTGGCGCGTCCCCCGTGACTCCAACTAGTGTCGGCCATTCCTCCCGTCCCTCAGGGAGCTTCATCAAGGCCGACCCTCCTGTTCGCCTGGCCCTCGTTCAAGACATAGTTAAATCCTGGGATTTAACAGCCACCGGTGTTTCAGATCCACCGCCGGTCTTTGCGGAAGAGATTGGCATGGCAGAGGCTTTTGCCCGAGGTGTCAAGGCCGTCTCTGAGTGCCGACGCCTAGAAGGAATGGTGAACAGGTATCAGCGTCGGTGCGAACGGCTTCAATCGGACCTCGCGGCCTGTGAGGCCACCAAAAAGGAGGTACAACAGAAGTTGGACCAAGCTGTAGCTGATACGGCAAAGGCCCAAGAGCGCGGTTATCAGCAGGGCCATTCCGATACTTTGGCATATCTCCGCAAGGTGCTGTTAACTCTTGCAGGAGAATTTCATGACGACCGGTACTTCGAGGCATACCTCAAGTATGTTGACGAGCGTGAGCGAGCCATTGCTGAGGGCCGCGACCCAGACGAAGTGGAGTTCGTCGCTCCATCGGAGGGTGAGGCCACTGCTGATGAACCCACACACCCCCTTGAGGTAGCCGACCTTTCGGAAGAGGAGCCAGCCGATGACAATGAGCCTGATGCCTAGCTGGTGCTATTTTGTCTATCTCATCCCTTGTAATTTTGTAACTTTGCCCTTATGGCCGGTCATGTAAACATTGTTGTTAATGAAAAAGGGGATGCTTCTTTGGCCTTCTGTTTCTGTTTGTGTTTCCAATTCTTTCTCCTATTCACACGAGGGTGGCGCCGAAACAGAAGGGCAAAATGCATGAATGCCGTGCTTAGGGTCCCTTAGCCTCCGGAGGGGCTAAGAGCATAGCGACCGGCCATAAGGCCGTGCTAAATGGCCTTAGCCCCTGGAAGGCCTAAGGGCGTAGCGACCGGCCGTGAGGCCGTGCTCAATGGCCTTAGCCCCTGGAAGGGCTAAGGGCGTAGCGACCGGCTGTAAGGCCGTGCTCAGTGGCCTCAACCCCTGGAAGGGCTAAGGGCGTAGCGACCGGCCATAAGGCCGTGCTCAATGGCCTTATCCCCTAGAAGGGCTAAGGGCGTAGCGACCGGCCGTGAGGCCGTGCTCAATAGCCTTAGCCCCTGGAAGGGCTAAGGGCGTAGCGACCGGCCATAAGGCCGTGCTCAATGGCCTTAGCCCCTGGAAGGGCTAAGGGCGTAGCGACCGACCGTGAGGCCGTGCTCAACGGCCTTAGCCCCTGGAAGGGCTAAGGGCGTAGCGACCGGCCATAAGGCCTTGCTCAACGGCCTTAGCCCCTGGAAGGGCTAAGGGCGTAGCATACCGAATGCAAAGAAAATGGCACGAGTAGTCATTCACAGGAATTAAGGAGTACATTACAACTTAAACGTGATATTTCCTTAAATTGCTGCTATGCCAAGCCCGGGGAACAGGACTGCCGTCAAGAGTTTCTAGCCGAAATGTGCCAGGACGAATTTGCGAGGCCACCTTGTAAGGCCCTTCCCAATTGGCTGTTAACTTGCCGTGTTCCGTTGCGCGGGCAACGCTCTCCATGCGTCTGAGCACCAAATCAGCAACTCGGATGGGTGTCATCCGGACTGTCCTATTGTGCCTTCGTGCAATGCGGAGTTTATAGAGGGCCTCTCGGAGCATAGAATCGCCGCGGATCGAGGGGAGGAGATCCAGGGCCTCTCGTAAAGCTGCATTGTTTGCTGCTTCCTGAAATGCAGTTAAACGATGTGTATGAAGTGCCACATCCACGGGAAGAACGACTTCAGATCCGTAAGTGAGCATAAATGGTGTCTCGCTGGTGGCAGTCTTCTCAGTAGTCCGAAGGTTCCACAGGACGCCGTGCAGCTCGTCTGCCCAGTTACCCTTGGCGTCATCAAGTTTTTTCTGAATACCGTGGAGGATGGATTTATTGGCTGCCTCGGCCTGTCCGTTAGTCTGGGGATGCGCCACAGCCGTGAAGCGAGCTTGGCATCCTAAACTACTTAAGTAGTTGGTGAGTTTGCTAGTACCGAATTGCCGGCCATTGTCGAAGATCATGGTGCGGGGGACGCCGAATCTGGTGACAATGTTTCACCAGATAAATTTGCGCACCTCCGCGGTGGTAATGGAGGCGACGGCCTCAGCTTCGATCCACTTGGTAAAGTAATCTATGGCCACAAATAGGTATTTGCGCTGGCCGGTTGCCCTGGGAAAGGGTCCCAGGATGTCCATACCCCAGATGGCAAATGGCAGTGGGCTGACAATCGGCGTCATCGGAGTTGTGGGAACGCGTTGAACGGGTCCGAACCGCTGGCATTTGTCACAAGTCCGGACTAGCGTCATTGCATCTTCCCATAAACTAGGCCAATAGTAGCCAGTACGGAGGGCTGTTACGGCGAGCGCCCGCCCGCCGAGGTGCGAGCTACAGATGCCTTGGTGCAATTCTTCCAGAACCTTTCTCCCCTCTGCTGGGGGTATGCACCTCAGAAGGGGTCGGGCAAAGGAACGCTTGTAGAGGATTCCTTCGTACAATACGAACCAATTTGACCGCCTTTTGATCTTCTCTGCTTCTTCGGCGTCAGTGGGCAACGTGCCCTCAGCGAGATATGCACGGATAGGCTCCATCCACGTGGGGCTCCGGTCCAGCCATGCGACCTCATGCAAGCCGATACTTCTATCCATCAAGGTTTCTCACTGAATGTTCTTCGATCGACTGTCATCAGAGGAACTTGTGAGTTTGGACAAAGCATCGGCCTGCCGGTTTTCAGAGCGAGGGATGTGCGTGATGGAAAAGTGCTTAAGCAGCTTGGTGGCTTCGCGAACCCTCCTGACGTTGGCGGCCATAACTTCATCCTTTGTTTCATGGTCCCCGTTGAGCTGACTTACGACAAGTTGCGAGTCAGAAAATGCCTGGACGTGCTCGGCCCCTGCGGTGTGACAGAGCTCTATTCCCGCAATGAGGGCTTCATATTCCGCCTCATTGTTGGATGCCTTGAAAATGAATTTGAGGGCGTGCTCGTAACGTGCTCCGGTTGGGCTTTCCACAATGAGACCGTCCCCACTACCCTCCTTGGTAGAGGAACTGTCGACATACAAGTTCCAAGGGTGCGGTTGGGAATGTTGCTCCACAGGTGCCTTACATTTGGCGAAGAAGTCAGCCAACGCCTGTGCTTTGATGGCTCGCCGGGGCTCGAAGGCCAGATCGTAGTGCGAGAGCTCCACAACCCATTTCAAGAGGCGACCTGATGCATCCAACTTCTGAAGGACGCTTCTGAGGGGTTGGTCAGTTAAAACCAAGATCTTATAGGCCTCAAAGTAGGGCCGCAGCTTCCGACTGGCCATAACCAAGACGTAGGCGAACTTTTCAATGAGGGGGTAGTTTACTTCGGCGCCTGCTAAGGCATGACTTATGTAATACACTGGTACCTGCTCCCGTGCTCGCTCGGCCACTAAGACTGCACTGACCGCATGTTCTGAAACGGCCAAATATAAAGTCAACACTTCCCCCTCTGTGGGACTAGCAATTTGCGGCAGTCGAGCTAAGTATGACTTTAGCGCTTGAAAGGCCTCATCCGCCTTTTCATTCCACTGGAAATTGCTCCGCCGACGTAGAACGCGGAAGAAAGGTTGGCACCGGTCGGCTGATTGAGACATGAAACGGCCGAGGGCAGCTACACAGCCTGTCAAGCGCTGAACTTCCCGTATAGTTTTGGGGGGCTGCATGTCAAGGACGGCCTGAACCTTGTTTGGATTTGCTTCTATGCCGCGATGACTAATCATGAAGCCAAGAAACTTCCCTGATCGCACTCCGAACACGCACTTTTTAGGGTTGAGCTTCATGTTGAACGCTCGGAGGATCTCAAATGTTTTTCGCAAATCAGTGGGGTGGTTAGTCCGGAGCTTGCTCTTGACGATCATATCGTCCACATACACTTCCATGGTCCGCCCGATTAATGGCTCGAACAGCTTGTTGACGAGGCGTTGGTAAGTGGCCCCGACATTCTTTAACCCGAACGACATGAATTTGTAGCAATGGAGTCCGCGGTCGGTTATGAACGTCGTCCTTTCCTGGTCTTCTGGGCAGAGGGGTATCTGGTGGTACCCTGAGAAGGCATCCATAAAGCTAAGTAGGGCATGGCCGGCAGTGGCGTCCACCAGCTTGTCAATTTTTGGAAGGGGATAACTGTCCTTCGGGCAGGCCTTGTTTAGGTCCGTAAAATCCATGCACATCCTCCATGTGTCGTTGGGCTTTTTCACCAACACCACATTCAAAACCCACTCTGGGTACTGGCATTCTCTGATAAAGCCGGCTTCTAGCAGCTTCTGGACTTCTTGACTTGCCGCGGCCGCGCACTCAGGGCCCATGTGACGCTTCTTCTGGACAACCGGCTTGTGCCTTGGATCGGCATTTAAGTGGTGCTCCATTACCGCGGCAGCTATGCCGGGCATCTCGCTCGGGCCAAAAGCAAAGACGTCCCTGTATTCTTGCAAAAGACAGATGAGGGGTTGACGCTCTGAGTCGGCCATTCCGCGCCCGAGTTGTACCGTGCGCTCAGGCCGCCCCTCTTCCAATGGTATATGTTCGACTTCCTCTTCAACTTCTGCCCGGCGTCGCGAAAGTTCAACGGCGATGGAATGAATTACCAAGGTCTCGGGACCCATCGCGGCCGGATTCCCCTTTGCCCTTTTTGCTGTCGCGAGTGGTACTGCGACCTCTCGCTCCCGGGGTCGCTCGATGAGGGGTTTTATGCTAACTAGGTAGCACTCTCGGGCCGTCCGTTGATCCCCCCGGAGCTCGCCGATGGCTCCGTCATCAGTCTCAAACTGGAGTTGGATGAGATAGGGTGCAACTACAGCCTTAGCCTTATGTAGCGTAGGTCGTCCGAGAATCACGTTGTATGCCGTGGGTACATCGACCACAAGGAAATCGACTTCCAAACTTCGGAAACGGGTCTTGTCCCCAAAATGCACCGGTAGGCGAACGGTCCCAGCAGGAGTCACCTCTTGTCCTCCAAACCCCAAGACAGGGGTTGTAATGGGATCGACCGCGCGCCCCGGGTGGGAGAGTTTCTGGAGGCAATCCTTCGTTATGATGTCCACGGAGCTGCCGGTGTCTACAAGGATACAGCGCACCAACGCGTTTGCAATCTTCATCTCAACCACCAGCGGGTCGTTATAGGGGGTAGCTAACCGGGGGGCATCCTTGCCTCCAAAGACCATGGTGGGCGCCATGAGGCTAGACTTCTGTTCCATGGTGAGCACCTGTTGCGCGCTTCTCAGCTGTGCCTTCCAGGCCGAACGTGTCATATCCGGCATGTTGCCGCCCGCGATAGTTGCCACAATTTCTGTTAAACACTCTTCGTCCCGTGGCTGGGATGACTCGGGGTTTGGCTCCTTCCTCAGCAGGCGCGACCCTTTTCTTAGAAATCGATCAATTTGTCCTTTGTCCGCGAGCTCATGGAGAGCTTTCTTTAGCTCTCTACATTCGGTTGTGGTGTGGCCGCTCTGTTCGTGGAACTCACAATATTTCCGTGCGTTTTGTGGCCGGGGGGCCATTGTCATTGGAGGCGGCCGATGCAGCATCGGATGCCCTCGTACCTCCATCAGGATATTCCTCGCGTCCGTGGTGAATCGGGCGTCGAGAGTTTCCACTGGTTGCCTTCTGTCACGGGGAGCACCGCGAGTAAAACCCCTATCCCCTGGAGCCTTCCCCTTCTTGGGGGCGTCTGGTCCCTCGGCGCAAATTTCAGTGGCTCGGATGAAGTCCGCAGCCTTTCTTAATGCTTCAGCCAAGGTGGTTTCCTTCTGTTCTGCCAAAGAGAACTTAAAACGTCCATTCTTGAGGCCATTGAGGAAAGAGGTGTATGCCACACCGTCTTCCAATTCCGGGATGAGGACGGCCTCCTGATGGAACCGTCTGACGAACTCGGCTAGGGACTCCTGCGGCCCCTGCTTAATTTTTGACAAGTGAATGCTAGTTCGCCGTTCTTTACGACTCGCAATAAACTGTCCAACAAACTTGTCAGCCAAGTCCTGAAAACAGGCTACGCTACCCTGGGGAAGACCATTGAACCAGGATTACGCTACCCCCTTTAGGGTGGCGGGGAAGTAACGGCAGTATGAGGCATCGTCCACGTCTTGGAAGTACATTTGAGCTTTGTAGACTCCCAGGTGCTCCTCTGGATCCCCGGTTCCGTCATACAGATCAACCATTGGCATCTTCACCTTTCCGCATCTTGGGGCGTTTACGATCTCTGGGCAGAAAGGGGTTGAGAAAGAGGGGGCGGCCAAACGGGCGGCCGTTCCCGATACCTTGATGGGGGTACCGTGGCGCCGTTCAACCTCGACCACAGAGGGACTTCTCGTGTCCCCGATGGGATGTAACCCGCGACGGGGGGAGCGATCCCTCATGCGAGGCTTGTAGCCACTCGCTTCCCTCGCCGGGGGACTTCGCGCCCGATCTCGGTTACTGCGATGCTCCGGGCTGCGGCGACGACCGCGCGACTGCTCCCGCATGAGCCAGGAAGTATGTTCCTGCTCCTAAAGCCAACCAGATTGTCGCGAGTGAGTGGCGTAAGGAGTTAAGGTGGTAGCAGACGCTACAGTGCGCCCGCGCTCCGACCGACAAGCGACATCAAGTGTCGCACGGTCTTTCTGTCGTTCGTCTTGGAGATGGGGTACTTGGTACGGCCTTCCCTCTCGGGCGAAGCCCCGTGAGCGTAGGGACCCCAATTCTTCCCTGGGGGACTCTGCCCGTGGCCCGATGTGTCCAGGAGGGTTGGAAAGGTTCCTCGCGCCATTCATCTCCAGAGCCCTCTGGACCTGCTCGGTGACTTGTCTCGTGATGGCGTCCGCCATGGTGGACATAAGACTTTGGAGCGCGTCAACCGTGACGTAAGCTGGAGGTTCTCGCTGCAAGGCCCCCACTGGCCGAGGACCTGCCCTGGAACTTTCGTTGGCATCCTCAACCGTGGGCGGCGCAGAAGGACCCACGGCTGGCGCGTTTTCTCTGCGCGTCCTCGCTCGCGTCGCATCGCTGACCACCATCGTTACCGCTCCTTCCCCACAGACGGCGCCAAACTGATTCCGTCAGGAATCTGTCTCGTGATTGTGTTGATGACGTGGGGCGAAAGAACGGGTTTATCTGACAGCTGGCGATCAACACGGCTGCGTTCTCGTCTCCTTCTCCGACCTGCAAAAAAGGCCAACCCCGGGGTGTGGTCCGGGGAATGCCTCTCCGACGGTCAAATCAATTAGGTG
>JACYFF010019584.1:27990403-28024892 GCA_017589665.1 Selenicereus undatus
AGTTCATGTTGTAGTTTGTACCATTAATAGGCTACTAACTCCTATTTTGAAAGACAAATCTCCCCATGAGGTTTTATTTGTAAAAATCCCAGATTATGGATTTCTTTAACCTTTTGGTTGTGTTTGTTTTCCAAATTTTGTGGCCACTTCTGCAAATAAACTATCTCCTTTATCTATGCAGTGTGTGTTTTTGGGTTATGCAACGTATTATAAGGAGTACAAATGTTTGGATCCCATTACTAACAATGTTTACATTAGTCATCATGAAAATGATTTATCTTTTTTCACAACTCACTTCCTGCGTTCCTTCACTCCATCAGGCTCTCCACCCTTTATCATTGATGATGTCCTGCGTCTCACCCCCACTTCTATGGCCATTCTTGATTTTTCCCTCCAAGAGAGTCATTAGGTGTTTTGAATGTTTCTACACCTACGTCTGCTCCTTTAGTCCGCCCAGCTGATGTTGGCTAGTCTGCAATGGGCCAGTTCCCCCTTCTGTTGCCTATGGCTCTCAGCATGTCACTACTGGGTCTGCCCCTTATCCCTCCCCCCGAAATGGGCTCTGTGTTGTCTTCAGGCCTATCTGTACCCCCTTGTCTCCCTTGCACTCCAGCGCCTCACCTATGCCCATGTCTGTTCCAGATAGTCCCTTTGTGTCCGCCGACCTTCTACACCAAGTGTCCTCTTCTATTGGGCCCGCATCTAGGCCTGTCTACCCTCCCAAGCCCTCACCCATTCTATAGCCTGTTGCCCTTCCTCTTATTCCCACCAGTACTCATAAGATGCAAACTCGCTCTAAGTTTGAATTTTTTAAACCTATCTGCATCTTATCTCTTTCTTCCTCTTTTGGTGAGTCTGAGCCTACTTGTCACACATAAGCTTCTAAACACTCTCATTGGAATCAAGTTATGGATAAGGAGTATAATGCACTAATAGCTAATGACACATGGGACTTGGTATCACCCCACCATTCTCAAAACTTAGTTGGTAGTAACTAGGTGTACAAAGTCAAGAACTGTTCTAATGGATCTATTAAGAGGCATGAGGCTAATTTGATTGCTTAGGGTTTTTACTAGTATGTTGGAATTAACTACCATAAGACATTCAACCCTGTTGTCAAACTTGCTACCATCCGCCTAGTTCTTTCACTTACCGTTTTATTTAAATGGACTATTCGAAGGTTAGATGTTAAGAACGCATTTCTTCATGGGCATCTAACTGAAGAGATCTATATAAAACAACCTCCTAGTTTTGCTCACCTTGATTATTCCCATTATGTCTCCAAACTAAAGAAGGCTATTTATGATATGAAACAAGCTCCCAGAGCTTGGTTTCATAGATTAAGTAATTTCCTTTTGTCTCATGGTTTTATTTGTAGCACTACAGATCCTTCCATGTTTGTTCTTCATACTGGTTCTCACATCTTGATTCTACTTCTATATGTCAATGATATTATAGGCACTTCTTTCTCTTTTATACAGTCCTTGATTTCAACCCTGTCTAACCAGTTTCCTATGAAGGATCTTGGGGATCTTCACTTTTTCCTTGTTATTTAGCTAGTCCGCTGTCCTTCAGGACTCTTTCTTTGTAATAGAAGTAATAGAAGTAATAGAAGTATGTTGATACTTTGCATCATAAATTTCATCTTCATACAGTTAAACCTGTTAGTACCCCTTCTGTTGTACAGACTACATTATCCCTCTCTGATGGTAAGTTGCTTGCTGATCCATATGAGTATTGTAGTATGGTAGGTGCTTTACAGTACCTGACTATAACTTGTCCTGATATTACTTATGCAGTACATGTGGTTTTCCAATCTATGCATGTTCCTTGCACTACTTAACTTCATGTTGTCAAGCACATTTTCAGGTATTTACAAGGTACTTAGAATCATGGGCTGCTACTTTGCCCCTCTATTGCCCATTTCATCATCATTACCTACTCTGATGCTGAATGAGCTAGTTGTAAGGACTCTTATTGGTCCACTACTAGCTATACAGTATATTCTAGACCCAACCTCATTGCCTGGAGATCCAAGAAGCAACCTATGATCTCCAAATCCTCTACGGAAGCACTGTTGCTGAAACTATTTAGAGTTGTAAACTTCTCTATGACCTTGGGATTACACTCAATGACCTAGTACGTCTTTATTGTGATAATGTTAGTGCCACCTACATGTCTATCAATCTAGTTCAACATGATCGTAGTTAGCATATTGCTGTTGATTATCACCTTATGTGAGAGCGGGTTGTTGTCGGTGATCCAGTTGTTCGTTATATTCCTACGCGTATGCAAATTGTTGATATTTTCACTGCTGTTGACTAAACTCTGTCCACGTGTCCCCTAGCGTATAGGGATAATGGTGTAAATTTTATTTGTACAGTTGAATATAAATATAGCTTTAGGCTCCCAAGGTTGGGCGAACCTTTTCTTCCTATTATTTCTCACAATTATAAAATAACTCCTATTACATCCTGAACTAGTCATATATGTTTCTATCGATTTGTTCTGCTAGGTATAGATCAATTTTGGTTTGTTTACATCTTACTGGTGTTAAAAAGGGAAATTATGACTTAATAAACTTAGCAAAATCACGACCAGATAGGCTTGAGATGGTGTTGATGAATTGTTGTGATCCAACAATTTTAACATCAATCTAATCATTTACGATCTTTGATTTCCCAATTTTTGTTGTTATGCTTTGTCTGTCTTTCACTCACAGGTATTTTATACTAACTATGTATATTATGAAATTGCTAATACTATAGGTTGTGTAGCAGCAGATAAATGTGGTTCTTTGAATTGGATCTTGGAAAATGAATAGAAGATAATACCAACTCTGTGGATGAAAATAGAATCAAATCCCACTTAACCAATCATTTTCGTTTCGCGATTGCTTTTTCAAATAAATTTGCTCTCTTTGAGAATTATATAGAACTAAACTTGTGAAGTATTGATTACAGGGAAAATACTAATGAATGGCGCTTGAATTTCAACTCTTGAAATATGATAGCGCCTTTGGTTTTCTGCTTGACATTAATTTACTAACCAACTATTCGATAAAATTCCTATGTGAGGTAACATTTTGCGACTGCCCACTTTTGGAAGATATCTAAACATACAACATTTGAAGAGTAGCGATAGAGGGAAGTTGGTAATAGTCTGATGCATTACTTGGTTTGACTATCTTAGGCATCTCTATCGAAATGCTTTTTTCTTTACACCGAGTAGAAAAAGGAAGCAAATCGGGTACCCATAAAAAATATAGATTTGATGTTATGTCACGATATCATTTGATCGATTTAAAAGGCTTAAAATGATTTGTTTTCAATTTCAAGAATAGCTTTCTAGCTTTACTATCACCTTTGACTTCAGTTTTCATTATAGTGTATGGCTCATGCTTTTGATCCTTAATTGTCTTAATTTTTTTGTTTCTATATGATCTAGAAAATATGAGGATTCAAGGTGGGGCCCCGCATACGCACCAATGGCCCTGGCTAGGTCAAATGCCTTCAGTAGCTCCTGGGTGTGGAGGTCCCTACTCAGAGGCCCAGTGTGGAAAACTGCCCAACGCCCCATTAGGGGAACACCCTAAGTGAAATTACTATTTTGCCCCTGATTAAAGGGACTATAAATACCCCATATCTACCTTGAGAAAGGGGATCACTTTTTCCTGACACATTCTCTAATACAAAGAAGCACTTTTTCCTCTACTTTTTCTTTTCTTGGAACCCTACGCTAACTTGAACGTCGGAGAGGTGTTCCCCGATCTTACTCCGGGGTGGCCGTTTTTGCAGGTTTACGCTCATGGAGGGGATCGTCAGGCATCCAGACCATGGCCATCACAGGCGTTCCCCGAATCACCACCCTGGGTTGTCCTTTTTTCAGGTATGACGCTCAAGGAACGGATCAGCAGGCGTCGGACTCGTGTCATCACGTAAGCTCGCTCTCATCCCACATTACCCTAAAAAAAACCAGAAAGTTCTGAAAACAGATTTGGCACCGCCTATGGGGAGAGAGTGGTGAACAATGGTGGTTAGTGATGCCACACGAGCACATTCCAGGAGAGATAAGTCCCCCGTGACGAAAGCCCCTGTACCTCCTGAGGTACAGGATGCCTCGGAGAGCTCTCGGACAAACCCCAGCACAATGGGATAGTGTTAGGGAAAAAAATAGAGTTTTAATATTTATAAACCCCAAGTGCAAGGTGTATCGTTGAGTACTTGGAGTGTCGTCCGCACAGAGTTGTGTTTCTAACTACCAAGGCTAACTAAAGCATCTCGAGTTACACAAGATCGAAGGAAAAAGAGGGTAAACTAAACTACGCTAACAAACATAGAAAAAACGACTTTGAGTTGTGATTTTACCAATTGACGAACCAACTAATTGAGACGAGCCATAACCTACCCAAACTACATCACGAACTAGAGATGATCGGTTGCACCATCAAAGACCACCCAAGCCCTCTCTCAAGGGTCATGAGCTAATCTAATTAGCCTAACCACCTATTTTCATGGGGCTAGCCTAATTATACTACAAAACTAGCAACCCCGGACCTACCTCGATTCGGATACTATTTTCATGTCCCGAACTCAGCTATTCCCTCTCCCGCACTAGCTAATTGACCTCACCTCTCAACATAAGTCAATCGCCCAAAAACTTGAATGAAAGCTCTCTCAAGCATTTCATCGAACACTTGGCGGCATGAAGGAAAATTCTAAGTTCTAGGCATAGATTGGGTATGGCTATGCCAAATACAAGATTAATTAGCCATCAAGAGGCTAATCACAATCCAAATCAACACAAACTAACAACTAAACATCAACAAAACACAAAATCCCAAATTCAAACCTAAACTAACAAATAAGAAAGCAAACATGAACAAGAGAGGGAGAAGAATGAAAACCAATCTAATCCAATCAATCTAATAAGCACAAAAGAACAATCAAAACTAAACAAATCGAATTCAAGAATTAAACTAACAAAAATCAAAACAAGAACAAAAACGTGAAATAAAGAGAGAGAGAAAGAGAAACTTATGCTTGATTCAATTGATGAACTTGGAATCCACAAGCTTGAATCTCAAATCAATACCACTAAAAATCCTAATTTAATCCCTTCAAAGGGGTTTTTATTGGCTAAAAACCTAAACTAAACTACCCTAAGGAAGTGGAAGAAGAAGCCCCCTAACAAGGTCGAGAAAAGAGGATTAAATAGAAGACAAGGCGGGCCGCGAAGAACCGAAGGAAACAAGGGGGCACGAGCGTGCCTTTGTGGCAAGGCTGCACCGTGCCGTGCGGCACGGGCGTGCCGTGCGGCACGGGGTGGTCGTGCCACTTTAATGGCCGGCTGCCCCGGCTGGCTCCCGTTTTTCCGCCTTTTCGCCTGTTTTGATTTTTTTTTGCCCCTTTTCGCGGTATTTGCTTGGTTCAACTTATTACCTACAAGAATAAACAAAACAAGTAAAAATCTCAAATAATACTAAATAAAACAAGAAAAACTCTAAAAATTACGTTATTATACGAGCTAAGATTAGGCGAAAAAGGCATGTAAAAGGCGACAAATTATCGCCTAACAAATAACCCCACACCTAGCTTTTGCTCGTCCTCGAGCAAAACAAAATAAAAACTAACCTAGCAACCTAACTCACTTTCGTAGGAATCACGGTTGCATTTAGCATATGCAACAAGCCCCTTAAACCCCTTGGTTCCCCCAAGTGGACGAGTGAGGTCTCGTGAGGGTTTGCGGAAGATTTACCCACAAAATTGTTGAAATATGTTTGGATTTTTTTTCTCTTTATCAAAAAACAAAACATATACACAAGGAAAAAAGGGGAAACATGTACACATCGAGATCGATCTCATCACCCTAACAACCTAGCTACGAAGCCATATACAAGCAAAGCGTACACTCAAGATACACATAGGCTATAAATCTATCCCGACTCTCATTTTTTCACCCCACATAACACAATGACACGATTAGTACACCTTGGTGCTCAGTGCAAAGTGTATTGACTCTCGATGCTAGGCGAAAATCGGGCTAAAGGTCATCTCCACTTGGCTTATGACTCCCTTAATTTTTGCTCCCCTTTTTTTTCGTTCCCCCTTTGGGGCTTTTTTTCTTTTTCTTTTTTTTTGTTCTCTCGCTTATCTCCTTATGCTCCTTCGCCCGGGTGGGTAGTTCTTGGCTTATTAGGCCTTGAACTCTTGGAGGAACAACTTAGCACATATTTGGACTTCTTCCCTATTTAGGGTTTTTATTTGGATGTGTTTTGCACTTATTCAAGCCCAAAGAGCGGTACCGGAGTGAAGCAGGGTTTTGTTTTCCACTTCGTTTTTTTTTTTGTTAATGAAGCCAAAATAGGAAGTCAAGGAACCAAACAGAACGTCTTTAAACCCAAACTTCAACAACTAACACCAAAAGTCAATGGTTAAGTGTATAAGGTAGGCACAAAACCGCACATGTGAAATGGGGTTATTATGAGAAACCGAAAATAACATTATAGACAAGTGTTCCGTCATGCATGCTCGACCCATATACAAGCTCGCAACTAGGCTATCAAAGATTAAAAACCAATCACAATAGCACAAAAATTCCCCAAAGCCAAAAAGAAAAACTATACAAAATTGAAAAATTGAAAAAGTTTCACAAAACATATACATAAAAGGGTATATGACTTCTCCACCCCCACATCTAGATCTCACAATGTCCTCATTAGGAGCCGAGTAGTCACAAGAACCATAGAGACACAAACTCAACTATCCACAACTAAAGAAAAAGAAAAAGAAACATAACCTAATAGTCACAACTATACAAAAAGAAAAAGAAAGAAAAGAAAAGAGGAGGGATAGATAGTGAGAACGATTATACCAGGGCGGGTACTGAATGTACCCGAACTACACCTCGCTAGGACGAGGTTGGGGCAGCGCGAGGAGCATCAGCCACTCCTCGGCGGCGTTCAGGACGTGCATCGCCAACTCAGATGCCGTCAACGCTCACAGAAGTTTATCAAACACCTAAGCCTGCAACTCAGATGAGTGTAAGTATGAGCACCTAAGCATGAATATAGGAGTGATAGTAAGTGCTCTTCTAAATTTATCAAATGCCTTAGAAAAATCCGTAGAATGATTGAATGCAATAGGGAAGATGATTTTTCCAGGCATGTCCTCTAGGTATAGACTATAAAGGTCAAGGGAGGGGTCATAACCTCTAAAACCACCTAGCGACTCAAAACAGTTAACCACATTCCCCTTGAGCACCGCAAGAGAGTCAGTCGGTGAGAGATCACAATACTGAGGGGAGGGGGAGGGTAGTGAACATGAAGAAGCAGAAGAAATATCAAGGGGGTTAAGGGATACATGGTAAGTAAGATCAGGACTAGATGAAACGGCAGCCACAACATCCACATTGGACTCCCCATCGAGAATCTCGTCGAGATCATACACCTCACTAAAAGTATCGTCTGACTTAAGATATAAATCATCCCCATCAATACTAGCATCAACACAAAATATCTCACTTACCTCGAACTCCGTCGACTGAGTTAAAGGGAAAGGTGGATCAAGATAGGTCATAGCGTTGCCCTTAAGGGTGCTAGGTATGGATGGAGCAACAAGAGGTAAAGTAGGCAAGGGAGGGTCAGATACTTTCTCTAGTCCAGACTCTAGAGCAAGAGAAGACGCACCACCATCACATAATTTAAGATCAAGTTCAGAAAAATTAACCCTAAGGTTAGTCTTGTGTGATAGGTCATACTCCCGCATACGATTAACAAGCTTAACTTGTTGCTCATTCATTGCCTCTATCATACTAGAAATTCTAGCAAAACCATCAGCAGAAATATGATAGGGGCAAGAAACACTGTCATAGTCAGAATGCTGGCAGATCTCACACGCAAGAGGTGTATAATTAGGAACGCAGGGGGATGGGGTGGAGGAAGTAAATTGACTAGTGTCAAATTCATAAGTATCTCAAGCCAACCACTCAAGTAATTCCCAAGCCTCGTCAACATTTCCAGCACAGAAATCCCAATGCTCCAAAAGAGCACGGGTCTCACAAGTCACACCCTCATAGACCATGTTCAAAATTTCCCACTTCTCTAAGCAATAACCACAATGAGCAATAAAATCATGTAATCTATCGTAATATTTCCAAAATAACTTATGCTCATATTGAGGGAAATGAAAAATTGTCATTTTTTTGTTTTTTTTTTATTTAAAAAAAAACCTAGTCTCGAATACTCAAGTGGGTTTCGATATTGAAAAACGTCAACTCCCCGGCAACGGCGACAAAAACTTGTTAGGGAAAAAAACACAGTTTTAATATTTATAAACCCCAAGTACAAGGTGTATCGTTGAGTACCTGGGGTGTCGTCCGAAGAGAGTTGTGTTTCCAACCACCAAGGCTAACTAAAGCATCTTGAGCTAGGCAAGATCGAAGGAAAAAGAGGGTAAACTAAACTACACTATCAAATATAGAAAAAGCGACTTGGAGTTGTGATTTGACCAATCAACGAACCAACTAATTGAGACGAGTCATAACCTACCCAAACTACATCACGAACTAGAGATGATCAGTTGCACCATCAAAGACCACCCAAGCCCTCTCTCAAGGGTCATGAGCTAATCTAATTAGCCTAACCACCTATTTTCATGGGGTTAGCCTAATTATACTACAAAACTAGCAACCCCGGACCTACCTCGATTCGGATACGGCTATTCCCTTTCCCACACTAGCTAATTGACCTCACCTCTCAGCATAAGTCAATCGCCCAAAAACTTGAATGAAAGCTCTCTCAAGCATTTCATCGAACACTTGGCGGGCGTGAAGGAAACTCTAAGTTCTAGGCATAGATTGGGTATGGCTATGCCAAATACAAGATTAATTAGCCATCAAGAGGCTAATCACAATCCAAATCAACACAAACTAACAACTAAACATCAACAAAACACAAAAACCCAAATTCAAGCCTAAACTAACAAATAAGAAAGCAAACATGAACAAGAGAAGGAGAAGAATGAAAACCAATCTAATCCAATCAATCTAATAAGCATAAAAGAACAATCAAAACTAAACAAATTGAATTCAAGAATTAAACTAACAAAAATCAAAACAAGAACAAAAGCGTGAAATAAAGAGAGAGAGAAAGAGAAACTTATGCCTGATTCAATTGATGAACTTGGAATCCACAAGCTTGAATCTCAAATCAATACCACTAAAAATCCTAATCTAATCCCTTCAAAGGGGTTTTTATTGGCTAAAAACCTAAACTAAACAACCCTAAGGAAGTGGAAGAAGAAGCCCCGAACAAGGTCGGGAAAAGAGGATTAAATAGAAGACAAGGCGGGCCGCGAAGAACCGAAGGAAACAGGGGGCACGACTGTGCCTATGTGGCATGGCTGCACTGTGCCGTTCGGCACGGGGGGCTGTGCCACCTTGCTGGCCGGCTGCCCCGGTTGGGTCCCGTTTTTCCGCCTTTTTGCCTGTTTTGATTTTTTTTCACCCCTTTTCACGGTATTTGCTTGGTTCAACTTATTACCTACAAGAATAAACAAAACAAGTAAAAATCTGAAACAATACTAAATAAAACAAGAAAAACTCTAAAAATTACGTTATTATACGAGCTAAGATTAGGCGAAAAGGGCGTGTAAAAGGTGATAAATTATTGCCTAATTGACAGCGCCCGCCCGAGTGGAAGCTTACGTCACGATGGACACGCTTAAGAACCTCATGTCCACCGTGACCAACACTATCCTCCAACAAGTAATTGAGCAGGTGAAGCAGACTATCGTGGCCGTGAACTCTACAAGACCTCTGCCTACCTTTGACCATGTGCCTACCGCCGGATGTGACCCGTCCCAAAGGCACGTCCCCACTGGGTTGCGTCATCGAAGTGACGAACAAACGAGACCGCACATCCAGACAGGGATGGACGATCTCAGAGTGATAATCATGACCAGTCTATAGGGTTTGGCGCCCCTTAGCCCGTAGAGCAACCCCAAGACTGCTTGCAAAATTCGTCATCGCCTCTATGTCCTACGCAACTTATTCTCGACGCACTGCCTGGTTTGAGGAAAAGGAGTAAACCTCAAAACCTTGAGGAGAAATCTCGAGAAGGCGATGCTCTCCCGAGCGCCGCTTAGCAAGGGAGCGTACCCGTAGTCCTTCTTAAGGAGGTGCGCGCGGCCAAGCCTCCTGTCATCACGACCGGTCCTTGCGCTGCCCCCTGAGAGTAGGCCTCCCCAAAGAAGCCCATCGGTAGTAGAGGTGGGACGGCATGTGGAGACCCCTATCAAACTATCTGGAACGACCGCCTGGATAGGGCTCGTCCCCTTTTCCACCACTTTCAGCACGAAGATAATCAACGCTGCCTAGTACAGGAAGGTTAAGATGCTAACCATTGACCTGTACGACGGAACCTCGGACCCAGAAGAACACCTTGGGGTGTATAAGGGCCAGATGTATGTTTAGGATATAGACGATGCCACATACTGCCAATATTTCCCTGGTATTCTGAAAAGGGTCGCAGAGTCCTGGTTCAATGGCCTAACCCCAGAAAGTGTCTTCTACTTTGAGGACTTGGCCGGTAGGTTTGTTAGCCAATTCATCGCTAGTCGCAAGGAGAAGCAGACTAGCATTCATTTATCCAAAATCAAGCAGGAACCACAAGAATCTTTGGCAGAGTTCGTCAAGTGCTTCTACCAGGGGCTGTCTTGATCCCTGATCTGGAAGACAGGGTGATATACACCTCTTTGCTGATTGGCCTAAAGAATGGCCGATTCAAATTCTCTCTAGCCGAGCAGAAGGAAACCACCTTAGCTAAGGCCTTGAGGAAGGCCGCAGATTTCATGCAAGCAACGCAAATATGTGCTGAAAGCACAGACGCCTCGAAGAGGGCCAAGGCTTTAGCAGATAAGAATGTGGGACGAGGAGACAGGAGGCCAAGGCTTGATGTCAGGGACCCCCACTTCACTACGGGTCCCAGAAGCATATTGATGGAAGTGAAGGGACACCCAATGGTGAGAAAGCCAAAACCCATGACCACGACACCAAAGTTGCACAACACGCAGAAGTATTGTGAGTTTCATGAACAAAATAGTCACATCAGAGCTGAGTGCAAAGAGTCGAAGAAGGCCCTTTATCAACTTGCTGAGAAAGGGCAAATAGATCGTTTCTTAAAGAAAGGACCTTGGTTCCTCCGAAGGAATGCGATCCTGCGCACTCGAAGCCGCGAGAAGCGGAGTGCTACATGGAGATAGTAGTCACTGTCACCGGTAGGTATGACGAAGGTATTACTCGATCTGCATGGAAAACCCAACTGCAAGGAGTGTAACGCCCTCAAAATACTAATGACATGATTACTGATAATTGCAGCGAAAGACTTAGTAAACGAAGGCACTACCGCCATCCTGATAAGGACAAGACTCACTGAAACCATTTAATCTTGCAACTCGTGCTTACAATCACAAAATCTAGTAAACTGAAACTCTTCAAGACTGAAGTCCATAATAGTTTAACCATACCATGTACTAACTCACATTCCATACCACACAAGTACTTGACCCTAAGGTCGGTTTCAATATTCAAGCTATGCTGAATCCACTGTGAGCATATGATGACCCTTCAAAAAGGCTTGCTAAAAGGAGGAATATGTGATACTTCATCACCTAAAATGGAAAACATGAAAACAATTCGAAAACATGAGCAAAAACTCCGTACATACATCCTTATATTTGTAAAATGAGCATAGAAACACTGTTGATGGGTACCCAACTTTGCAATTCATTTAGTTGGCAATAACACTGAAAATGAAAGTAATATGAAATTGAATTGCTCATTATTATCTGGATGTGAACCCTTTGCACTGATATGATCTATACATAGGTGTACACCTGCCAATTCGATCAAGAGTTGGCCTGAAGCTGCGCGGGTAAATGATGGGCTGACGCCCTATAGATGATAACTGACGGTGTCACAAGTTAAATGGAAAATCACTCTATAAACTGATTCATTGATAAACTCATTAAGAGTTGTAATTTGATAAACATGTTCTGCTTTCTAAAGATACAGGCAATGGACGTACCTTAAGTCTTTAAAACAAAATGTTATCTAAATTGATACAAGTCAACTGTTTCATAAATGTCTTCTGACTTGAGACATATGTTCTGACTTGATAACACTTATGCATAATGGGGAATGATAACTATGCCTCAACTCTGTTTCATAAATGTCATTGAAAGTATGTGTAGTTAGTAAATGATCCTTACTCACACAATTGAGTAAGTAAAAGTATGCGTAACAGAAATTGAGTAATTAAATGGTATACATAACTCGTTTATTTCAATATAACTTCAAAACTAAATTGATGAAAGTAAAATAGTCCACAATGAGATAAATGGTATTACAGAGGGAAAGGCCTTGATGGCGATAATTGAGAGAATGGTTACGACCTTTTCTGAAATAAGTTGCTGATACAAGTGTAAGGCTCGCTGATGTATAGCTTGGTTCAAGATAACAACGAGTACACTAGACTGGCTTGATAACTACGTTTGATACAATCTGAATTGAGTAAGTAATAGAGGTCTGAGACCAATAGACGTTTATCTTGGTTCAATGGCACAAACTGCAATAATTTGGTATGATAAGTCACAACATCCCACTTCTCATATTTCATTCATAAATCCATTAGATAAAGAATTCCTCCTCAAATGGGTCATTAAACTCAATAGAAGCTATTAAGCTCACCAAGCATGGTATTTTCTTTGTAAAATCCATAACTGAATCAAGCTCAAAAACAAGTTCCCAATTGTATATTTGTCTTCTTCTTCCTCATTAATCAAGCTAAAATCTCCATGAAAATCCATGAATATTTATTTCCCCCCTAAATGACTTGGCCCAAAATACACAAAATGAGTGCATGATTAATCTCACTTAATCGTTATTATTGCTCTTTATACAGTTACTCAAAATGCTTCCACAAATCACCAAACTCAAAATACTCAACCAAAATTCATGATATCTTTCATGAAATTCAGAAATAATATGACAAATCTACAATAAAATTTTCAGAATTTTATCCCAAGTATACACTGCACAGAAATTGTAATAACAACCTGATTTACATGCAAGCAGGTCAGTTCACTTCAAAAATTCATAACTTTCATTCTGGACCTCAGATGGATACCTAAAACCTCAATATGAAAATATTAAGAAGTCCCCAAAAACTTTAATTTACAACTAAAAACATGATTCCCACAATAGGATTCCCAAAATGGGACTAAAACACAAGTGTATGAGTTTTGATCTCATTCTACGCAGTTTTGGTAAAACGACCATAACTTTTTCCACAGACCTTGGATTAAGGAGATTCAAGAGGCATCTGAAAGATAACATACTGAACTATCTACACACCAAAAAGCATAATTTTGGGTTGGACCATTCATTACCAGTTTAATCCCAAAGTCGGCCCTAATTTCCTGAAATTCCAGCCATTCACTGATTTAACTTTCTCTTCCTTTTTCACATAAAAATCACTTGAAATAATTTCAAATCACCACAATCAGATACAAAGAGATCATTTAAGGCCTCATATATATATCCAAACTCTAAACAACTTCAATAATACATAATTACTAAATTCGTATCCAAAACAGGGCAGTTTTCTTCAAAATTCCATAACTCACTGATTAGACCTCCAAACTTCATGACATTTTTCCAGAAAATCTCAAATAATGTATAGAATCGACATTAAACATTTCAGAATTTTTGGACAATCCCATCATTGCCAGAATTTTCGACAGTGGCATTTAAACAAATGCAAAATCATGAAAATCATGCTCTTGATCCAATACCTTTGACTCCAGACATCTCCAAACTCAATAGAAATTGCACAATAACTATCAATTTGATCATTCAAGCATAGCCCATAAATAAAACAATCATAAAATTCAAGACATAACAAGTTAGGGTTTGGGATATACCTCACTTTAAGCTTAAATTAGAGGGAGGAGGGAGCTGTTTTGAGTGAAGTAAATGGTTGGGCATGATAGATGGAAGCAAGGGGAAGTCAGGGTAGCCGAGAGGTGGCCGAAAATCACCTAAAGTGGCGACACAAGGGGCAGCAACTGCTGCCCACACAAAACTTGAGCAAACAAATTCACAAACTCAACCTCCATTTCCTCTCTCCCTCCTCACGTGTGCAGCAGCAGAAACAGGGGCAGCAGCAGCCCCTATTTCTGCTGCTGCACACGTGAGGAGGGAGATGCTGCTGCCCCTGTTTCTGCTGCTGCACACGTGAGGACGGAGAGAGAAAATGGAGGATGAGTTTTTGAATTTGTTTGCTCAAGTTTTGTCGTTATAAATTGTCAATAGGTAGCAACATGTGGCTGGAAATTTTCATCCCCAAAAGTAGCTTTTTGATAATTAAAATTAAGCACTAACATGAACGATTAGTGAAATAATAAAAGTTAGTAAGGTTTTGGGCTTTTGTTTTAAGCCCAAAAGGCTAAATTGGGGCTAAAACAAATTATTTGGTGTGTTGAACAAAATAAATATTTGTATTGCTCGGAATTAAATTTTAGCGAAGATAAGAAAATAATTAATCACTAATTTATACTCACTGATGCCTAATATTGATTCACCCGATATTTAATCAATCAACGAAACTTCGAATTAACAATCAATGAAACTTGAGTTGCAAAGTGGTACCCAAAATGAAATATCTCCCAACCGGGAAGATTAAATATGATGAATGAAGGTGGAAAATTTAAATAACATGATGGAACTCGTTAAACAAACAAATGGAGCGTAATTGAATTTAATAAATATGATTTAGTTAAACAAATAACCATGAGTGATTAAGTCAATAAACATGGTAAAGTAATTGAATAAACATAATTAATGAAATAAATAAAGATGATTTAAATAAATAAATATGGGTTAGGCTCGGGTTATGTTTGAGCTAAAAATGTCATATTTTTAAGGTACTTTTACACCGATTTTAGGCTCGTTTTAATAATATTTTTAAGGTTTTTAATTGATTTTATTTTATTTTACAGATTTTGAATAAATGCGAAAAAAGGGTTTAAATGGAAGAAAAAGTGAGAAAAATAGAAGAATTGTCAGAGGTTGAAGAACCGGGCCAAAAATCGATGAAAAACCGGCCAAAGAACCAGACCGGTCCAGCTGAACTGGACCGGCCTGGTTCGCTTAAACCGGTTCAGCTGAACCGGTTCCCATATAACCCCTCCCTTCTATTCGCGTCTGTCTTCGTCTTCCCCATTTCCCTGACCCCCAAACCCGGAACCCTTGACCCTCGACCCAGAAATCCCTCAGCACCATCATCGCCATCTCACTTCTCTCTCTCTCTGCCTCGTCACCTCCTTCTCACTCTAACCACACCACCCAGCCCACAGTTATCCCAAAACCCCGAAACCCAAAACCACCCCAACCCACGGTTTTGCTTCCCATCTTCGAAACCACCTTCATCTCCACCATCACCACCCGTCAACCACGCTCCAAACGCCAGCAAAGCACCTCGCTGTCCCCTCATCTGCCGTCCACGCATCATCACATCGAGGGCCCAGAGCGAAGCAGGTCGGGTATTTAAGAGCTCGGAGGACGCCATGGAAGGTAGCGTAGGTTAGAGTTAGTTTTAGGTTAGTAATTTAGGGTTAGATTAGGATTTTAATTCCGTTTTAGGTTTAGATTTAGTTTAATTTCGTTGTTAATTTCAATTTCATATTCGAATCTCAGAAATTCCAGATTAGGGTTTCAAATTTTGCAAAAGCTTTCAATGTTAATTTTTAGTAATTTAACTTTGAGTTTCGAATTTCTTGTAATTGATGCTTTCTAGTTCAATTTTGGTTTGATTTCTGCAAAAATCTGGGTCTATTTTGTTCAATTGCATTCGAATTCTTCCCCCATTCCCCTGCTTGAATTCCGGTTGGGTTCGATTCTCCCTGTTCGTGTTCATATGGGCTCGCTGGCTGCATTTGGGGTTCTCAGTTTGCAAGTTCTCAATTCGTCCCCTTTCCCTTGTTGCTGCTTTGGTTTGATTCTCCCTGCTTTCGTTCCTGTTTTCCCCTTCCTTGTTTCTGATTCTTCGTTTTTTTTCATTTCAGTTTTGCTTAATTTCGTTCCCCCTCCCCTATTGCTTAATCGAGTACCATAATCTGCTTAGTTTGATTCTGAAATAATTAAAGTAATTAGGTTGTTAGTTTTAAACCATGGTTAATTTCAAGTTTAGTTTAATTAATTTGGTTAATTAACATAAACATAAGTATTAGTTTAGGTTTAGTCGATTTAGTTTATCAGGTAGTTTTCATTCTTGGTTAAAAACAATCGTTTAGTATATTAGAAGAGTTTAGTTGAATTAGGTTGTTAAAATTACTTTAAATAATTTCACTCAATTTAGATAATTAGTTTTAACTGTTTTGTTTCAAATGACCATAAATCTCACGTCTTTCCTATGGACCGACCCTTAAGTACTATGACTGACAATCGAGTATTTGAGGTTTTCTCTTTTTCTTTAGTTTAATTTTCCACCATTCAAAAACCCTTCAACAATTTTGGCGCCGTTGCCGGGGATGACGGCAAGAGATTTGGTTATGTTTTTAGTTGTTTTCGTATTTGTTTAGTTTCGTTGTTATTTTGTTTAGTTGTTATTTACTTAATGAGTTCTTGTTAGTCATTTCGTAACTTTAAGTTTCGAATCGATTTTCAATTTCTCATTTTGGTATCGTTTTTCATTTTTGAAAAAACCAAAAAAATACAAAAACATTTGAAAAATCCAAAAATTCAAAAACATTTGAAAAATCTCCAAAAATCCAAAAAAAATGAAAAATGCTAAAAAAAAATCAAAAACATTAGAAAATTCAAAAAAACACAAAAAAATTAGAAATTTCAAAAACCCAAAAAAAGTGAAAAACCAAAAATCCAAAAAAATTTGAAAAAACTTTAAAAACTTTAAAAAAATTTTCAAAATGCCAGTTTTCAGTTTCTCACAATATGAGCATGAAACCCTTTTGGAGCTATTTATCGCGACTTAATGATTATCGTGTTCAATTGCCTCAAACCTTTCAAAAATGGGAAATTTGTGAGGTCATTGTTTTGGGTCTAAATTCTGAATTTCGTGGTCATGTTGAGTCCATGTGCCCAGGGGGTTTGCTAGGATTGTTATCTAAAACTCAAGATGAAGTTTGGGATTTCTTTGAAAAATTAGGTTGGGATACTTACGAGTTTGAACAAGCTAATCAGTTTTCTGGATACCTAACTTCCGATGAGTATGCTTTTTATGCTAATCCTTTCCCTCCAGATCATTTTCTAAACTCATATGACCCATCTTATTCTTATATGCCTCCTATGCTGTGTGATTATTGTGAATCTCCTTATCATGATGTTTCTACGTGTCCTTATCGTGCTGCCTATGCAAGACTCGAAAACAAACTTGATGATATGACTGATCAATTTATAGAGATCATGAAATTGAGAATTGCTGAATATTCTCAATGTTTTAATCAAAATAGAGGGACTTCTAGAGAGATTGATTCTAGTTTAGGATCTCCTAAATCCGAAATTAGTCTCTACGAGGAGTCTAAACCTTCTTATTCTACTAGGCCTGATTTGACAGAAAACATGCCTTTGCCTAGTTTAGAATAAGAAAGTGACCTCCCTCAGTCTCTATCGACAGACCTTGCACCCTGCACTAGCTCACCTGAAAATGTCACTGATGAGCAATCTGATTCTGATAGTCAGTTAGAAATTAGCATGATATCTGCAGTTGAGTTTCATGATTTGGGTAATTCAAAAGATATTTCACAGAAGTTACATGATAAGATACCTGAACTCACAATGTTTGACTTTGATGATAATATTTTGCCTGTAGAGTATGAATCTTTTTCTGGTGAGTTTGGTATCCATGGAAGTTCTGATGATGGTTTTCATGCTGATTATGAGTCATTTTCTTTTAATTCCATCCAGATTGACTTCCTTTTTGAATCTGGCAAGTCTGAATCTGTTGAGTCTGAGATGATTACCACTGATGATTTTACTTTAGACCAGACTCATATGCATATTGAACTTAAAGGACTTGTGGATTTAGAACCCTTTGCTTTGCCTAGACAGTTCGTTCATGCTGATCCAATTTCTAGGCCCATGACCTCACTTCTGGCTTCTTGTGAGTATGTTCATTTCATTCCTGAGTGGGCCCAACTATCTGATAAATTGAAACGGGCCCTTACCTGTACTTTATTGACTATATGGATGTAATCAATCAGGTTCCAACTCCCTGCGTTTTATAGTTCCTATGCTATTGAGAGTTGGGCATCCTTGTTTGATAAGCTGTTACGTGCTCTAACGAGTTTTGATTTGCGTAGCAATTTTTCAGCTTAATATGGAGTGGCTGATGCTCCATACACTCTATAGTTTGGGTACAACCTGTATCCAACCTGGTATGATCGTTCCTCTCTTCTTTTCTTTTCTTTTATTTTTTTCATTTCTTTTTGTATTTAGTTGTATATATTAGGATTTTGTGAATATGTGTTAGTTGTAAATACGTTGTTTCTTTAGCTTAGCATGTTTTAGTTTTTTCCTTTTCATTTCATTTTTTGTTTATTTCATTTTATTTTCATTATTTTTTGTTTATTTCATTTTTGTTTCATTTTATTTTACTTTCATTTTTATTTTCATTATTTTCATCTTATTTTCATTTTTGTTTCATTTTTGGATTTTCTTTTCCTTTATTCTGTTTTAGATTTCTTTTGGTTTAGTTTTCAATTTAGTAGGTCTTTGATTTTTTTGGTTTTGTTTTTGTAAATATGTTTGTTTTCTTTGATTTTGGTTTTGCTTTTTCTTTTTCATTTTGGTTTTATTTTGTTTTTGGTTTTATGTTTTTGGTGGTGTTTTAGTTGTATATATTTTAGGTTTTACGGTTGTATAGTTTATGGACTTGCTTTTTAGTGCCTTGGTTCTCCCAATGAGGACATTGTGAAGTTTTGGTGTGGGAGTGAGGTGCCATTTTTCAAATTTTTTTGAAATCTTTGTTGTTTTTGGGGACATTTGTATCTTTTCTTATTAGATTGAATCCCCTGTGCTTTAGTTGTTAGTTTGTATATTAATAGGATGTGCGTGATAAGTCTTTAACTTCGAATGTGATATTCTAAGCCCTGATCCTAACTTCAACTGTTAATTTTGGGTTGTGTAATCCAGTCCTTGTTATCCTTTCATCATTGTCTTTAGGTCTTAGGTTTCCATGAATGATTCTCCCACTAGCTTATGACATGATTACTTTGAAAAAAATGAAAAAAAATTGTATTATGAATAAAGAAAAAAATAATAAAATTTGGAATGACAAGTATCCCTTTGAGGCATGCGCTACTAGGCGTTACCCTTTGAGGCACGTGCTACTGGGTGTTACCCTTTGAGGCAATATTGCTACTGGGGAAGCTTTCTTCCAAAGTCAGTATAAGAATAATGTAGTTATGTCAACTAAGTGGGATTGAGTCTGTTCTGGTAAATCTGAGTCCTGGGGATGATGATACACTTGCACACAAACACCGGGATGGATTTAAAATCTTGATGTTCAATGGGGTGAAAAATCAGTGTTTTGATTTCATTTAGAGGTAGATGGATTTGAAGTACATTTTATGTATATACAGGTTAATAATTGAGTACATGGGTGATTTAGCTGATTAGGAGTTGTGCATATGTTTCCCGAGTTTTGTACATATCAGTTTTGAGAAAAACCCAAAAAGATTTTCTTTTATTTTTGGAATAATTTTGTGGGTATTTTCACTTTGAAACCCTCACGAGACCTCACTCGTCCACTTGGGAGTCGAAGGGGTTTAAAGGGCTTGTTGCATACGCTAAATGCAATCGTGATTCCTACGACAGTGAGTTAGGATTTTCTTTTCTTTTATTTTCATTTTCTTTTAGTTAGCTTAGTTTATTTTACTCGAGGACGAGCAAAATCTTGGTGAGGGAGTATTTGTTTGAGCTAAAAATGCGATATTTTAAGGTACTTTTACACAGATTTTAGGCTCGTTTTAATAATATTTTTAAGGTTTTTAATTGATTTTATTTTATTTTGCAGATTTTGAATAAATGCGGAAAAAGGGTTTAAATGGAAGAAAAAGTGAGAAAAATAGAAGAATTGTCAGAGGTTGAAGAACCGGGCCAAAAATCGATGAAAAGCCGGCCAAAGAACTAGACCGGTCCAGCTGAACCGGACCGGCCTAGTTCGCCTGAACCGGTTCAGCTAAACCGGTTCCCATATAACCCCTCCCTTCTATTCACGTCTGTCTTCGTCTTCCCCATTTCCTTGACCCCCAAACCCGGAACCCTTGACCCTCGAACCAGAAATCCCTCAGCACCATCATCGCCATCTCACTTCTCTCTCTCTCTGCCTCATCACCTCCTTCTCACTCTAACCACACCACCCAGCCCATAGTTATCCCAAAACCCCGAAATCCAAAACCACCCCAACCCACGGTTTTGCTTCCCATCTTCGAAACCACCTTCATCTCCACCATCACCACCTGTCAACCACGCTCCAAACGCCAACAAAGCACCTCGCTGTCCCCTCATCTGTCGTCCACGCATCATCACATCGAGGGCCCAGAGCGAAGCAGGTCGGGTATTTAAGAGCTCGGAGGACGCCATGGAAGGTAGCGTAGGTTAGAGTTAGTTTTAGGTTAGTAATTTAGGGTTAGATTAGGATTTTAATTCCGTTTTAGGTTTAGATTTAGTTTAATTTCGTTGTTAATTTCAATTTCATATTTGAATCTCAGAAATTCCAGATTAGGGTTTCAAATTTTGCAAAAGCTTTCAATGTTAATTTTTAGTAATTTAATTTTGAGTTTCGAATTTCTTGTAATTGATGCTTTCTAGTTCAATTTTGGTTTGATTTCTGCAAAAATCTGGGTCTATTTTGTTCAATTGCATTCGAATTCTTCCCCCATTCCCCTGCTTGAATTCCGGTTGGGTTCGATTCTCCCTATTCGTGTTCATCTGGGCTCACTAGCTGCGTTTGGGGTTCTCAGTTTGTGAGTTCTCAATTCGTCCCCCTTCCCTTGCTGCTGCTTTGGTTTGATTCTCCCCTGCTTTCGTTCCTGTTTTTCCCTTCCCTGTTTCTGATTCTTCGTTTTTTTTTTCATTTCAGTTTTGCTTAATTTCGTTCCCCCTCCTCTACTGCTTAATCGAGTGTCATAATCTGCTTAGTTTGATTCTGAAATAATTAAAGTTATTAGGTTGTTAGTTTTAAACCATGGTTAATTTCAAGTTTAGTTTAATTAATTTGGTTAATTAACATAAACATAAGTATTAGTTTAGGTTTAGTCGATTTAGTTTATCAGGTAGTTTTCATTCTTGGTTAAAAACAATCGTTTAGTAGAGTAGAAGAGTTTAGTTGAATTAGGTTGTTAAAATTGCTTTAAATAATTTCACTCAATTTAGATAATTAGTTTTAACTGTTTTGTTTCAAATGACCATAAATCTCACGTCTTTCCTATGGACCGACCCTTAAGTACTACGACTGATAATCGAGTATTTGAGGTTTTCTCTTTTTCTTTAGTTTAATTTTCCACCCCTCAAAAACCCTTCAACAGGTTATTACAAGGAGCATAACAGGTCCTAATGACCGAATAGAGGAGTCGCGTTGCAGTTCCAGCTATGGTGTTCGATGGATGTAAAGGCCTGTATTTAACCTGACCACATAACGATCCGTTCGTGGTCAAATTGAAAGTGGCTAGTGCCCTCTTCCGACAGATTTTGATTGACAACGGGAGTTTCATAGTTATCATCACAAGGGATGGTTTGAAAAAGCTCAAATTCCCAGGAAGGGAGATCATCCCTCTGGTACACCCCATCTTAGGCTTCGAAGGACGAGAAGTCAACCCCACCAGCGTGATCTGACTCCCACTACAATTCGGGGACAAGACCAAAGCAAGGAACCCGGAAGTGGATTTTTTAGTAGTCAATGTCCCCACGGCCTACAACGTCATTCTGGGACGGCCAACTTTGCAGAAGGTGAAGGCTCTCATCGCCTCGTACCTACTTCAACTTCAGTTCCAGGCTGATGATGGTAGTGTTAGAAAACTCCAAGGAGATCAATGGACGGCTCGGGAATGCTATCTCGTCAGCATTCGGCCATTAGTGGAGCGTTTGGTCGAACGTGAACCTGTCGCGCCACCAACCACGGATAAAAGGCAACAGACCTCGACTCCTACTCCTATTGAAACCATGTTGATATACACTCTAACTTCTGCCGATTCTAGACGGTCGTGTCCTGAAGCTGGCGACGACACAGAAAAGATTTCCCTTGATGATGGGCGACCCAATTGTTCGGTGCAGTTGTGCCGAGAGATGGAGACTACTACTAGGTTTTCCTTGGTTGACCTCCTACGGAGTACCAAGACATCTTCGCCTTCGGCCCCAAGGAAATGCCCAACATTAACCCTGTGATAATGGAACATCGGCTAAACGAAGATCCCTCTTACAAACCAGTGATTCAGAAGAAACGGCACATGAACCCTGAGCAGGCTGCAGCGGGGACCGCGGAGGTGCAGAAGTTGCTGGAGGTGGGGTTCATTAGGGAATGTCGTTATCCTGAGTGGATTTCGAACGTGGTACTTGTTAAAAAGCCTAATGGGACCTGGAGGATGTTCTTAAATTTCACCGACTTGAATTAGGCATGCCTGAAGGACACCTATCCTTTGCCGAAGATAAACAAGCTGGTGGACGCCGTGATAGGGCACGCCTTGTTGAGCTTTATGGACGCATTTTTAGGGTACCAGCAGGTACCTCTAGGCGCTAAGGATCAGGAGAAGACCGCTTTCGTGACTGATCAGGGGTTACACTGCTATAAGGTAATGCCCTTCGGGTTAAGAAACGCTGCGCCACTTATAAGCGCCTGGTAAACACAATCTTCGAACCCCTCCTCAGAAGCTCTATGGAGGTATACGTAGATGATATGATAGTCAAGAGTAAGCAGGATGTGGAGCATAGAGGGGACTAGCAAAGGACGTTTGAAATCCTTCGAATATATGTCATGAAGCTCAACCCGAAGAAGTGCGTGTTTAGAGTCCGATTAGGGAAGGTCCCAGGCTTCATGATCAGCGGTCAGGGGGCCATCTTGGAACAGGCCATGAGTGCGGTCCTGGTGGTGGAAAGGGCCAAAGAGTAAATCACGTTGTACTACGTAAGCCATGCCCTATCAGGGGCCGAAGTAAGCTATCTTCTAGTCGAGAAGTTTGCTTACATATTGGTGATGGCTAGCCAGAAACTTCGACCCTACTTTGAAGCCAATAAACTAGCCGTCCTCACCGACCAACCATTAAAAAATGCCTTACAAAGGTTGGATGCCTCTGGAAGGCTCCTAAAGTGGGCGGCAAAGTTATCTCAATATGACCTCGTCTTCGAGGCATGGTGAGCGATCAAGGCCCGGGCTTTATCGGATTTCACAGCTAAAAACACCAGCACCTCTCCCGAGACATGAACTCCCTCCCCCTCTTAGAACCTCTATGTGGACGACTCCTCCACCAAAGATGGCAGTGGAGCTGGCCTAATCATTGAAACTCCCCAAGGAGAGAGGCAGGACTACGCCTTGAAATTCATGTTCAAGGCATCAAATAATGAAGTCGAGTATGAGGCCCTAATAGCGAGAGTAGAGCTGTACTATACGGCGGGAGAGGACTCAGTTAGGGCGTTCCTAGACTCCCAACTCGTCATCAGTGAGCTCAATGGGGAGTACGAAGTAAAGGATCATACCATAATGCCCTATGTCCGCTTGGTACGAGAGGCCACCGGTTTATTAAAGCATTTCTCAATATCACATATACCGCAGTCAGAAAATCTGTAAGCAAATGCTCTGCCGAAGTTGGCTGGCTCCTCAGAGGATTTGAAGCTGAAGCAAATCCAATGGGAGACTTTGACGAAATGAAGCATCAAACCCCGCGAAGCCCTTTGGCTGGATAGAAGTTTCACCTAGATGGAATCCATTCGCGTATATCTAATAGAGGCCACACTACCTCCAGATACCAAAGAGGCAGGTCGAGTGAAAAGATGGGCGAAATAGTTCATAGTATGTGATGGGATCCTATACAAATAGTCCTACGCCCAGACATTGTTGCACCGCATGACTCCATAAATGGGGAAGAAGGCCCTCAAAGAGCAGCATGAGGGGGCGTGCAGCCCTCATATTAGCGGGTGTGCCCTGGTGGTCACCGCAATACGGACATGCTACTATTGGCCTTCTTTAATCTTTATGCAAGGACGCAATGAATTTAGTCCGTATATTTGACAAATGTCGGAAACTTTCCCCCTCCAGCGAAGGCCCATCACCCTCGACGCCAATCGTCAGCTCTCTATCGTTCGCCACCTAGGGAATGGACATACTGGTCCTTTGCCTAAAAAGCTATAGGTCAACGAAAATACTTATTTGTGACGACGGACTACTTCACAAAATGGGTAGATACCAAGGCTGTCGCTTCGATCACTGCAGTTGAAGTCCGGAAGTTTCTTCGTAAAAATATCATCACCCATTTCGGGGTCCTCAAGCAATGATTTTCGACAATGGTCACTGGTTTGGCATAACTAAGGTAACCGATTACCTCAGCACCTTGGGGTGCCAGGCACGGTTCACTGCGGTAGCTCATCCACAGTCAAATGGCCAAGCAGAAGCTACAAACAAAGTCGTCCTCTATGGCTTACAGAAGAAGCTAGATGATGCCAAGGGCAAATGGGTGGAGGAGTTGCATGGCGTCTTTTGGTCAATCTGTACCATTGACCACAGGAGAAACATCTTTTATGCTGGCATATGGGTCCGAAGTCGTGCTGCCAATCAAGGTAGTACTCCACACACATCGTCTCACCACCTTCCAAGAAGCACTCAACAACAAAGCCCTCTGGGAGGCCTCGATTTTCTCCTCTCCGGGGGAGTAACGCCCTCATGAGGGAGACACTTTGCAAACTCTGCATTGCACAGCTCCATGATCGTACGGTAAAATTCTAGTCCATCGGGGTCAGAGACTTAGCCCTTCGCTGGACTGAAGCTGTTGCACGCGCAGATGAACACCGGTAAGCTCACAACTAATTGGGAAGGACCTTACAAGGTGACGAAGTAGGTGCGCCCGGGTACGTACCCACTCACAACCCTCGAAGGCACTCCCATTCCCAAAACATGGCATAGCAGCAATCTGCGAAAGTATTATCATTAGCAGTTTTTCATTAAGATTCATGCAATGTACTGACTGCGTTTTCTAATAAATGAACACATAGACTGACAACACACATATCTGCCTAACCAGCACTCTTACACCTTTACTCCCTCCAAGGGGCTAAGGGGCTCAAAACACGACCTTGGCACCGGTCGGTACAAACTACGGCCTTGAGGCCGGTCGCTATACCTTTAGCCCTTCCAATGGGCTAAGGGTCATAAAGCATGGCCTTGGGGCTGGTTGTTATACCTTTAGTCCCTTCCAAGGGCTCAGGCCCTCAAAACACGGCCTTAGAGGCGGTCGCTCTACCTTTAGCCCCTCCAAGGGGCTAAGGCTCTCAAAGGACGACCATAGGGTCGGTCCCTATACCTTTAGCTCCTCCAAGGGGCTAAGGCTCTCAAAGCATGGCCTTGGGGTCGATCGCTTTACATTTAGCTCCTCCAAGGGGCTAAAGGTCTCAAAACACAGCCTCAGGGCCTATCACTACACCTTTAGCCCCTCTAAGGTGCAAAGGGTCTCAAAGCACCGCCTTGGGGCCGATCGCTATACCTTTAGCCAATGCAAGGGGCTAAGAGTTTCAAAGCACGACTTAGAGCTGGCACTGTCCTTGCAAGATTACAACACGATTAACACAGCTAATGCTTACTCAAACCATATGCTCTGGACTTGTTATTTCACTTTGGGGCCAAACAATCATGAGCTCTAACAAAGGTATAAAACACATATAAGAAAAAGAGAGGGAAAGTAAAACAACAAGCCCATGAAAGCAGCAGAAGAATCCTTTCATTAATATGAAGGTAAAGACACATTCACTAATAGGAAGAAGAAAAAGAACAAGGGATAACGTAAAAATAGAGGATGGAGGGGGGGTGCAACCTCAAACATTAGGATCATCATTGCTGCCTCCTTTGCCACCGCCATTAAGCGGTTCGGTGCCTCCGGGCCAGCTAGGATCATCATTGTCAGATAGGTCGTACGGGAAGGCGACATCATTTGGGTCTTCACCGACTCGGATGGCTTGGCAACGATCCTCAACATAGCGGACCCTAGCCTTGAAGAAGCCCTCCATCTGAAATTCTGCGGGCACCAATAGCCCCAAGAGCTCTCGGGAGAAATTTGTTGGCTCTTCTTGACCTTATGCAAAGCCAACCGCTTTGGCTTTGGTTGTGGCTTCCTTGAGGACCATCTTATTACTTTCCATATGAAAATTGGCCTCCTCGAGGTGGGAAGTCAGGTCCTTCTTCTCCTTGGCCCATTTTTCCCTTTTTTCCCCCCAAGTCCCTTTCTCTTTTTTTAGTTTTTCTCAGCGGTGTTTATATTTAGCCACTAAGTCTTCTGCCTGCTGACCCTTATGTAACTGTCGGACCTTCTCCTCCATATCAGAAAGGGAGGGGGCCGATATAATCCCCTTAAGGATCCGAGCAAAACCCTGAACAAACCACACATACTCGGTTAGATCATGGAACTTGAAAAAAGAAAAGCTGCCAAGTAATAAAAGTTTTCATACCTTGGCGACCACCAGGTGGTCCTCAAAGAGTGTTGGCCGGCTCGAGGCAGCCGCCGACACCAGACCCCAAGATTGGGCTAGCTTCTCGACTAGCTCCTGCTTGGAGGAAGGGTCGGCCTCCAAGAAGTTGGTAACCGGCGAGCGGCTACCCTGGCGAGCAATAGGAACACAACCCCCTTAACAGGATCAGGTTCCTTTCGGTGAATAGACCCTCCGGATGCCTTAGTCTCCACCGACTCAGGCCGTGGAATCTCGCACCTCTGAGGAGTTAGGGCCGGGGATGCCTGAGCCGTAGGAGTCTCTTGTCTCGATCTCTTGCACGCGGTAGAACGGGGAAGGATAATCACCACGGTCGATTCCTTCACTTGGCACAATAAAATCTTAGGCACTTGGACGAGAGAAAGACGAGTTAGCCTCCCTCACTTAGGCAATGAAGGAAGGTGAGTAAGCGCAACCAACCTTCTTGGCCGGAAACTCTAATCGGCAGCGCCTCTCCTCACGCTGTTGCACGACATCTGCGGCAATCTCTACCACAGTAGCGTCCCCTATCTCAAGGGGAGACAATATCGCCCAGGCCTCCTCTACACAAAGGGAAGGAAAGCTAGGTCAGAAAAAGCAAAGGCAATAACACAATAAAGGATCCAATAGTACCTTTAGAATAATTCTCTAAGATCAACAAACCAGCAGCCTCGAGAAAAAAAGTCATTCTGAAAGTAAGATAACTTGGGGAGCCAGTTAAACGGCTCTTTACCACTTGACTTAACCCTGCAGCGCTCGGGCTCTTTTCCCGCATCCATTATGCACGACATGAAGATAGGTAAAGGCTACGGCCGATCATCCTCCCGGATGTAGTACTGAAAGTACCACGGGTCGCCCTCTCCTTAGATGTAAGCCCAGTAAAAGGGTTGTGCACTGGCTTGTTATTGTTCCAATAAGGAACGTCAGCCCAACCGGCCACCTTATGCACGAAGAGGAAGTCATACTTCCAATTTTTTATTTTTGACTTCTTCTCTATAGCCGTCATAAAACCCTTTCAGTTGCTAAAACTATACCAGCCCGTCTCCCCAGTCTCGCTAGGTGCCTTTTACACCGTGTGTACCAATTCGAATGCCTGGGTTGAATAAGCTAGCCTCTTCAACTCACATACTGCCACGAATGAGCAGATGTTATGCCATGACGTAGGCACTATTTGAGCAGGCGCCACCTTATACTTTTTGAGGATTCCGAGAATCACTTCGTGAAGAGGAAACCTCAAGCTATACATCAGGGCCGCTTGATATATTGCGATACAACCCGGGGGAGGCTTATTAACCATGGCGTTTGCATCCAGAATGATGAACTTATAACCCACGGGAAGTAAGTACTTTTCTTCTAAGGTGGTGCTCTTTAAAGACCGTACCACCTTTGGATTAGGATGTGCGTGCTCGGCCCATCCTAGGGGTGGAGCATTCAGGCGTACCCGAGAAGCACATACCTTCTGTAACGACTTCTTGAGAAAGGCCTTTGTGAGGCTTCCCCCTTTTTGCCTCAGGGGTGGAAGAATGAGACCCCAAAGAACAAGTCTTGCATTCCCACTCCGACAAACCAGTGTTATTTGAGCACACCCCAAAGCGCCGTTAGGAGGACTCAGAAGAAGGTTGTGAATTACCTGCTGTGAATCACTCCGCCGTCCTTTCTGGGACTGTTTTCGAATGAGCGGTCTATTTTGTACAGGCTGGTTTCCGTTCTTGAACATCAGTCATACGAGAAACAGTCACGTCAACTTCCTCGGGGTAAACCACCTCGTCTTCAATACTAAGGATGTTGGGGGTGGAGGAGTATTCATAACTAGACCATGAGGGAGTCCCCGGCTCATAAATAGGTATGGTGTAATGGATCTTTTTAGGCTCCCTAAATAGGTTTTTGTGGGGGAAAACTCACCATCACCCAGCCATCGATCTTTACCGTGAGGTTAGGAAATTAGAGATGACGATCCTCCCCATGAACACCGGCCATCCTTTTAAGGACGGTGTCACTCGATGAATAGGAGAACATCCTAATCTAATAAATACAAAATAAACTTCAAAAAAATGCCCTGTGCATGTACCTGCCAAGGTCGAAGAGGGTTGGAGGCAAGGGTTAAAGATAATCAACCCCGTTTGAAGATTCAAAGAGTAGGTAGTTGAAGATGAACAACCACGTTGAAGATATGAAGGAAGGAAGTTGAAGTTTCAAATAATAAACCCTAGGGATAGAAGAAGGAGGTGGAAACTTCTCTCTCTCTAAAAAATCGCTTCTCTCTCTCTATAAATGGGCAAGATCAAATTCCAAATGCACTCCTACCAAACCCCAAGACCCCTTAAATAGAGGCAAAAGGGGAGAGGAGGAGGAGACACACACTCCAAGGTGCTGACAGAGCTAGGGTTCTACCCAGCTCAGGACACGTGGTACATATGCATTTCTTCGACTCTGAAAGAACTTTGACCCTCGTAGCGCGGCCTTGGGGCCAATCGCTATACCTTTTGCCCTTCCAAGGGGCTAAGGGCTCCAAAGTACGGCCTTGGGGCCGTCGCTATGTCTTTAGCTCCCGAGAGGCTAAGGGTACTACAGACGGCCTTGGGGCCGGTCGCTATACCTTTAGCTCCGAAGGGGCTAAGGGTCCTACAGTATGTCCTTGGGCTGGTCACTATGCCTTTAGCCCTCAAGAGGCTAAGGGTCCCATAGCCCGACCTGGCCCCAATCGCTATACCTTTAGCCCTTCCAAGGGGCTAAGGGCCTCAAAGCACAGCCTTGGGGCCGATTGCTATACCTTTAGCATCCAATTGGCAAAGGGCCCTACAGCACAGCTTGAGGCCGATCGCTATGCCTTTAGCCTCCAAGGAGCTAAGGGCCCCACAGCCCGGCCTACGGTTGGTCGCTATACCTTCAGCCCCCAAGAGGCTAAGGATCCTAGAGCCGGTCACTGTACCTTTAGCCCCTACCAAGCTGAAGGCCCTATAAGTACGACCTGGGGACAAAGTGTTACTCCTTTAGCCCTGAAGGGCTAAGGGACTTACAATGCGGCCTGGGATCGGTCCCCCAGACAAATAACACTGAACTAGCCAACTACGGCTCGGACCTACGACCGATGGTCACATGAGAACATCAACACAAAGGCAAAATCAGTGAATAAGGGAACAACTTCTCATTACAAATCAATCAATTACATGGTAAAAGAAAAAAAATCATCAACAAGGAGGCGAGCTATAGTAAAGCCCGCGACTACTCCTCATCATTACTGAAGGGAGGCAGGGCCTCATTTGACCCTGAGCTCTACTCCTATGCACTTGCGGGCCACGACTTTGCTCTCGGATTGACCGGTCCAGGGCGATGAGCCTGTCAGAGACTGTTCCTGTTGAGCTGCAGCCAGGCTTCAAAAATAAACCATTGCAGGCCTATGAGGGCCGACTTTAGGTCCTCAGCCAAATCCCTACTCAGCACACCCAACCTCAGGGCCTTGTTGACCTCCATCGCATAGAAGATGGCCTAAACCATTTCGGGTATGCAGAAGTCACGGGCGGCCTCCTCAGCATCAGAATCTAAAAGTGGTCGAGTTGGGTGAGCGACCCTTCTTAGGTGCCAATTAAAAGTCTCTAAAACATAGAGGACCATCTCCTCATGTACTAAGAAAATAAGGGAACACCATGACGGAAAACCCTCTCACAAGAATGAAACTGGAACACGAAGGATGGGTAACAACTTCAAGCAAACCCCATTTTACATACAAGAACTGGGGGACTTCCCATACAACAGTCGAACCTCGAGAACTGAGTCGCCTTGGGAAACCTCCTAGCACCAAAATCGAGACCCAAGTGTCACGAGATGATGGGGCGCTCCTGATACAAGGTTGCCTTCCGAGGTTTGCAGATAAACCCTTGAATTTTAACTGTTGAAATGTGATAGCCTCTTCGATTTGCTACTTGACATTAATTTACTAACCAACTATTCGATAAAATTCCTATTTGAGGTAACATTTTGTGAGTGCCCACTTTTGGAAGATATCCAAACTTACAACATTTGAAGAGTGGAGATAGAGGGAAGTTGGTGACAGTCTGATGCATTACTTGGTTTGACTATCTTAGGCATCTCTGTCTAAATGTTTTTTTCTTTACACCAAGTAGAAAAGGGGAGCAAATCGGGTAGCCAAAAAAAATATAGATTTGATGTTATGTCACGATATCATTTTATCCATTTTGATGGCTTAAAATGACTTGTTTTAAATTTAATAAATTGCTTCCCAGCTTTACTATCACCTTTGACTTCAGTTTTCATTACAGTGTATGGCTCATGCATTTGATCCCTAATTGTCTTAATTTTTTTGTTTCTATATGATCTAGAAAATATGAGGATTCAAGGTGGGACCCCGCATACGTTCCAATGGGCTAGGCTAGGTCAACTACCTTCAGCAGCTCCCGGGTATGGAGGTCCCTACACGGAGGCTCAGCATGAAAAACCACCAAGCGGCCCATTAGGGATGCCCTAAGTAAGTTACTATTTTGCCCCTTGCTACAAGGACTATAAATACCCCATACCTACCTTGGAAAAGGGGAATCACTATCTCCTCACACATTCTCTAATACAAAAAGCACTTTTAATAACGCGACCCTAACCCATAGTTATTTATTTAAATCATATTTATTTATTTAATTAATCATGTTTATTCATTAAATTTATCATTTTTATGGATTTAATCACTCATGGTTATTTGCTTAACCAAATCATGTTTATTAATTCAATTGCACTCAATTTATATATTTACCAAATTACCGTATGTCATTTAAATTTTTCACCTTCATTTATCATATTTAACCATCCCGGTTGGGGGATATTTCATTTGGGTCGCATTTTGCAATTCAAGTTTCATTGGTTGTTAATTCAAATTCGTTCATTAATTAAATATCGACTGAATCGATAAAGGCCTTCGATAATTTTGGTTTAAGAAATTATTATTATTATTATCACTATTATCACTATTATTATTATTATTATTATTATTATTATTATTATTATTATTGTTATTGTTATTGTTCTTATTATTATGATTATTATTATTTTTATAACCTTGCAAAAATTTAGTTTTGAGTTACGCAAAATCGTTATCATTACAAAGCGTTTTATTCCCGAATCCAATTTTTTTGTGGCCCAATTTGAAGCCCAACAAGTTTCCTTATTAACCTAACTAATTACCATAATTAAGCTTAACCATGGTTAGTCAAATAGTCATTTTCTGGTTAAAAACTCAGCCAAAGAGTTAGATTAGTCAACAAAACACAATTCAATCCAAAACTTCATCTTCTCTCTTATCTTTCCCTTTCCTCCCCATGGCAGCAGCAGCCATCACTGTTCTGGCTAATTTGGGGCCACTTTTTCAGCTAGCTCCGGTGATCTCCGACCCCTCCCGATATCCTAATACCTCAAGCTACCATCTTGAATCATCAAAACCACTAAACCTCATCTCCATCTCTACTTATTTTCAATCAAAGTGAGTAACCTTGGAACTTAATCTTGTTGGTTTTAATTTTTATTTTAGTTTTGATTCTTGTTTTGATGTTTGTGATCATGGTGATCTTGAGCTTGAACCATGCTAGGGTTTAGGGATGATCATGTTCATGCAAGGTTAAGTTAGAACCATGTTTATGGATTAATTTGTATTTGATTTTATAATCTTTAGTTTTATTGATGATTATGATGATGTTTTTGGTGATTTGGAATGATTTCAAGTGAGGATTTATGTGAAAAAGGAAGAGAAAACTAAAACAGCAAAGGCTAGAAATTTTAGGAAAACAGGGCAAACTTCGGGATTAAATTAGTAATGATCGGGCAATTGGAAAATTATGATTTTTGGAGGGTAGATAGTTCAGCATGCTAGATTTTTAATGGATTTTGAATCGCATCAATCCGAGGTCTATGGAAAAAGTTATGGGCATTCTACCAAAACTGTGAAGAACATACCAAAAAACTAACACACTTGTGTTTGAACCCCATTTTGGGAACCCCGTTGTGGGAATCATGGTTTGTCTTGCAAAGGAAAGTTTTTCCAGACTTCTTAATCTTTTCACATTGGGGTTTTAGATCTCCATTTGAGAACCAGGGTGAAAGTTATGAATTTTTGAACTGAACTGACCTGCTTTGGTGTAAATTAGACTGTTGTTGCAATTTTTGTGTAGCATATACTTGGAGGGATACTTAGAAAATTTCACTGTAGATTTTCCATATTATTTTTGAATTTCCTGTAAGATTTCATGAATTTTGGTTGAGTATTTTGAGTTTGGTATTTTTGGAAGCATTTTGAGTAATTGTGGAAAGAGCAATAATAAAGATTGAGTGAGATTGATAATGCATTCATTTTGTGGATTTGGGCCAAGTAAGGTCATTTAAAGGGGAAATGAATATTCATGGGCTTTCATGGAGCTTTTAGCTTGATCAATGAGAAAGAAGAAGACAAGTATACAATTTGGGAGGTTGTTTATGAGCTTTGAATTATTTATGGATTTTACAATGAAACTACCAAGCTTAGTGAGCTTAATAGCTTCTTTTGAGTTCAACGATTCATTTGGGGTGGAATTCTATATCTAATGGAGTTATGAATGAAATACGAAAAGTGGCGAGAGTTATGACTCAGAAACCATATTTATCAGACCATGTTATTACAGTTTGTGCTATTTTGAACCAAGATATATCACTCTTGGCCTCAAACCTTTATTACTTACTCAATTCACTATGTATCAAATGTATTTATCAAGCCAATCTAGTGTACTCGTTGTGATCTTGAACCAAGCTATACATCAACGAGCTTTAAGCCCGTATTAGCAACCTATCTTAGAAAAGGCCACAACTACTCCCTCATTTGTCACCACCAAGGCGTTTTCCTTTGTAATCTCATTTATCTCACTGTTGTTTATTTTACTTTCATTTACTTTATATCAAATTTAATTACTTTCACCAATTCAGTTTTAAAGTTTTATTGAAATACCCAATTTATGTGTCCCATTTAATTACTCAATTTCTGTTACATATACTTTTAGTTACTCAATTATGTGAGTAAAGATCATTTACCGACTACATACACTTACAATGATATTTATGAAACAGAGTCGAAGCCTAGTTATCGTTCTCCGTTATACATAAGTGTTATCAAGTTAGAACATATTTTTTAAGTCATATGACATTTATGAAACAACTGACTTTTATCAAGTCAGATGACATTTTTAAAGACTCAAGGTACGTCCATTACTTGTATCTTCAGAAAGCAAAACATGTTTATCAAGTTACAACTCTTAATGAGTTTATCAATGAATCAATTTATACAGTGATTTGCCATTTAACTTGTGACCCCGCCAGTTATCATATATAGGGTGTCAGCCCATCATTTACAAGCCCGGCTTCAGGCCAACTCTTGATCGAATTTGCAGGTGTACACCTATGTATAGATTATATCATTGCAAGGGGTTCACATCTAGATAATAATGAGCAATTTAGTTTCATATTACTTTCATTTTCATTGTTATCGCCAACTAAATGAATTGCAAAGACGGGTACCCATCAACATTGTTTCTATACTCATTTTACAATACAAGAATGCATGTACTGAGTTTTTGCTTACATTTTCGAATTGTTTTCATGTTTTCCATTTTAGGTGATGAAGCATCACATGTTTCTCATTTTAGCAAGGCCTTTTGGAAGTCATCAGATACTCACCGTGGATTCAGCATAGCATGAATGTTGGGATCGATCTTAGGGTCAAGTTGGG